>JAQNCA010000025.1:11547130-11562303 GCA_029783725.1 Acanthurus tractus
TCATAGTGGTGTCTTGTTGCCCACCACAGAAAGTTGATACCTTTGTCCTGGAGATGATGGTCAATTTATGTTTTGGGCTGAAACAGCTTTGTAAACTTTTGTCCAACATAAGTGCTCAGTTCCATGACATTACTATCAAATACTCTCTGACTGCCTTTTTAAGATGAATCATTTCTATCCATTGTACTTCTATGGTTTCACCTGAGGCTTTATTATTATCAGTCTTTCCAAGATGATGCTTTTTAGTTTTTTCTTCTATGCTTTTATCAAGAGTCCCTGCTCAAGCAAGCATGAGATTCGTCTTTTGGTTTTTCACTGTTGAGGTCAGAAAAGTCACAACATCAGACAAAGTAAAAGTTTCCCACAACACAAAACAATAAATAACTTGATCTTTTGGATGCCCTGAGGTAAGTGACTGTGTGGTTTAGGGATTCAGTTTGCCAAAGCCTTTCTCAAAGAAATGTCCAAGAAATTGACATGATCATTCAAATTTAAGGGAAAAACGCTAATCTGACATGTCTGCATTTTGGCTCCTCATACAAGTCAGGAAAAAGCATTTCAATGTATCCAAGTCAATGAAGAGCGGCCGCCTCTACAGCTAATTGTAACAAAGATAGTTAAAATAGTCAGTGTTTTGGGAAAACACCAATGAAAGGGTAAATAACTGCCACAACAATAGAATGACAAGCTATTGCAGTGTTTTATGAAGTTTCACACAAATACAAACAACATATCTTGTTCGTGACTGACTGTGGAGCTCTATGCACTTAATATGGGTGTGGCACATGCACACACGCATAAGAGATTATTCCCGCAGATACAGTACAATAAAATTATCTCACTCTCTGTCCACTGCACTATAATGAAGAAGCCTTATTTACCAGCTGCTCGACTGAACTTGCTGCACAGATTCGATTATGTTAGAAGATTAATGGCATGTTATTGGAGGATGAGAGAGAATGAAAGACAAAAGAATAATGCGCTGCCACAAAAAAAAAAAATCAATCAATGAATGAGTTTGCTTATGCCAGCTGGACTACTTTATACAAAAAACCATTATACCAAAATTGACTTGTGTTATTGTTAGTGCCGCGTTCTTCTCACAGCCTTACAGGAGCATTTCCACCTGGATTTGAACTCAAGGCATTGTCTGGCAAACTGAAATCCTTTTCCACTTAGTAAAAAGAAAGACAGACAACATGATTTCCCTGTTTGCTTTGTTGTCTATTATCTGTGGTACAAAATGTTTGCAGATTGTTGAAGTTTGTGATCAGTCCAAGCAGCATTACCAGGGGCTATTGTCATGGAGACTACTTTGTCAAGAACTTGTGAAAAGTCACTGCAAAAAAAATAAATAAATAAATAAATCTCTTGGATCTTAGTCCTTATGTGCTTCATCCGGAGTGACGCCAAATAAATTCTAAATCAAAGAGTACCGAAATATTGTATTGGCTTGTTTTGGTATTACAGCAGGCTGAATTAAATACACAAGATGTTACTGGCAACAGTAGCCTCCATTCAGAAGCAAGGCCTCTTGAGATATGCTGCCACAGTCAGACCGGGTTTAGAAAGCATTTTTTTGTGAGAGCGTTCAGACGTGGCCGGAGTGGGTCCACAACCTGAGAAACAGGAGGGGCTCCCAGCATTTTTTCTAGCTGTTACCCAGTTGCAAGACATGTTACAAAGACCAAAGATGGACCCTGGGAGTGGGTGTTAGGGGACTGCAGGGTCCCAGAGTGGCAGATAAGAATCCCATTTCATAGCGTCAGAATTAATTTCATGCTTTACAATGAGCTATGAGCCAGGCCCCTGGATTGTCAGGCTTTGTCACACATTTAGATTATACCTAGAACCTGCCAGTAGCCAGTCAAGTGCTATCTCTCAAATTAAAGTGGCAGATTCTAAATCCTCTGTATTTAGCCAAACGAGCAGTTTAGCTCCCCCCACTTACTGTAATTGCAGGAGGTTTTTAGATATATTGGAATATTTGTGTGAGCCACAGCATGGCCATTTGGCATCAGGGAGGATTAATTCCATAATGATCTACAAATATGAACATCCTGTGATCTGAGGCTTCTGATGAACGTACAGTTCACATGCAGACATGTGCTATGACTCCAAAAAGCACTGGCAATCTGTGTCATCAAAAGAGCTGACAACTGGCATTGATCTATGTAGCTTGACTGCTAGCATTCATGTGTGTCCCCGCTGAAGATGCTGCACTATAAGAAAATTTAATCTGAAGGTAGTCATAATGATTAGGTATGCCACCAGCACTTTGCATTGCCAACTTTATACCCAGAGCTCTTAGTCATATCACAACAGACTTAAAAGTCAAAGAGAAGGACATGAATGCAGACATGACTAATTATTTGTCAAATAGCATTTAGGAAATTCTTTCAGGGAAGCTTCAAAAGAACCTCAAGTGAAGCATTAGCTGAGTTTCTTCTTTTGTGGTTGAATAGTTCTACTATCCATAATCCCACCAGTGGCCTTCATGGGATATGCACTTTATTAAAGCTGTGCCCCAGCCAGTCTTAAACCGTTATCAGGCATGAGGATGCCTGTGCGCTGTGATAGCCTGGCCCCTGTCAGATTCACAGCCTTTTCCACACCACAAAGATTGAGAACTGAGCAATCATTCTTGACGTGGAGAGTTTGCAAATACAATATGAGTGCAGGAAAGAAGCTGAAAGGCTCAAAATCCGGTAAGACCGTAAGTAAATAAGCCCATTGGACACAGAGAAGGGTTTGGGAACTGTGGCTGAGGTCCTGTCCTATTTGTTGTGTGCTGGAACATTCAGTCTTCACTAGGAGGAGGCCCTTTTTTGATAGTTCAAATCCCTGTTTTTTTATTTCAGTTTTTTTTTTTTTTTTAAAGCTGCTCTACCCAAAGTTACAATGCAGTCAGAACACTATCATTAAACTTTTATGAATTTAGAAATGCAAGCTTTTCGTCTTGCTCTCTCTATTCTCGTGTCTAGGCATTCTCAAAATGGCAGCGAGTGTTAGGCACAGGAACAGGGGCAAGGCACTATAAAATGGGATTTATTTGAACTAATTGTTAACAAGGACGGATGTTTGTGTACATGGCCCAGTGCAAAAGAACAGAATATTTTGGGAGCGAGTGTATCCTCTTTGACTTCCCCTCTCACAGTCTTGTGGACCCTCCGGCCCAAAGTTACATGAGTATTAAACAGACCTGGCAACAGCACAGAACCAACTCTCTCTCTCCCATAATGGGTCTAAAACCAACTCTTAATGGGTTCAAAATTGTTCAAAAAAAGGTCATTTACTGATTCAAGATTGGTAATTACAGTCAAAACTTCTGACATGCTCTCTGAGAGGGACAGTGTTGCAGTTCACTGACTACAGAGGAAGTCACTCTGTGGTCAGGTGCTGGTGGTAAGAAAGTCTTTAAATTTATTATTTGTGGGAGTCAGGTACGTATGATGCAAACAATGCTTGTGATTTTTTTTATTTTTTGGGTCAGTTTGTGTTTTTTCTTTTTTAAGTTAATTGTTCTTAATTTCGGTTTATGCCGTATAGTCTGTTTTTTCATGTTTTCTCATGAGTTGTCATTTTGAACCTTAACTGTTGTTGTGGTTTCTTTCTTTCGAGTCACCTGGGTTACAGAGAAATTCATTTCCCAGTACCCTCCTTCAGTTCATAATTTATTTCCTCAGCCTTTGTTTTGGAGTGAGAACATCTTGCTTGTTATTTGATTGTTTGTCATTTTCCTAAGTTGCTGTATGTGAAATGCCTTTTTTTCTGGTGGTATTTTGTTTTGTTTTTGATTATTATGCTATTTTTTTTTTTTTTACTTACATAACAGACAACTGTAATAATGAACTAGTTTTGTCACACCAAGAAGGAGGGAATATATTCAAACATAAAACCATCATTGGGGATAGAGGAAACCCAACTCGGATAAAAATATTTTCATACATGTCTTTTTATCCGTATAATACCGAACTCTGGCTGAGAAGTGAAATGTTTTATCACTCCTTGCACAGCACACTCTCTGGACGAGCACAAGCTGTGTAAGAGCTTGGCACAGATTAGAAGCGAGAAGCATTGAATTCGATTTAGAAAGTTCACAGATGTGTAGGTTTTTAATATGTTTTGGAGGAACACTTCAGACACAAATAACAGCCACCCTGTTGGAAAGCTTTTATACAAGTGCAAATTAAAAAGGACAGACTACACTTTGCTTATACTTAGGAAAAAATATTTCGCTTATTTGGCTGAAAATTCCGGTACAAAAAATTGCAAATGTGTTTCAATGGATTGTTCGATCCTGCTCATTCAAAGATATTATCTGCTATCCAGGAGAAGAAAATGACCACTTAAAGTTGTTATCAGCTGGACTGAAATCGCAAACAGTCATCTTACATATTTATGATATTTTTATGCTGGTTCAGGACATGAAATCATGTTAATATTCACACATAGACAGCCAGGAGGCTGAGGGGTTGCAATAATTGCAGAGACCCTGAAGGGAAAAATAAGCAGTTCAGTGCTCGTGACTGCCATGTTTACATGGTTGCTAATTTTAAGTTGTTTCAGACTAAAGCTTCAGCTCAGTGACAGAAAATAAAGCTTTAACTGGATATGTTCATCCCTTTCCATCTGGTACTGCACAGTGAGACCAGTAATTGTAGATAACAGAGTATTTCAGAGGATTGATTGCAAGCTTTCAAAAGGATGACAAGATCAAGACAGTGTCCAGCTTCCTTCATGGACAAAAAAAAGGTACCTCTGTAAGAAGTACAGTGGGAGATCATAAAATTGTTACTGTAAGATAAAGATAAGATAAATAAAATTATTTTTCTGCTAGATGCAGCAATTTTTTTCTTGAGGAAAGTCAGTTTCTGCTAAGTTGATTACCGTAGTTGCAGTAATACACAACTGTTTGAAGAAACATCAAGAAACATGAAGCTCGGATACTAAAAACGTTTTAACCAAAAACAACAACCTCTACATATTCAAAACTTGTCCTCAAAACAGATGTCTCACAACGGCAGCCTTCTTGATTCATTATTACACAGGCATGTGTCATTGTCCATTATTGCCTTTTGTGTTCTCATTTGCTTGGTGTTTTTTTTTTTTTTTTTATTTGAAACACGTTTTTGCCTCCGTCTTTGTTTTGCAATTTTTTATTTTTGAATTATTCTTATTTGTTTTTTATCCTTTTATCATTTTCTTTATCTCTCCCATCTTTTTATTTTTTTGTTTTTCACCCCTACCCCTCCTCCTCCCCCCCTGCCCCCATCCTCCTCGTCCTCGACCTCCTTCCTACCCTCCTTCCTGTCCTCTCCACCTCACCAGAGCCCTCAGCCCCCCCTCAAGACATTAAGTGCAGCAGCACCAGCTCCACCTCCCTGCTGGTAAGTTGGCGCCCCCCGCCTTTGAAGAGTCAGAACGGTGTCCTGGTGGGGTATAGGGTGCGCTACCAGGTGGTGGGCTCGTCAGAAGGCGGCGCTGATGACGAGGACACCATGGAGGAGCCCCCCATCCCTGCCACTCAAGAGCAGGTGCTGCTGCAGCGACTGGAGAAATGGACCCAGTATCATGTCACCGTGTCGGCCCTCACTGTGATCGGGCCAGGCCCTGAGAGCGAGCCCCTGATGTGCCGCACCGATGAAGACGGTACATGAGTCTCTAATATCGAGAAGCTAAATGTAATAGAGGAATGAAAGTGTTGTTTGTTAGTTGTATGATGAATGGGCTTATGGTGGTGGGGTTTTTTTTGTTTTATTGTCTGTTTTTTTGTCAAATTTGCCAGAAACATCCACCTTCTTAAGGATGAACTAATTACATTTTACTGGTTAAAGGTCAAGGTTACCATGACTACATATGAGTGCCAGTCTAATGAATAAAACAATATCTCAGGAACACCTTGAGGGAATTTTGCTACATCTGGCAAACACATTTTCGTGGACATAAGCATGAACTGATTAGAATGTGATGGACAAAGTTTAAGGTCATGGTTTAAGGTTCAAGCACATTTTAACTAGAACTCAGACATAAAAACTTAAACTTGGAATCTTGGTTTAAAAAAATGTCTTGATAGAAAGGCTGGAGATGCATACTAACATCTTAATCCATAAGCAATGGGACCCTATGCAGCTGTCTCAACCATATAAAATAAAAAAAAGTAAACAAATTAGATAACACACTTGGGAAATCAAGCATGTTGCTCTTAAAACATAACTAACCAAATGTAATTCAAAATAGCCTCCACATCCCATATCCTGCCTCTATCTGTAGGCTTTTAACAGCATCCCTTTGCTCAGCAGAGAGCCATAAGCATTTATGAGTGCTCAACACTGCCAGGCTATATCTGTCTGTATATTAATGGTGGCAACAGTAGGTTGGAGGTTAAACAAGCAGGTATATGCTCTCTAAAGTTGCAACAAAAATCAACTTTCTTTAGAGATGGTCAAGGAACAGAATAAACATTCTCCCAACCTTCTGAAAATATATGATAGGTTACACAGCTGTGGTTACATACACATGCATTTTAACTTTGTAAGTAGTTATATAGGGGAAAAGAGTAATAAAATGCATGATATTTCTGTTTTGGTTAATTGTAAATGGCAAGTCAGCCTCCTTTGTAGTTATCCTTTTCTGCCACATTTTAATCCAAAATCATACTTCTTCATCATGCTGTAAGAAGGGGCACCTGCAGTCTACATGCTCTCTTGGGTAGGACCCTTAAACAGTGGCAGCCCTTTTTGCACAATGTCACTTTCTCACTCATCTCGTGGTGCACGGCTACACAAAAACAAAAACACCGTCAGAGCACTGGGCACGGCTGTCTGAGCATTAGTCAAGTCGTTTTTAAGCTTGAAAAGAGCAAGTATGCTCAATCGACAGTCTAGATGAAGATAGAGGAATAGAAAGATTTTCAGTGACGTGCACTGGTAGATATTTGATATACTTACCGTTACATGTGCAACCACTGAGAACCATCAAGGCACGAAAACTATTGATTGCACTTGGTAATGTCAGGAAAGCCAAGATGCTTGCAAAAAAAAAAAAAAAATCTTAACCTTGAAGGGGCATATAAATAAACATAATACAGCTAAGTTGGATGGTAGAAAATAAATGACAATGTAGAAAAGCGATTGCAGTAAAATACATGAACTGACAAGTAGCGATGCGGTCATGTCAAAACACATAAACATGTCTGAATCATTGACGGATGGCTGACATTGGCTTCTACCTTTTGCGACCCATTTCACATCCATTACCACATCATTCTCAGCATTTTTCTGACACTGATATACAACAGGCGCAGCAGCAGAGATGAGCTTAAATTCTTACCGCACCTTTAAAATACACTAGTGTCGGGAATTGCAGGAATGAAAGTCACAGCACATTGACAATAGCACTGACAAATTTTTCTAGTGTCATTAAGATAATAAGGCATGACAGAGAAGTGCCGGGAAAAGAAATAAGAGCCGGGGCTAAAAGGAAGAGAAGATTTTTGGTAATAAACAAGATCGGTGCCTGATCCTGGGGAATGGGGGAAATGGGGTTGTGATTTAGGGGGAAAGAAGGGAACTTGAAGTGTTTGTGGATGAGCAAATGGAAGCAGTTTGAGTGGGGGAGCTCTATTAATGGCACATCCATCTCAGCAAGGGTCAGTCTATGGCACACGGAAAGGTCTGGATGCAGGGCCCTCCATAAAGGCCTGTCATTATGACTGAGAGCTCCCCTCTGATGGCAGAGAGACACACCGGGCATGTGAAAAAGTGAAGGAAACAGGGAAAAGTGGTTTTTGTGTGTGTGTCTTTGAGTTTTTTGGTAATATGGCGCCTTGTGAGACTGTCACTGGAGTGGAATGCGTTTGGAGTTCCTAAATGTCCCTCTCTATCATTAGTCACTGTTATCGTCAGTCAAGAGTTTTATGCGCCTCTTGTTGTGCATCGCTCTCAGAAATGATGAGACAAATATGAAGCAGTTTCACTCAGTATGTTTATTGCTTCTGCTGAATATGGGACATTTTCCCACATTCATGCTCATATCTGAAAATAGTGGATGACTGGAGTTTTTGTTTTGTCATCCACAGTCCCCGGGGCTCCTCCAAGGCGAGTTGAGGTTGAGGTCCTCAACTCCACAGCACTTAAGGTGATGTGGCGCTCCCTGATACCAGGCAAGCAGAACGGTCAGATCCGTGGCTACCAGGTTCACTACGTACGAGTGGAAAACGGCGAGTCACGGGGCCTGCCCCTTATAAAGGACGTCATGCTGGCCGACGCCCAGGTATGACTATATCACAGTTATCTCAGTCAAATGAGTTATGTACGAAAAAGACAAATTCTGTCAAGATATCCCACATCTGCACATGAAATTATTTTTTCTAGCCTTGATACAAAAACACTCACAGGTAAAGCAGGTTAAAAGAAAACATTGATGTGAAGAATAAAACCTCAGTGAACTTTTTTTCTAACTCAAAGTGCTATTTGTTTACTTCCTCCTTGCCTTTGTGGCTTCGCAAGTATCGGAATATGGCACATGATATGGGTGCTTTTCCCTCACAGATTCATTTCATATTTCTGCAATATTCTTTTCCCCTGAAGAAGAACTATAATCAAAGCTTCACTCATCTTGTCCTCCCTCTTCTTGCCTCCATTGCTTTTATTAAGATTGTCTAGGCCCCTTTGCTTTATGGCAACATCTGCCATGAAATGCAAATGTGTACTTGTGCCAAACACAACGCCTAGAAGAAAATGCAGATTTTTTTTTTTGTATTCCGCGCTTCGAGAGCAAAAGTAAAATTAGCATGAGAACATTTTACCAAATATCAGCCTCCACTGACAGCTAGAACTATAATGACCTTTCATATTTTGTCCTTTTTTTTGCAAAACTTCTGTCAACACAATGCTGGAGGAATCTTACCAAAGAGAGTCTTTTGTGCTCAGTAGCAATCTTCCAAATGGAAATTATAGCCTTGAAGCAAAAGGACAAACAACACTGAAAAAAATAGCTGTATGCATTTCTACATATTTTGGGAATGCATGAATCAAAATGTGTTTTTTTTCCACATGAGTGCCGGGTCCATTCAAGCCAAATGCCACCAGCATCATGTTTACATTTATGGAATTTAGCTGACCCGCATTTTCCAAAAGTAGAAGGAGTTTCAGCATCTTAAATTATATGATCTGATCAAAGCACACACCCAGCTGTCAACAAAGAATGCCAGACAAAAAGGCCTATTAGTTGATGTTTTTGTTAGTAAATTTAAACATCAATGCATGATTTAATCCTTAAAAGCTACTCAGCAATGCATTGTCCCTACTGGCTGTAGCTATGAATGATTTAAGGCTGTGGTAGCTTATTGTTAGCTACAGAGTAACATGATGAAACAGCTCCAGGCCCCACAGGTAGACCTCTACAGCTCTCAGCCTTGTTTTAGCTGCTCCTCATACGATAAGCTTCAAACAGCTTCTCCCTCTCCTGACCTCACAATACCAATGACCTATTTCTGACTATCTGCTCCTGAACCTCTAATGCCCCCATCTCTCACAATCCTATTTCTTCCCTTTTCTTTTCTCCCTCTTTCTTTTGAAAAAAAAAAAACATATTGCTCTCTCTTCTGCACTCTCCTCTGTGGCGGGGGGGGGGTTAGTGGGAAACGGACGATACGGCTGAATATGTGAGTACGATATTTTGCCTGTGTGCTTTGTGTAGCTGAAAGGATATAAACAGTGGGTATTGCATCAACGCTGTCTGTCCGACTCACATTTTTCACAAGCCCTCCAATCTTTATTTAATAAGTTTGGATAACAAAGTGGCTCAGAGGTTTCACCTTGGCTGTCTGGCCAGCCAGGCTTTACACTATCTTTACAGGCCACTAAGGAAAAAAAGGGCAAACTTCTATTGCCGGCTAGCTTTTACAAAATGGTGGCTGATGCAATATCTACTGCACACTGCGCCCGGAATGCAAATGCTACTCGTGCCATGCTGTGTGTTGATACATGTTTTTGTCTCGTGCTCTAGTGGTGTGTTTTGTTGTTTCCTTTTGTGTGCGTGTGATTTCTAAACCTTATTGTTTGTGGCGCCTTAGAGTTACTGCATCGCCTCTTTTTTTGTTTTTTTTGGGTGATTTCTTCATCACACTCTGATGATTATTCACAACTGCAGATTATTTTTCAACAGATTTTACCCTCATTCTGAACCCAAAGGTTTGAAACCCCCAGTCCATCTGCATTACGTGAATACCATCTCAAGTGCAAGACAGTACTTATAGCTCATTTACCTTTATTGACCTCTCCCATCCCTCTGCCAGCCAGCCTGTTAAAAACCTCATTCTGCATTCGTTCAAACCTGCTCCCTTGAAAGATTCATTAGAATTGATCGGAAGCCTCTCTTTGAAGAGGACTCAAGGAAACTTAATGGCTGAGGTAAAAACTGCCAGTGAATGGGCAGGATGTATTCAGCATGCATTTATCACAAAGTTAAGTTGTTGATTGGTATATTGCGAAGGAATAAGGGGGCTACTTTCCATTTGCATAATGTCCCTCCACTACATTTCCAACTTTAGGGATTTATTTAATGGAATGGTCTCCCATTACACAGGGGGAAAAAAAAGGTTATATTTAATGCATGCCTCGTGAAAATTAATAAAGAGGACCAGAAGACACTTTCCTTAGATTAACATTCTGCATATGGCAGTTTGAGCTGCATGAAGGGGGGTCAAATCATCAAAAATTCAAGACACACTTTGACATTTCCGTGTTTCTGTCTCTTCCCTGTCTCCCATAGGAAATGGTCATTGGAGGACTCAAGCCAGACACCACTTACTCCATCACTGTGGCTGCGTACACCACCAAGGGAGATGGAGCCCGGAGCAAACCCAAACTGGTGGTGACCAAAGGGGCAGGTCAGTGTAAGGATAAATCATTTATTTGTTGGTTTGTTTACAGAACTTTTCTCCGTGAGGCAAGAAAAGGAGCCGATTCTTTTCTGCATTTGGCTTCAAGATACCTTTCTCAAAGGTTGCTTATCTTTCCTGTCCGACTACTATCTCTGTATTTGATTAACATTGGAGGGGCCCTCATTAGCAACTGCACTGTGGGGCCTTTAATTCATTCAAACCTATGTAGAGGATCTAGAAAAGCAGACATGAACAAAAGGGAGCAGACATTTAATTAGTTGCATTATGTGTCCTTATTAAACGTATGTCTCATATGAAGACTTTTGCTTAGAAAAGGACGGACACAGTTTTATTGTGTTGAACTACAAAGTTTTTGTCAGACATTTTTTTCCAAATGAACCATTCCGAGGCATATTTGAAATCACGAACAGTTCAGTCGGTTGAGCTGATGTTTGTTTCTATTAGGGCAGCGTTTATCATTTGAAGCATGTTCAAAAGACTATCCACAGATTTTTAGAGATCAAGGAGATGGTGTGCGGTACTTTAAGGTTTTTCAAACAGATTATGACAGCTTGAAAACCCCTGATGGGTCATTGGTTTGAGCTTTAAGGATAAAATACCGGAGGCTAATGTTTGCACACTACAAAGCCTTGTCTTTTTCAATTTATTCCCTTGTTACCACCGGTAGGCACACCAGTTTAGCCGGATGGCTTGAGCCTGTTTGGAAGCTAGCAGCTTAGTTACCATGAACATGATCTAAACCTGTGAGGCTGGCTGGCATAGAGTGTGAAAGCCTTCTATGAGGGAATTTAAGGCATCAAGCCAAGATAGAAGCATCCCTTTGTGTATGCATCTGGGCCAGTCAGCTTTGGGAGGCATCAGAGTCAACACCTACACAACTGCATACATGCTTATAGACACACAGAGACATACACACCTTCTCACACAAACTCACAAGTGCGTGCAGCCTCTGCTGTCGCTCACATAAATAAAGAGCATGCATATGTATAGTGTGGTACATGGTTATCGTTCCTGTAAATACACGCATGCTACACGTAACTAAACATAAACACAGCATTATAGGCACATTTCCCAGATCCTCACAGGTGTGTTTGTTACAGTTGTCAGGGAGTGTGACGCTGCCAAAGGGGCTGAGTGAGTGCTGTCACTCTCCGTCCTCCTGTCAGGGCCAGCTGACTGATATGCCATTCTAGTGCACTCTGTATGTCCCTCAGAGGAAAACCCCCCCTTTTTTCATTACTGAAGCGTAAAGAAATGGTTTACGCCAGGGGGTCAAGATAAATAGAAAACGGGAGAGTTGAGAGATGGGGAGAAGACGAGCTTCAGCAGGCTTTTTTTAAGGAGGTGGTCGTCCTTCTTGTTCAGAGGGATGTTGAGATGGCCTATGGCAGGGTTCCCACTTTTTCTGAAGTAACAGGATTTCCTGAGGTCTATATTAGGCAGGGAATGTTTTCTTGGGTTCTCTGAGGACTTTATGAAATGTCAGAGTTTAAAAACGGCTTACAATTCAGAGAGACTTTCGTATTATGCCTCAGTTTCATTTTTCTCTAGAACAACCTCAACCTTAATGTGCTTGCTCATGTGGAAATTGTAAGCAATTGTTCGGTTCAGACCACAATTATAGAATGTGGTGAGAACCTGCTCCGCATTACAAGTGTCTAGAGACAACTTATGTTGCGATTTGGTGCTACATAAATGAAATGGACTTGACTTGAGTTTATGGACGGCTTCAGAGCTTTTTTGAGCTTAAAAACAACATGAACAAACATCGGGAACAAATGTGGCAAAATCACTGGTGTAAACATAAAACCAAGTGATGACAGGGACGAGTCTCATGTGAGACAGTGTGCCAACAAGCCCCCTCTTGAGAATTTCTCTTTTGTTTATGTTTGTATTTAGCCATGCTCTGCCTGCCAAATTCCTCAAATTTTAATGTAAAATTAGTCATGTAAAGCATATATCCTAATTTTGACAAGTCACCTAACAGAATACATCTTATTGAGCCAGATGCTAATATTTTGACATCTGTGTTCCTCACCATACACACTGATGTTTGAATGTTCTCTGCAAAAAAAGCTCTAAGCAGTTTATCATGGTGTAAACTGCCTTACAAACAGGCACACTTAAAAATGTGCATATAAATAAATGCAAATAAATAAAAATGTTCTACCGCATGAACGCTTTTCCATGTATGTGCTTTTAAAATATTCACAAACACACAACTTATGCAACAGCTCTTAAAATCATTTTTTATTCAGACAAGCATGCACTTAAAGCGAGCAGTTGCCTCCAGGAACTATGACGTCGAGGTCTTGTTCTTTTTAGGAAACAGAGAGGCCTGAAGAGCAACATCAATACAGAGCACCATGAAAAATAGAGTATGTTTTCGTGCCACTTAAAAGTTGATTCGCATCAGTGGACTTTTTAAAAAAAAAAAATATATATATATATATATATATATATAAATTTTGGGTTTTTTTGGGTGGGGGGGGGCTGTTCTAAATGTTACAACAAGTTTCTCTGGTAGGTTGGTGCCTCAGAAAATGTTCGAAAGAATCTATCTCAAGATTTTGAAGGACAGAATAACAAGTGGACCTGTGCACCTACTTGTTAGTCACGGATAAACAACATTCATTCTGCGGCTGGAACTGTCTTTGTTGGCTGAACGAAAGCCAGGTTTGAAGGGTGCCATTTAATGATTCATACTTTCCAAACTCTGTTTCGAGAAGCAAACTTAACTATGGACAGCATGAAACAAAGTTTCTGAGGGGCTGAAAGGGCTTTTTATTGACAAAAGAGATTAAAGTCTTTTTGTCTGAAAGTGTTATTCTGTCATTCCATCTGCACATTGAGGAGATTTTCCCCCCACAACAATCAGTGACAATCCTTTTTTGTCTTCATTTCTTGTTCAGGTTCATGTGGAAAATATTGGCCTGTATTATAAAGATTTTTTTTGTTTGTTTTAAATAAGTAGAACAAACCAGTCAACAAACTCAAAAACCAAATGAAACAACAAATTACAAAGTCATCACACTGCATAGGTAGTAAACCGTATGCTGTATGTTTTCTGACACCTCTAACTAGACAAAAATCCTCACAGAATTTCCCAAAAACAGAAAATTTGGTGCACGCTAAGTCAGAGAGGAATGGCTTAGGAGGATGGCTGATGTTTGTAGATCCTCATCGGAAGAAATACTGTCTGTCTTGAAAAATAAGCATTATAAACATAAAATAAAGGCCTTTAAGATAAAAAAAAAAATGAAAAAGGCGCTAACAGTCTGTTAAACTCACAGTAATCCAAAGCAGCCTTTGGCAGCTTCACAAACAGTAATGGTTTTCCCCAAATGGCAGCAAAAGGTAGCTGAATGCTGAAAATTTAAGCTGGAAGTCATTAGCATGGATAACAATAACAGTCTTGATGATCCATACTAGCTAGTGCTGTGCACTGTGTACAATTCTGTATTAATGTTGATGCTGTTTGGGCAGTTGCCATTTCAGTTTTACTGCATAGCATTTTGTGCAATCAGGTAATGACGTTGTGATTGACAGATGGATAAAATTATACTTGAAAGTTTGTATTTGTAATTAGGTGAAGTGGTTTGCATTTTTCATTGACTGCATTTTAAGTCAGACTGGGTATAGATTTAAAATGACAGTGCATCGGCTCTCTCCCTATCTCTTCTCCTTCTCTTGCACTCCAAATAGAACATGTGAAATCTGTTTTGACTCAAAGGCATTTTCTGTAATAAAAATTAGCCCACCAACCATGCGACTATCACACGTACCCTCATTTGAAAAGCAGAGGAAGCAAAGATTGGAGAGTGATGGATATGTCATGACCTTTAAGGTTATTAAAACACCTCTTACCCCCAACAGGACTTTAGAAATGTTAAGTCTTTGTCTGCAGGCTTTAGCCACAGGTTAATCAGTCTTTTTTTTTTTTTTCTAAAGTGAAGGAGTACACCATAATGCAGAAAATCTTACATCCGTGCAGCGGATGATTAAACAGCATATATATATATGCACCATGTAATTTGCAAACTAGTTTGGTGGTGATATGTTTGTTCGTATGTGTATGCTGGTATGAGTGAGTAGATGCATGGCATGCACAAGGGAGAGAGGAAATGAGAGGGAAACCTGATCGCGTCTTTCTCAATCATGCTGAGTGAGTGTCAACAGCAGGCTGTTAATACTGTGGCCTGATGGGAAACGTGCTGGGAGGCTCACAAGGAGGGATTGAACCAGGGTCGACCCTAAAATGGAC
>JAQNCA010000025.1:11562893-11583330 GCA_029783725.1 Acanthurus tractus
ACACACACACACACACACACACACCCAGTCATCACAGGATCATTATCCCCTGTTCTATTTCCTTGATTAGCGGTGAGCATGACGGCAGAGTGGGCTTTTAAATGACACCAAACTGAGCTATAGTATGTAGCCGAGGAGCATTAGGAGCATTCGTCTCACCCAACATGCAGCACCCCCGCCTTGCCATTACCGGCAAAGGCTCAGCTGACTAGCCACCATCCACCCACCAACCCCCATCTTCATGTAGAAAGAAGACCATTAGTGAACGGAAATGAATAATATGAGCAGAGGGAGACTGTGTAGAGTGGATTGCTTTGTGTGTGTGTGTGTTTTGCTACACGCACATTAAGGCATGTGTCTTGGTGCAGGAATATATACTCATGCATTCACATGTACATACCACACTATGATACTGTTCCACTGAGATGGAGTACTTTTGCCTGAGACTAATGTGAGTTTCTCTACATTACTTCAAGTCCATAGCGGGCAACAAGCCATATAGCTCTGTGTGCAGGTGGAATAGTTATATAGGAGCAGGAACTGGCTGCAAACCAAGACCTATGCAGTCACACACACACACATACATACACATGCACAAGCATTGATTATCATGCACAGAGACACACACACAAGCAGATATACCTAAGACAAAAATAAACACTCAAACAGATGCTGAAATTTAAATTCATAGAGTGTAGCTGTGAGCAAACTTTTAAAGCAGAGTCACAAAGAAGGCAAATGTATCCATAATTGTGGCTTCTTGAGATAATGATGAAATGTACAACATTATGTTGCACATTGAAGTATAGAGTTAATAATTTGTATTCAGCTTATTCAGCGATTTAATTTATGCTGAGAAGGCTTTCACTGCCAAGACCAACCAATTTGCTGCCGACCCAGTTTGCCGACCCAGTTGGCAAGCTTTTTGAATCAGAAATAAACAGAGATAGCCAATCTTTTCACCTGTGGTCTCACAGTCTCATTAGAAGGCATGAAATTAAATGGAAAAAGGTAAATATCCTGACGGTGTTGTATTACCTGCTTTAAATTATTCATCCACTCGGTCTCATAATGAAAAAAATAAGCATTTTAAGTAATTGCCGTTGAATATCACTAACACTTTGTGCAGGCAAATGTAAACTCATTTGTGTTTTCAAGTTATTAGTCCTACCACTGCCTTGCATTTCCAAGAGAGGGGGGACTTAGATCAGGGAGTCAAAATAGAATCTATTTACAGAGAGATGGGGCTCAAATGTGAATCAGCAACGCTCATCTCTCACAAAGCTTTGACGGCAACATGAAAACTGAAGGCTTCCCATAACTGTGACTGCTTCTATTACACTGAGGGACCTTAAAAGGACGTGTGTCATCCATAAGAGCAGCAAAACTGGGTCACTCTGAAGAATAGTGTCTAGACCCCAAGTGCGGATCATCCATTTTGCAATAAGAGATGACTGATAAAAGGGGCACTGTTCTCTGCTTAAAAGTTTCAGTGATGCTTTGTAGTACAGAAATGATTTTTGGCTAGAGCTTACATGTGTGATGAAATGGTAATGAGCACAGCAATCACTCAAGGATCTGAGGATCTTCATCTCCAAACAACACAACCTGACTCATTTCTTTATGATGCTAACTGGTAGTTATCTTTGGTTGGACATCCATGTCTTTCTTCTTCTTGTTCTACCGCACAATATAATTAGACTGGTTTTAATGAGAAATTTGTTAACCATTGTGAACTTATTATTTATGAGCGTGCTGTAAGTGTCTATAGCAAAAGTGGTCAGGCTTTTAATTCCTTAAGGTTTAGCTAAATAAAGGGTAGTGAAATGATTTTGCTCTTTAGCATCACCAAACTTGTAAAATGTGAACTAGAGCCATCATCTATGTGATTCTATATTATATCCAGCCTGACTACACACAGAAAAGTAGTAGCTATATTTCATAATGAAATCTATTAAATAATGCAAATGTTAATTGGGTTATTTTAAACATTGCTGATTGTTGGCACATGACAATGATATGAAAAGTATAAAAGAAGTACCTTGTCTAATGTTGTATTCCTGGTGTCTGTTTTGTCAGACATTCATATCATTAAAGTCTGTTTCTTTAAAATGTGTACCTTCATATAACTGGAAAGCACAGAAATTAAGCTGTTGTTTTTTTTTCCTTTCTCTGTACAGTGCCTGGTCCGCCCTATATGTCAGTGGCTCAGGCCTCGGAGACATCCGCAGTAGTCCGCTGGGACCCTCCTGACCTGACCAATGGCATGGACCTTCAGGGTTACCGGCTCCAGTTTGGCAGAAGAGATGTCTTTCCTTTTGCCACACTGGAATTTGCTCCCCAAGAACGACAGTACTATGTCGCTAACACTCACAGAGGGGCCACCTATCTCTTTAAACTCTCAGCCAAGAGCAGGGGGGGCTTTGGGGAAGAAGTAACGGTGGAACTCAATGTGCCTGAGAATACACCAGGGGGATACCCTCAGATTGATGAGGACTCAAATGTGACATGCTGCTCAGTGCAGTTGTCCTGGTCTCCACCCGTGCTGGCGGAGAGAAACGGGGTAATCACAGAGTACACTTTGGCCTATAAGGAAGCTGGCACAGCGGGAGCACCACGGGAGCTCCGCTTGCCCCCCAGCATGTCCAGCTATGTGCTCAACAGCCTCAATCCGAATTCGGCGTACGATGTGAAAATACGTGCACACACCAGTGTAGGTCCAGGGCCCTACAGCCCGCCTATCCAGTATCGGACGGTGGCCTTTGATCCAACAGGTAGGGCTTGCCTGTTTCTTTCCCACCAGGTTGGCAGGGGTTTGGAAATTGGCTAAAAAGCATTCTGCAGCAACACAAAAATGAAAAGTGCCCCGACCACTCCTTCAACCACCTCCACACCTCAAGAAAAAAATGTTGATATTAAAATTCTTTGCTGTGGGATACTCACTTCACTAACCCAAACAAGGTAAACCCTAAGTCAGAAAGTCATATTAAGTCATTTTGAGAAAGAGGAGAGCAGCCTAGAATTTCAAGGTAAGTGCTGTATGATCAGACACTCCTGTCAGTCATCCTCGCAGTCCTTTTCCAAGCACACTCACACAGCTAATGCCTCACATCCCCAGTTTTCAGACAAGGTAGGACCTCAGTCAAACCCAGTCACGTCAAGTGAATGTCTCGACTACTCTAAGATAACAGAATTTTTTCAGTTCTTTATTTATTTTTTCGTTTTGGGTTTATTTTGAGATGTACCTCCTTCCCTAATCCTTCCCTAATTCCTAATTCCTCCTTTCCCTTTCCCCCTGTCCCTTAATGGGACAGCTTGTGGCATGGCATCCCCTGATGCACTGCTGCGGACTGTTGGCATGCTATGTTTTGGGTCCGTCGCTATGCCCGCCTGGCAGCACGTTGGCAGTGCCAACCCAGACTCAGCAGAGGCGTAGGAACAGCCGTCACTGACACCACACGGGTCAGATAGTGATCCACAAGCCATGAGTTCAAAGACAGTGGTGAGACGGGTTGGCACTACCCACGATGGCTAGCCAGTGGGCGCACCCTTGTGCTCCATGGGTTTGTTGTCCATGAGTCTTACGTGCTGTGTGTCTTAACCAAATGGCGTTGCCCTTCTCACAGCCAATCACAGCTCACCGATACACTCACTCTCCAACCCAGAGGAACGCTGCAGGGGAACAACAGCTTTTTATTTTGTTTATTCTTTTCAAAGCAGAGTTTCTTCTTTTGCTTCTCTTTCTTTGGTTTCACTACATTTTCAATTTACTGACACACTCCCTGTGTTTTTGTTTTGTTTTTTTCTTGCATTTCCATGTCCTCCCAACAGATGTTCCCAAGAACTTTACTGTCAAGTGGGCAACCAAGACCACAGTGGTCCTTGCATGGAAATTTTCTGAGAGCAAGTCTCCATACAAATGCACGGTAAGAAATAATTTCACCTGCAACCTGAGTTATGATTTATTTATAAAGTTCTAATGTTAAATAAAAATTGTGATTTCCCCACTTACATTTTTAGAAATCATTTTCATCTGTTTTTTTCTGAAATTGAAATAACTTGATTATAGACCAGTGCAATGTTTTTAATGCCTTTGCATAAATCAGTGCCCTCGTTTACATCCCTGTCATACTAATTTCCAACATAAGTAATATAAGTAAAATCTCACTTTAGTCAGTCTCCTTTCCTGCATTTAAAATGTCTGTAGGCCTACAACAATGGCTATAAAATCAACTACATCTCAGCGATTATAAATTAAACGTGGACTATGTGTTGAATTCTAGATTGAGTACAACCGTCAAAGGATGGATGTTGATGCCAAGCAGATGAGGGTTCTCATCACGGGGCTAAAGCACAACACCACCTATGAGTTCAGAGTAACCTGCTTAGAAAGCATGGATGGTGGGCCAAGACATCGTGTGGTTGCCAAGACTGCACCACTCATCCTGGTCAAGAAACCCAAGGTGGACATCTACTCTGAGCCAGACAGCATGCCCACCATGTCCTTCCCACCCATCGATAACAGGGATGTCAAGTAAGTATGGCATACTGAAAGATGGCTTCTGCAGCGCTGTCTGCATTATCTTTGAGGGGGGACTTATTTAGGTTAAAGTCTCAATGTTCTGGATATATGATGTGATGTGGATTGAGATTTCAAGATGTCTGAGATGTGTTGAAATGACAGTTTAGATCTTAAAATTTCTGCCATGCTTATCTTTGCTCGACCTCTTACAGTTGTTTAGTTATCAGTTCAATTTACTGTATAGTCTGTGGTGACTGTTTTGTCCTTAAAAGTTGCACAATATCAATGAAAGGTCATTCTGGATTTTTTTTTTTTGTAATAAACTTTGGTGCTGTGTCTCCAGGAACTTCTATGTGGTTGTTGTGCCACTAAAAAGGACCACAGGAACTGTAAAAAATCTGAAGAACCCTGATGAGATGGACATGGAAGAGGTAGGATATACATGGAATAAAAGATGTGAGGTTATTCTAGGTCACTATAAATTATAATGTTAATTGGTCACACTAGGTCCAAAGTGACAAAGCATATGTTAAAGGAAACTTTAAAATGACTCTAACACACTCTTTTTTTTTTAAGATTGTCCTCTTTTTCCCTCCACCAGAAAAACATCTTAGGGAGGGATTCCACACATTTGTATTAACAGTCGCATATGCAAGGCAAACTGTATTGTACGAACCATGTACAAGAAATGGGCACACACAAAACAGACATAAGTACATCTCAGCTATGCTAATTTATCCCCCCAAGCATGCAGAGGAGAGAATTACACAGTCTTCTCCCACTCTTCCCATAGCCTCGGGTCACCTTGAGTGCCAGATCAACAGCAACCATCCCTATTGGATTTGGGATTACACACATTCCCTCTGCTTAGTGCCTGCTTCTGTCTGCAGTTTGAAATGAATGAGAGGGGTTAGATGTTGGGGGGCTGGAGGCTTGTTACATGGAATGTTGTCAGACAGCACCTTTCTGAATCTGAGGATGCAGCTCCATCCACTGTTTATTGTCTTTGGTCTCAGTCAGTTCACTTAAAGGAATCTTGTTCTTGAGTAAAACAGTCACAAGAACCTAAAAGGAAACTTATTAAATGGACAAATTTGACAACCTGTAATCCTGCCAAGTCATGAATATTTAACAGTGGGAGGAGGTGTGGGGGGTGGTCCCACAAAGATTTTAACCCGCTGATGGCTGTTTCTATCTTTTAATCATCACTAAAGCATCTGCTCATCTAGTCTTTTTTAGTCTATTTTTTTTTAATTACTGCAGATTGTAAACAAACCTTTAAAAACATCACAAAAACATTTGCAAATATTAGTTGTTCTCTATTTTTATTTCTTGTTAAAGATCTCTTAATTAATTAGGGATTTATGTTGTAGAAACCAGTGAATAAAGGAGGATACAAATAGGACAAAAAAAACAAAACAAAACAAAGGGAACTAATGCTCTTTTATTTCAATCAGCTGTTGCGGGATGTAACTCTAAAGCGTCGTTCACGGCGTCAGCTGGCTCAGCTGGACCAGAGGAAGCCTTACATCACAGCCTGCTTCAGGCAGCTGCCCAGCAGCTTCACGGTGGGAAACGACCACCAAAACAGCATCTGTGAGAACAAGCCTCTTCAGCCCGGCCATGAGTACGTCTTCTTCCTGCTGGCAGAGCTTAATGCCACCACCGGGGTGAGTTAATATCACAGCACAGCTTAATACAGTTTAGTTGATTTACTTTAAGTTGGTTTCTTTTTGGTCAGAGGGGATTTGATAATTCAGTTTTGTTCACTTAATTGGTTCACTTTAGTTTGATGTCTTAGTTTATTTTAATATACTAAACTCACTCTTCTCTTGCTTGTAAGATACTGTTACCTGGATTGTGGTTCATGTGCTTTGTTTTATTCTACCCGATTTTTTTTGCAGAAAATGTTTGCTACCAGCCCTTATACAGACACAGTGATAACTCCTGAGCACCCCCTGACTGTAGAACCTGGGGACGGACTCATATGGGTGGTGGGCCCGGTCCTGGCTGTAGTCTTCATCATCTGCATCGTTATAGCCATTCTTCTATATAAAAAGTGAGTTTGTTTGGAACTTTAAACATTATTCTTTAAGTATTTTATCCTTCTTCTTTTATTTTTATTTTGTGGAGAATGCAGTCGGACTAACATTTGACTTTACAGTTTACAAATAACATTGTTCAACCTCAATTTGATGGAAAATAACTTTGGATTGGCAATCATTACATTTAAGTGTTGTACTTAGTGGCTTGAGTTATTGCCTTACTATGGAAATAAGTTTAAAATATGATCTTTCCACTAATAATCATCCTTTTATAATAAAGATACACAGGAAATAAAAACCTTTGGGGTTGTATTAAGTCTTGTTCCATTAACTGGGCTAGATAAAAGGCAGTACAATATGATGGTCCATCCATTTTTTTGTGCTGGTAATTTAAGTGTTTTTTTTTCTAAACCAACAACACAATGAAGATTTTCTTGTCATTTGATGTTGAACCAGTTATTTGCAGTGTTACTGGGAAATTGGGCTTTTGGGAAATAATTGTGTGTTAGGGAGCATGTTGAAAGAGGGGCCTATTTTGTATTCATAACAGCATGATATTCAGAGACCCATCAACATTGTCGCATGCAAAATATGAAAGAGTTTTTCTTTTGGTCTGGTGAAAAAGATGGTTATGGGAAGTGAGGGGGTTGGAGAAAGGAGAGAGGAAGAGATTCTTTGAGATGGCGCTCAATAATTGGCAAAGGATGGTTCAGTCTGCCGCTCAAGAAATGACAAAATACATGTACTTGACCTTTATTTTGGAAGGAATAGTCCATTAAGGTGTTATTTTAATTTTGTCCAAGTTACTTGGCTTTTTGTTTTTTATGAAAGGCTTATAAATTCATGCTAGTTACAGTTTTTCAGTAGTAAAGCCAACCTTAGATGTCAAACTAAGAAACCATAGAGTAGTCAGCCCTGTTACTGACAAGTCTCAATTATGATTCTTCACTGTGCTGGGGCTTTGGATTTATATCGTCAATGTGCCCCCCCCCCCAACCCTTTTTCTAAAAGTCAGTTGTAGTTTTTAGCCTCAGTGACTACATTTCCCAGCTGAACAGCGGTGTGAGAGGTCTCCCCACATACCAGGGAAGATCCCTGAAATATCTGAAGGGGGCCAGGGCTGGTGTGAGCAACACAAGTACAGCTTGCTACTGTCAGATGATCCCTGACTGTCTGACCTTGCCTAACCTCCATCTTGGTGGTTAGGGAGAGTAACATCTCTCCTTGGATCTCTCTCTTTTTGTCTCTCTTCTCTTTCTCTCCTTCTCACTCTCCCATCTCCCTGTCCATCTCTCCCTGGTGAATAGTGTTTCCCGGGTCTGCCCTTGGCCCTGACATTCCCCCTCCCCATCTGTATCTGCACCCTTGTGAACACACATTGGCATACACTCATATATAGACATACAGATACAGGCGTACAGATGTATGCACTCACTTGCACATTTCATTGAATACTCACTTGTTCTCACACACTTATACATGAACCCACGCACACGCGCATGCACACACGTCCTCCAAATGCTGATGAGCTTTATCTCGCATTTTGCGAGCACAGCAGCGACCCCTGTGAATTTTAAACTGCTCTCTATTGATTTATCTCTCTTCTTGCCTCCCCCCTTCTCCCTTTCTCCTTGTGTGTTGTGTTTTCACCATCTTTATATATTTATTTGACTCCTATTGCTTTCTCTGGAAACAGCAAACCTGACAGGTAAGGTTTAGCCGTACTTTATTGCATTGACAGGGGAAGAGAATGTAGCCTGCCTCAGCAGAAAAGATGCCTTTAATTAGTGAGGGTGAAGGAGAATTTTGCGTACTTGATACGCGTTCTCAGCTCCTCAGTTCTTGCTCACTAAAAGTTATCCTGTTGTTTTTGTTGTTGTACGTCTTCCCCTCTCTCTACTGTGTGTTTGTCTTACTCTGCAGCCGCAAAAGAAAAGAGTCAGAGCCTCGCACAAAGTGTCTGCTGAACAACGCAGACATCACACCCCACCACCCCACAGACCCTGTGGAAATGAGACGCATCAACTTCCAAACTCCAGGTATAAGAAGGACACACAATACTTACACTGAGAAACAAGACAGACCTTCTGTGAAATTAAATGAAATTTTAAGGGAAAGTCAACTGAAATACTTTATACAACATGTTTGGCCATAGTTATTGTCTTTCAGTAAAAAGAGGTATTTCTACTTTTATTGATTATATAAACAATGTAAAGTGTACTCATGCACCTGTTTATGTGACAGCCTGGAAAACTTGCAAAGGAACCTGCCTTAAGAATAACTTCCATATTTTACATGGTTCTTGTTTTCGTAATTTTTTAGCAATACAGGCCAATTTAACATGGGGCAGACCAGGGACTGTCTGGACGCTTTGAACAAACTGTACACAGCTTTACAAAGTAGTCATAATGTTCCTCTGTAGCAAAAAAATATAGGAATGAGTTAAAATAAAAGTACCTCCCTATTGTAAGAGACTGTGGATTACTAAGATGGTAAAATTTAATGCTCTTCATTTAAACCTCCAGATAACTATGTCTGATTGATATAAGCTAACCTGTTAAAAAGCCATCTACCGCTTGTATTTCAATGGCCCAATTGGATTTCCAATTTGAGACTGTTCCTAGTAGAGTGCTAATGTCTGCATTATCTGTAGAGACAGTGGTGAGAGCAACATCAGGCTAATCTGTAGGTTTTATTGGGGAAGAGGCCGAAGCAGCAGAGACTGGGGTTGGTTAGCAAGCTTTTCACTCATAATTCTGATGTAGAATATTCTAAGCAGCAGCCGATGAAATGTAAAGATCACAACTAAAAAAAAAACATGTTTTGACGCAGTCATGTTGTGTATGTGTGTCGAAAAGCCCCATCACGGGACTGGTTGGCACATGTATGGGACACAATTTTTTTGTTTGTTTTATTTTTATAAGCTAAACTTTTTTAGCAATTCCTCAGCAGAAAAAACACACAAAAACAGGCACAGATACGTGCCTGACTCGTCTTGTATATTGTGTACAAAATGTATCAGGGTAGTTTGGCAAGTTTTTAGTCTCATGTGTGCCAACGAACCCCACACACATTTGATCAGTATTTGTGATATTATAAAGACAGCCAAATGCTGTTGCTCATCACAGACTTCCAAGTCTCATAGGAAAATGTAGCTGATTTCTCCTCATGTCAGCCAGAAGGCACACGTTCCCTAAACATCTATCTAACACTTCTATAATATGCCTTGTCATCAGATCACTCTTCTCCTTTTGATGCTACGAAACTAAAATGTTACCAAAACACAACAGGTTTATGACTTCAGACTGTTTAACATAGTAGATGAGTGCAGGTCAAAAAGCAAACAGTGATGTTGTAGCTGAGTGCCAACCAACCTCAGTCTGCCTCCCTTACCCACACAGTAATCCATTACCTTCCTTTGCTAAATAGAATCCCCTGTTTCAGTGGCTTTTACAGACTTAAACGCTATTTCGGAAGCTTTTCACCCTGCAAAGAGCAAAGTTCTGCAGAAACTTCAAAATCCTTAATTTTGGAACCCACTGAAATGGAAAGTAAATTTTTAAAATTTGGCATGTGTTGATTAACAACAGCTCTAATCCAAAAATACTGTTATTGGCTGTCAAAAGCTTATATTTGCCAACTGCTATATTACATTACAGAGGGTAAATTGAGACACAAACCTTCAGACAACCTTCCTTCTTTACACTTAACCCATAAATCAAAGGTTTTCATCTATGCAAGAGAAAAAAGGAATACACAGTAATGTGTTTTAACTGACAGATAACTCACATGTGTAGTAACAGAAGAATGTTTCCTTGGCAGACACATTCACACAGCCTACATAGAGATGAACTATTTACAAATGATGCGACTTTTAAGTTAAATTTATGCTGCAGCATAAATGGCTTCCATGAATTGCTCTCACATCATTCTGTTAGACATTATGTGCCTTAATACAAACCACCCATGTTTATGTGTTTTCCATGATTCCATGTAACAATTCAGTGTTTGGTGTTTGACTGCAAACAAATCCTGTGTTGAAGTTCTCCAAGGTTTTTACCTGTTTCCTACTTCGTTTCACTTTTCATCTCGCTTACGTCTGCGCTAAAGCCTGGTGTTAACGACAGAGCACCTTCAATCACACACTCATTCTCTAAGGCCTCTCCATCTTCCTCCTGCCTTCTCTTAAGACCTACTGTCTGTCGGTCTGTCTTCCTGTTACTCAGCCTCACGGGCCACGGTGGCACCTGCAGTGTGTTGTGACCGGTCTGAATCATGGTGGAACTGAGTTTGATTGTTGCATTTGGCTTGCTGCCTAATTTCAAGCCATGATTTCTCAGGAAGTACAAGTAGCCCGTTTGTTGATCAGTTTTTTGGAAACCTCTCCTCCTGCCAGGTTAGAGGTTTAAGTGAAAGAAAGTTAAAACAAATCATTCTGCTGTCCCAGCAGTAACCTCTGGCAAAGCATCATGGATTATCGTGACTACAAGCAGTTTTTTGACTGAAGACTGAGACCTGCGTTTTGAGAAATCTGCACTGTATTTCAGCTATATTGTTCTCACCTGTCCAAGCAAATGACAGAAAAGGATAAAATCCTCCAGAGGCGGAATAAACACATCAACCTTTTTTTTCTGTGTGTTCCCTCATTTCTTTTTCCTTTTTTTTTGCCTCTTGCTTTCTGTCTCCTAGCCTAGCTGTCTCTCTGCCATCCATCTGTCATCCGCAGCCAGTCTCTGCTCCATCAAAAGGCTCAGATTTCAAAATGGAGCGTATCTCTTCAGCTTCTTTGGGAGCCCAGTTGTGCCGCCTGAGTTTGTGTCTTGAAAAAAAAAAGAAAGTGGCGGCTTCACACGAGAGAAAAGAGATACAAGGATAAAAGGAGACGCAGAAGCCCACTTATGCACAAAAATGTGGAAGTTCAATGTATTGTCTCCTTCGTTATCTTGCTTGGTATTCGGAGCGCTGTCGCTTGTTCTGAAATGACAAGGTTATAATGTCCATTCCTGCTATACGGCTGCCTGAATTCCAGTGCTTTCCATTATGCCCCTAACTGTCCTTCTCTTGTACTTAAATAATGGAAATACTTGTTAGAATATCTTTCTCTATTTACATGATATTCACCAATACATGCTGAGACCCCTCTTTATATATGACAGGCTTTCTCATTCAGCAACCCTGCCGTTGTTCCGCAGGATTGGGCGATGTTGTTATCTCCGCACCCAGGGAATTTAATTTGAATGGACATTTTATCCCAATTAAGTGGGCCGGTGAGCATTTGTGAACATCCCCAACAGCTAATAGCGACCATTGTTCAAATGAGCATACTCCCTTTGCACTTATCCAAGGCCTCTCCAATCCAACGAAGCATATGCCACATCGGCAATGTGTGCTCAGTGACCCCCAGTGCTGCGGAACAAAAAAATATGTTTTTGATTAGGCCCCCTATAATCTAAGCTTGGCTAAAGCGTTCGGGGAGAGTGTGTACATGTGTGTTCTTGTGCATTAGTGCTTTAAAGCCTGTAGGTCATGTGACAGCCTCACAGTGACATCCCATAACTCCTTGGGGTGCACAGTGGCTCGTTTTGTCGTTATCTTCATTGGTGCCTGGGGTTTAATTGGCAAATGGGGCCAAAGTAATGAAGCAGCACGACTCAGTGGATATCTGCTGTCTATCTTCAACCAAGCCCCCCCAACCCCCCACCCCCCCCCCCTGTGCTATAAGTACTCACTCTATTCTCTCTTGGAGTTTTTTTTAGTGTTTCTCTCTTCTCTTATCCTGCTGTCTGTATCTTCTCTTTCTAGTATTGATGATAAAATATCTTAACTAAAAAATTGCGCTAGCTAATATCTTTCACATAGTTTTATTTTCAGGCAAAAATAAAAGCTAAAAACCTGCATGTTAAAAGAAGGTAAACTGAGTTTCACTATGGGTTTACACTTCAGCATATCTCTGTTATATTTTCTATTTATGCCCTCTTCATCTGTGTCTCTCTTTATCTCCCCCCTCCAATACCGCATCGTTTTTGGCACTTCCCGCCCCCAAAATTCTTCCCCACCAAAATTTTTAAACATTGGACAATGTCAAAAAAAAAAAAAAAAAAAGAAAAAAATCAAATATCTTCTTACAGACAGCATCGCACTCTTGTGAAACCGGCGGACACCAGCCAATCGCTAGCATGCATCAGCAGCCTACTTGTTTCTCCAGATCACAGCAACAACTGCAACAAGCGTGCCCTCCTCCTCACGAGCAGGTTCCAGCCAAACGCACACATACACGGCACACACGCTTACACGTAAACATAATCAGACATGCAGCCCCCCACCTGCTGTGATGAATGACGTTTGGAGACAGTGGATCAGAGCACCCCCCACTCAGTTTAATTAGTCATTGTCACAAATCAATTAGGGAGAGGGGGAAGTCGATGTCTTCATCTCTCCGTGCTCGTCTGGCGCCACCGGCCTGACATCCTCTCGCTGAGACAGCTGCAGGTCAGGCAGGTAAGGATCAGGACTTGTAAATCCAGCTGAGCTCAGTTTAGCTGCTTTTGATTTGCAGAATTTAGCTCAGCACTGATTGACTAAACATGTCAGTTATTCTCTTAAAAGAAAACAATACCAGTAACTCTCCTTTTGGCTCCCAACCATTTTTACAATAATACATTATAGAGGAAGTGTTTTGTTTTTGGGACCAGACTTTTTCGAAAAAGAACAAAAAGTATCTTTAAGAAGACAAACTTGTGTTCTCATTTCACCCATAGGTCATATTTCGCTGCCTTCCATTTCTCACTTCTCACACATGCTGTGGAACAAAATATCTGTTTTTCTCTGGATCAAAGTTGCCGTCTTGGGGTGATGTGATCCTTTCTTATCCCTGAGCGACCCTGTTGATCTGATTTCAGCTCTCAGCCCTGGTAAAAATTTATTTCCCTTCACTTGATGGGCAGGTTGGCAGCATCTCATCAAACTGCGTCTCTTAGCCACATGTCCAGCGAATGTTGTCGCAGATGGCTCCTTTCTGCTTGAACAGTCGAAGAGACCCAAGTCTACCCGCACATAGTTTCCGGCTGCAGCCTCGGTGGACCTTCTCTCTGGAGCAGATAAGACTTTGAACCATCAGCACAATGCACAGAGCTCTGACTCCCATCAGCCCCGGCTCCACCGCTGTCAGCAAAGAATGTGGACGCTTTTCTGCACCCCTCTCTCTCTCTCTCTCTCTGTGTCTCAGCACCAAGCTGCAAACAAAGAAAACTTTCAGAGCTAGTTTTAACCTGGAAACATAAGCTGTTTTTTTTTTTTTTTTTTTTTTACTTTTTACTTTTCTGTCTCTTTCAAATCAATTTTCTTATCCCTTATCTCTATGACCGTTGATATGGGGCTTGGCAGAAGGGTTTTTCTCAGCTGGGGCATCTGACGCCCATGGCTAACCAGTCTGCTTCTGAGGAGGACTGTCGCTGTGCTGATCTGATAATGTTTGCCCTACTTTTTTCATGTGTGTGTGGCAGTCTGGTCTGAAATCTGTCAGTCAGGCCACTGTGAGAAAGACCCCGAGTTTTAAACTGTTGTTTAAAAAGATATGACCTATTGCTTTTTGTGTGTGTGTGTGTGTTTTTTATTCCTGGCCTTTTCTCATTTTGCACGTTTGAAGTTTTCATTTTTTACATTTTACATATTTTTCTGTTGCATTTCAGCCTTTTGAACCATTTCCCCCATGTTTGCTGTTCTTTACAGATTCTGGTCTAAGCAGTCCTCAGAGTGAAGCAGATTTTGACTATGAAAGTTAGTCTTTATGCTTTTAGCATTTGCGTACCAGCTTTCTTTATCTTGTTTTTTTTTTCTAGCACCGCTTGCCTCCATTTACCAATACATCATTTGCATTTGTTTGTTTTTTTCACATTGTGCAGTAAAATTTCAGCACTAATGAACTTAATGTTGGTTTCTATTGTATTCTGGCCTGTTATGTCTTTT
Source organism: Acanthurus tractus (assembly GCA_029783725.1). Taxonomy (NCBI): domain Eukaryota; kingdom Metazoa; phylum Chordata; class Actinopteri; order Acanthuriformes; family Acanthuridae; genus Acanthurus; species Acanthurus tractus. The sequence continues at coordinate 11,577,426 of JAQNCA010000025.1, forward strand.
TCTTTAATTGGATGTCAGTCACTGTATTCACCCGGGCTGTTGGCTGCGCATTAATCCACCTTGCATTAATAACCTGTGCGATCACTTCTGCTGATGTAGAGATGGTTGAGACGTTGTTGTTGTTTTTTTCTTATACAGGAATACAGTCTCTGTTATCCCACTTTCTCTTCCTCACCTCCTTGTTGTTGTTCCCACTTCTTCCTCCTCCTTCTCCTTCACCACCACCACTGCTCCATTTCTACTCTGAAGTAACAGGGTCTTTTCTGTGCTCAGAGATAACGAGCAGAATTAATTAAAGCCGTGGCAAACAATGGCTCGACATTTGATCACCCCCCTCTCCCTGCTCGCCGCAAAAAAAGGATCATGCGAGAGAGAAAAAGCAGAGTTTCTGGTTTTCCTTTACCCCTGTTTTTTTTCCCTCCTTTATTTTCTTTGCTTACCCACAGACAGACTTCTTCCCTTTTATATGGAAATATACAACATCATAAACAGGCTTTTGGAGAGCAACTGCTCTGGCTTATCGAAAAGAATCATTATATTTCTCAGGCGTATCCAGTGCGGAACGAGAAATTGAAAATGTGTAATTAGGCGCTAGTTTGTTTTCTGTGTTCATTGATCACATTAATGATTGCGGTGAGCAAAATGGACAGATCCCTGCGCGGACAGGAAAAAGCTGTAGGATGCGTTGAGCAGAAAGATGAGAGCTGTGGTATGTGTGGGGGGGGGCAGGGAATAACAACAATTTGCCCTTGAGTGGCTTTGCTCAAGTATGGGTCACGGTCAGGACGAGTTCTTGAAGTAAATCTTTTCTTGGATAAACACAGCAGCGTGCTGTTCAATCTTTAAATGACTAAATGAATAAAAAAAAATAAAAAAACAGGCGCCATCGACTCATTTGTCTTGAGAACAAAAGAAAGAGGCTGAAACTGAAAAAGTACACTGAGAGAGAAATATAGACAAACAGCACAAACAGATTGGTTTCTTAATCTAAACAAACACGAGTGCTTCTTTTTTGTTAGGGTAGCCCAGGTAAGAGCGGGAGGAAAGGTAAAATAATGGATTTGCATTTTTAAGTATTCAGATTGTTTTCATACAAGTTTCCCAAAGATTTCTTACCAAAGTTTGAGGCAATAAACAAACAGTGGTGTGTATAACCTTCCGTCTTACCCCACTGGCAGAGCACCTTGCTTTCTATATGTAAACATTTTGGCCTGATATATCCTCTCCAGCTGTAGCAGCTTTTTTGATTCAGACTGAGATGTGGGCAGTAAACATGAACCGAAAGAACCTGATGAAGTTTGACTTCCTAACTCACACACACTCACGCGTACACGCAGAGTAAACTACACAACCAGACACACACACACACTCTCACTTACACAACACAAACATTCTTTGATCTCCCCTCTCTTGTTCTCTCAAGGAGAAGTGAGGGCCCCTCATTTACATACACATTTACTTATTTCTCTCACAGCTTCTGATACGCTTTCCCTTTGAGTTTGATGCAGGTACACTGACAACCAAATTAAATTTTCAATATTTTCTCTTTTCCTTGATGATCATCTCAATTAATCCCCACACCAGTAGGGATTAATAACTCCGTCTCATTCTCAAGTGGTGCTGCTGCGATCTGCAGACTTTGTTTGAAAGTAGGACTAAATAAATACACAGCTTTGTCCTGATGCACTGCTATAATGACAGTTTTCCTCTTATCTTTGAACACTTTGGTTTAGGTTTATTTTAAATTCTGTGAAGACAAAGAAACTTAACATTGGTCTTAGAAACTGAACAGAGGAAACTCATCAAATATCAAAAGTAATCATCATCAAACGTCATTTAAATGATCCATTCAGAAGAGCATGGGTGTTTGTTGCACAGCCCTTCAGTCAGTGGGCTGTTAATGCAGTGTGTCCATTCATTTTCCAGAGGATGTCACGGCATCCAGTGTCATCTACTCATTTGTCTCATATATGCATTGTAATCTTTGTTAATCTTCATGTAATTGACGCTGCTGCATTTCTCTCTCAGTGTAAAATAAATTACCATTACTAATGAATACTGTCAGTACAAAGAGCCGGTCTCCCTCTCTTAAGCACAAAGCAGCCCAAACACCAGTGACCCCCTTGACATTGGGGGGATATTGAGCATTGTGAGGAAAGGAAAATTAAGGATGGTTAATGTGATTATGCCGATTTGCACGCTCAATTAAGCCCCTGTAACTTTTTTTTTGGTGTGTGTGAAGAGATTTCAACAATTTGTCGACTTTTGACCTCTTCACTCTGCAGGAAAAGAGACCTCGTTCTTAAAAAATAAAAGCGTTAAGTCTTGCCTGTCCGCCTGCAGGGACACAGCCACAATGTATGGCTTCTTTATATTCCATGACATGGCTTTAGCATTATATTTGTAAATGGATTAGCGACTGGAGTGCACAGCAGTGCTGCTGATAATATTGTAGCAGCAGCAACATAGAATTCAGTGAATAAGGGAAAAGGCAAAAAAAGCAAAAAAAAAAAAAAAAAAAATAAATCTCACAATTGAAAAGCTGGCCTGTCCTGGGAATTCCTATGGTTAAACAGCAGTGGGATTTTTCAGGAAAACATACTGAACCTGCAACTGAGAATTGTTTCATTTTTGGTGACTTTTGTCATTTTTAAAGGTCAGGGGCTTCATCTCAGAGCCAACGTTCAGAAGGTGGCTAAAACCAGCAGATAGAGGGAAAGGCAGAAACAGCAGCTTGCTTGCTTTGTACCGGCTGGCTGGAATGGAGCAGCTCACTGTGTCACTCAGCATTACTCACACTCCTAAACCTCCACATTCCCCTCCCCACCTCCCTTCCCATGGGCCTCCAGGTCAGGGCGCTATTCTTGAATAAGTACCTTTTTATAGAGGTCAGAAGAGTCAGAACTGTCACCATGCTAACAACACAGCATAACAAGAGCGTTATAGATCCCAGATAGAGGAGAAGCAGCCCTGTGGGATATTTCAGGTCTGATCCAGATTGAAAAGTGTGCTTCATAGCTTCTCTCTCATCTTTCTTTTACATTTAGGGTGGTGCTTACAGTAATAAAGTTTACGTGTAAAGAGAGAATTACTACATGTAGTGCACTTTATGAGAAGTAACCAAGTCAACCTGAATATTTTTATTTGCCTCAAGTAATATCACTTCTAAAGATGTATTTCAATTAGAGTTGGTTTTTTTTTTCCACCAATCTGGTGCTCTACTGCTGAATTCTCCTCTCATGTGTTGATAACAGACATGCTGAAGGTAAATGTTACTTTTGATTATCTTCACTGACAAGTACAAGGGACTTTCGTCAACACAGGTGTCCCATTGATTTAGAGAGTAAAAAGGGCTGTGTGATTCAATCATCAAAACCTTCCATTTTTTTCATTGTGTCATTTTTTTATCCTTTTCTGTGATTTTTTGAATTATCAACACCACCAAAGGTTTGAGATACAATTGATCAGTGTTTTTTTTCCTGGCTCTACTTAGCAACATCGGTCCTGTTGGTCTGTCTATCTGTCATGACCACCCAGGGAATTAACCTCATTTGTCCTGGGGGTTTATGCTACTAGCTTCTGTGGCTAATAATCCATCAGCAAAGCTGTGTCTGAGCTCTGGCCTGGTCCAATCAAGTGCCTATAACATCACCAATCAACCCATTTTTTTTTTCGTGTATGACATTCACCATGTTCTGCACAAGCTTCCTCACCAATTGTCCATTGTGATGTTAGCAACAAGTCCTCATCCATAAACAACAAAGTGTTGTGTGATGTTTTTTTTTTTCCTGAGTTATAAACTTAATGATCTTTCTCTTCTCTCCTCCTGTGTGGAATTTCTTTCTCTCATTCTTTGGCGAGCAGGTATGATGAATCACCCTCCCATCCCAATCTCAGAGTTGGCCGAACACACAGAACTCCTCAAGGCCAACGACAATCTCAAGCTCTCCCAGGAATATGAGGTGAGTGGGCCAAAGGTTCAAAGGTCAAAGATCCCCCTGAGTATCGATTTCCGTCGTTGGAAGTTGACACAAGAGTCCCTGCTTTCCCCCAGAGAAATGCTTCCTTCTCTTCATTATTTTTTCCATTTGTTGACAATCTGTAGCTGGCATTGCTTGTGCTATTATGAAGTATCAATTGCTGTCTGTCACTTTTTTTCCTAAGATACAAATATATTGGCAGCCTCAGCTTGGCAATGCAAGATGGTTGTCATTTTTAATTATATCAAATTTCCCTTTGTGGGTTGTTGCAACTTTTGAACCCCCCAATGTAATTTACTCAGATTCTTAGCTGAATAAAAGAACGATTCTACCGCAGCGAATCCAGTTCTACACTGAGGAACATGGGTAAGGAAGAAAGGGAAGTGAATATTTCTTCTGTAAAATAAAACACATCCTTTAGTGAAATCCAAAATGAGTCCACTTACCAACAACACTGAATATGCCCATTAAACTGAGAAAAATGGATGTACATTTAAAACTTGGGGCTTTTAAAAAATCGAATCTATTTGAGAAATAAAATGTTTTTTACTTTCATCGAAACTGTGGACCAGAAACTGCATATTAGAGGCTGCAACCATCTTAAACATTTACTGAAAGGAAACATAATAATTATGGCGACTCAATAAGGGGATGAATAACTGCTTCCTAACTCCTCACACACACCAAACAGCGAAGATGTTTTATCTTCCAAAATGATATAGTCTGCTGTGTTCAGAGCTCTAATAATGTGTTTTTGGAGGAAGCACACCAGCAGTCAGGCTTTAACACAGTGTGTGTGTGTGTGTGTGTGTGTGTGTGTGTGTGCGTGTGTGTGTGTGTGTGTGTGTGTGTGTGTGTGTGTGTGTGTGTGCGTGTGTGTGTGTGTGGGAGGGGTAACTGAGCTGTCTGAGCTGTGAGAACGTGGTGGTTATAAATGACACCAGAGTTGATTAGAAATCAGGACTGCTGAATCAGCTCTCGTTTGCATACAAGCAATATCCCCTCCTCGCCGTCCCTAAATCACCGTGCCTGTCGCCTCACTGCACGCCTGTATAATGTAGGAAGCAGGTACACCAGCATAGATTGCTGTCATCATGCCTGCCGGTGAATGCTGGCGGATAATGACTTCTCATAGCGATCCAGTATTTCTTTGGTATCTATTATTCATAAATCCACATCCGGGCTGTGTACCAAATGGACAAGCTTGTTCCGTTCGCAGGGAAGAGGGATGAGAGACGTGATGCCAAAGTTGACACTTTGCTACAACTACAACTTCTAATTACTTGGCTTAGAGGGAGCATTAAAGCGCCCGCCTCTCTCTTCTCCAGCTCTGTCTTCTTTATTCACTCTCTGTCCCCCTGCCCCTTCCCACAGCCACCCCCTAGGAAAAATAAATGACCAAATTAAATAGAGAAGTGTAATTTTAATTTTGTTATTTTCTTGATGAATGGCTGCTCGTCCGGACGCCCTGGCTTGCCAAGCGCAGCTCTACGGGGCTTTGACTGATTGGTTTTTAGCCAGGCGGGATGTGAGGGAGGAGGAGAAGGAGAAATGGAGGAAAGAGGGAGAAGAGAACAGAGAGAGAGAGAGAGAGAGAGAGAGATGAGGTGGGGAAGCTTGCTTAATGATGAAGATTCAGTGAGTGGAGAGAGCGAGCCGGGCATCTCAGCTGGAGAGGGGAGATGAAGAGAAGATGATCTGACGTACAAACAGCCATGAAAAGGGAGCCGCAGTTTTACCTGACGACGCCGAAGCCGTTGAGTTTGCTATCTATCTCTCCTGTCAGGCTGTGAGCAGCCATTTCGTACAAAGCCTGCCTCCCTGACAGGAGCTGTCATTCATTTTCAAACATGTCACTGTGGATCATAAGGAGAAGAAAGAAAATCTACAGTAGTTGTTGCAAAATTGAAGTAATTATTCAAGCG
>JAQNCA010000025.1:11657632-11669360 GCA_029783725.1 Acanthurus tractus
ACATGCGTCTGTTCCTCCTCGTCCACACCACCCTCAGCTTGTCTGGCTGCCTACAGAAACACACATCCAAACAGTAATGACACCTTTTCCTCTTGCAGAGGAATTATACCTGTGAGCTCTGCATGGATGCAGAAACGTTAAAATGTTAAAAAGCCTCCACAGGAAATTTGAACTCGTATTTTTAAACTTTTTTCAATATGAATAACCTTTATCTTAAAAAGCATGTTTAAACTGTAGCTGCCCCACCCTGCTATTCCTTTATAGTCATTTTATCTCTAATATCAGATACAGTGTAATGTGGCTTTTTAAACGCTTAACCACACACTGTGCTTTTCTTACTTTGTTGACACGTGAGATACCTAATCCACATGTTAACTATTGATTAGAAGGACTACATTGGTACAATAATAACAGGACGTTTTGTAGAACTAATAAAAGGACAACCCACCATATAAGGTAATGGGCGGTCGGTAAAACTAAACCCCTTTCTGATTGGAGAATCGGTCTGACATGCCATTTTTACCCACGTCGTTGCCGATGCTGATTGGTCGTATGACTTGGTCCGATTTAAGCTCATTATCTTAATCAACCGTAGATGAAGTGAGAAGAAAAAATATCAGAAGCCAAACAAGAACGGTGGAGTTTGGCGTGGAGCGTCGTTTCTACACGAACCGACGACCACTGGCTGAGGGAAGAATGCTTGAAAACAAGAGGGAGAGATTGAAAACCTTCCTCAGGAAGATCGACGAGAAGGCCATTGTCAGAATCAAGCATTTCATGAAGGAGAGGTGAGCGGAATGAATGTGGCTAACTGAACCGCTATCTGCCGGTGAGCGACATTAAGGATGCTAACATTTAGCATCTCTTCGATAACATCAGTGTGTTAGTTAAGGTTGGGATTTTTATTGCATTATAATGTATTAAATAACGCAGACGCAGGAGATGTTTTATACGTGTTGACTTTTACTAAATTGTGAGTTAAGCTACGTAAAGGGAGAGGACGCTTTGCAGTCAGTCAGTAGGTACCGTTAGATGATGCTAGCATGCTAGTTCTCCGCTAGGCTGAATATGTGTTGGCATTTAAATTAGCATGCAATTACACAGTCAGATCTATTCAAGGATACCGAAATTGTACAGTAAAACGCAGCCATTGTTGTTGTTTTAAAGAGTACAGCTGTCAGCATTTATGGTTGGTGGTTGTGGCGAATGTCTTTGCCATATTTATGTACTTAAGCGCAATCGATTTTGGGGAAACAACGCTATTAGCCAAACATTAGGTTGTTGACTTGGCCAGTTATTGATCGAGCTGCTGATAACCCTCGTCACCACCGAACTTCGTTGACATAGCCTTATTGGCATGTTTAAAGACAGACTAGGAAACAGTGATTAAAGTGGTAAATATAATAACTTGATAGCAGAATGATGGCTACATATGATCGAAATTGATCTGGGAAGTGCATTTATGTATCAGGACTGTGAAGTCTCTGGAACATACAAAGTGCAGGGTTTTAAAGTGGTTTCTTCTGTTTTTGTTTTGTCGTTAAATCATTTCCATGAACACAATTGTTGACTCTTTACAGTGCGGTGTTACGTGCGTTGTTTTTGTCTATAATCTGTTGCAGGCAGTTTAAATAAAGAGCATTACACATAATTGAGTGGTTTGAAGGAGAGCTAGTCTAGATCTGGTTTGTTCTTAATCTCGCCTGTCCCTTCTGTTCAGAAAGCATGACTTCATCCACTGTCTTATGTGGGCATGGATTGACATCACTTTTTTGTTTTTACGTCATTATCATGGATGACCTTGCCATATTGAGATCCAGAGCAGACCCACCTTGCAGACACATTTATGCACAACCAATTTCACCCCACTCCTTGAAAAATGCACAGATATACTGAATATCTGTGTACCCCTACTGAAATTTGCCCATAATTGTCACACATGGGACAAGCAAGTCTGTTTTCTCAGAAAAGCCTATTTTTAGCTCCCATGAGTAGACCACAGGTGGTACATAGTGTTATATAAATGCGAGCTGTTTCTCACTGTCAGTACTCTTCGTACCCTGAGCATTGCCTTTCACTTAGAAATGCCATGCCCATCAGACTTGGTCCTCTGGTTGTCAGCATAGCTATGATATGCTATTAGTATGGTATGTATGTTATGTAAGGTATGTGAGGTGATCATCTGTTTCCACAACACCACACATATGTGCATATATAGATATGCCTATCAGCCACATAATTTTTACCACTAGCAGATGAAGTAGGTAACACTGGTCCTCTTGTTACAATGCAATGTTCTCCTGGATAACCTTGGTTCTTTCTGGTCTTCATGTGACTTGGTCTGTCTTACTTGTAGACCAAGGACATAGAGTTGAAGGTGTCAACCTGGCCTCCAGATATCCCCAGATCCCAATCTGATCAAACATTCTTTGGATGTGCTGGAACGAGTTGATCCATGGAGGTCCCACGCTGCAATCTAGGCCTGAATGAATATGCCACCAAGACTCCAGTGCCCGACACCAAAGGATAATGCCAAAAGTCTGTGTCTCTGTGCATCAGACCTTTTTCAGTGACCTATACAATATTGGGGAAGTGGTTTTAGTGTCGTGGCTTATCTGTGCATATGAACATGACGTGGCAGTGTCAGGCCTCAGCAAGCCAAGGTGCTGTTTTTGTACATGCAGAATTCCTTACATAGTCTTTGCATCTCCTCCATTTTTATTCTCCTCCATTTAATTATGCAATACTTCTTTATGAAGGTGTAAGTGCCAGAAAGTGTTTCAGTCTAGCTAAGAACTTGAAAGTACCTTATGTACCGCTCATCTTAACTCTGAACACCTACTTTCCAGGTCATTGTTAGTTGCTCTGCATACAGGTTTGCAATGCAAACAGTTGAAGAATATGAATAGCCTTGTTTGTATAGAAAGAACCTAATGTAACTGTAAAGCTTACTGAGATGGAGGAGCCTGGAATAGGCTGGGTGGAGCAGCTTTGCAGACATTCTGTTGGCTCCAGGAAGATGTTCCTAGCACACAGTTTTTTTTGCTGCTGTGGGTAGTGAAGACTGTGTAGGTCTAAATTATCTGATGGGCTTTAGGCGTAGAGAAAAAGCCCAAGATAGAGAATGAAAACCACATCTGCAGGACTGTTTATCATTAAATGAAGGGTTTTGTACCAACCAGCTGGTCACGGTTGAAGTTATGTGTTGGCTCTGTCGGGTTTGTGCTAATGACCACTCCTCTGCCCTTGTCACATAGCCAGGAAAAAGACTATATTCTTCTCAGCCTCTTTCACCCTCTGCCACTTACAGTATACTGAAGAATTCCATCCGAAGTAGTTAAGTTGGATAGGTCACCCTAATTTCCAAACACAAGAGGCTTTGTACAGGTTTATCTGCAAGTGTGTGTTAAAGCTGGTCAGTTTTCTGCTCAGCTTTGAATGGCAGGATGACATTTGATATAGTTTCTTGCTGACAGAGCGTTCTTTCTTCGGGCATAAAAGACAGTTGGGTTTTTTTTTATGGTGCCTTGATTTCAAAATAAATCTACTCTTTTTGAAAATTGGAACATTGTCTGGCAATACTGTGTCAGGGCAAGCTGCTTATGAAGGCTTAAGTATCCATAGGAAAAGTAGCCAAAAAAATCAGTCTCTTCTTAGAAAAAGTTTATTCTCAGTTTAATTCGTTATCTCTCCCAGTGAACTATACTTTATTTCTGACATCCATAAAATACCTCAGCCTATTTTATGTATTTATTTTTCTTTCATCTGTAGAATTTTTGCACATTCCTAGCACAGTAGAAACCCATTGTGGAAACAAAGTGAGAGAAAAGGGGCAAAACTTAATTTATTAAGAATCCTCCATCTTTTTTTTCCATTCAAGATATGTGATTACATTAGGGAAACAAAGCTAGAATTTCAAAAGTACATACATGAGTTTTAAATTTGCCTGTTAACCCAGACAACTGCCTTATTGGAAGAAGTACAACAGAATTCTGTTGGAGAGTAAAATAAAACAAATAACATTTATAACTAAAGCATAATACATAAATGCAATATGTAAGATTAGTAAGTAATAAAAATTGTCCTACGTCATCTGTGTGTATATGCAAGCGAGGAGAGCTTGTTAAAGTTAGCCTTCTGATGAATGCTGTCAAATGATGTACAATAAATGCTGTAAAGCATGCTCTATGCAGAGTTTAGACTTATTAAAGGAACCCAGCATGACACCAACCATAAAACAAACAGGAAAATAAAATGAAAATGAAAAAGCATGGTACGAACAGGTGACCTAGTGAGGCAGGGACAGTGCAACTCCAGTCTGTTGACTGCTCTGATGACTTCTGCTGTGGTGATGAGTTTGAGTGAAGTTGACTGAATTACTTTTGAAGCAGATGGTGGTACATCCTTCCTTACTCATTACACTTTGACTCTGGTTCTCAGTGTTGTTGGCAACCTGTCTGGAGAGACACACCGTGGTATGCAAGTGTCCTGAGTAAAGTATAGCCCTTAAAATTCTGTAGATAAGCTCTGAGCCCCCCCTTGTTTTTGAGTTGAGTGGCCTGCTTTTAACGATTTTACAGTCAGGTGGGATTTTTCAGCCACCACCAGACCATGCCATCCCTTCTACTCACATGCCTGGTTCTGAAAGTACTCTGTGTCGCCTTGAAGAAAGACTCTCTCTGTCTCAGTGCTTAACTAGCACAGAGAACTTGGACAGAGCTGCTGCATGCACGAGGCTGCACAACTTCCCACTCAAATGCATACACACAGACACACTGTCTGTTCCACTTGGCACACACACACACACACACACACACACACACACACACACACACACACACACACACACACATACACACATACACACAACACAACACAACACAACACAACACACACAATTTTCAGACTGAGCCCTGGCAGCTCGCCACAGACTGCATGTTATTTTGCCATGACCACTGGCTTGCTTTCCTGCCCTTCCTGACTGCTCGATTGATACTCACACGCATGCATGCACAGACACATAATCCCTTTCAGTCCAACCCAGAATAATATTTTGGTTTGTCTATAATTTTCTCATTCTTGACAATGTGTTTCTCGTTATAAATCACATTAAGTTGTCATAAAGTGGGCCAAATTTATTTAAACCTTGCAGAACAGTGAAATTAGCATGAAGTGTTTTGGCACACTGTGCTAAAACTAGATCATCACAGATTAGGGCTATCAAATGCTGTGCTACATGGTTGGTTTAAAAAAAAAAAAAAAAAAAAGAGAGAGGCATCGTAAAAGTTTTTCCTTGATATGATCTGGTTTTGATTGGATCATGGTGAATCAGCAGGTCACATGACAAAAATTATTCACAGCTTTCCAGAAGGTGGTGCCCTCAGTCTATCAGCTTCAGTGAATTCTCAGCTGATCTCAGAAATTCCACAGATGTTAAACTTTTGTCGGCCTACTATGTCAAAACAAGGGCTAATGTCATTATAGCAGTAATGTTGACTGTGGGAAAGCTTACACAAAAGCATTCTATAAAGAAGCCATTTTGAAGACGGACTTGCGTATTGCTGACGTCTGCAGCAGGACTCCAGGGATCATCTGTGTGGTCTTAGGACAGCATATGATAGCATCATAACGCTGTAACCAGAGGAGTTCTTTTGTAAGATAAAACAACCTGTGCAAAAGAAATAAGTCCCCATTTCATGCAATGTACATTAAGTTTTTACATTTTTTAAGTATAAATAAAAATGAATAGAAAATGTGATTGTATCAAGATTAGACTATTTTATTAAAAAAGATCAGTGTCACTTTTGTACATTTTTTTTTTTTACAGTTCAGCATCTTCGAACTTTCACACTAACAATTCAGTTAGGAGTTGAAGTCAGTTTTTCCAATTCGATGATAGATGTATTTGGATATTTTTAGAAGTGCCATTGTATTTTAGTTAGTGTTGCTCATGGTAAACATCCACTCAGGCAGTGTTTGTTGAATTTATTACATAAGAAGAACTAATTTAATCATCTCCTTATCTCTTCTTGGCAGCATTTTGATTCTGATACACCCAGTTTACACTGTATTCAGTAAATATGTAGCTGGCCTGGCCAAAAAGAGTGACTTCTAAGGCACCCCTCTCATTATGCAGCACTGGAGTTGCTTGATAAAAATAATCATCGTATATACTTTGTTGAATATTTGGAATATCTCTGAAGAATTTTAGGACGTGACCTTATGTAAACAATGATTGGATTAAAGAATTAAAAGGTGGGTCATTGTCCTACTAAACCTTTATCAATGGATAGCATACTGTTTGTACTGCTGGTACGTAGGACAAATGTGTGGTATGCTGCTGAGCAAGAAGGAGGATCAGTTTCACGCTCAAGAACTCAAAGGCCACATGGCCGTAGACAGGATCAAACTGTGCCATTCTGATTACGGCCAAATCTATTTTTAAGACAGCTGTCCCACAATGTTCATCCTGCAGCTCAACAGCAAGAGGTGTTTTGTGAAAGCATGGCAGGTCGTGGCTGGGCTGGAGAGGTAAGGAATAATACGTGGTGGCTAAATTAGAGCTCATGTCATGAGTGCTTACTGTATCTGTCTGCATTTTCTGAACGGTGAAGTCATTGGTACAAAAGTAGACCAGTGCCCCTCAGCTATGGGTTGTAAATGACACGAGTGTCTGCTCATTTGACGGCACACCACATCAATTTATTGACATTTTTTTCCCCTGTTTTGTTGTATGAGCAGTTCTCTCCGGTCCAACACTGACATTCTCACACGTGATGGCCCCATTTATACCATTTACAAAGAGTATGAACTAACAATTGTCATGCATATTGCACTGCCAGCTTTGAAAGCCATCTCCTTGTTGTCATTGAGAATAGGCTATTGAATGTTGTTGTTGGTCCCTCTAAACTGAGAACAGCCTGGCAGTTTTTCTCTCACCCCCACATTTCCACCGTTTACTCCCTGCTGTTAAAGCTGTTTCCACGACAACACCAGCCAAGACGGCCTCAGAAAGGACAAAGCCTGGGACAAGGTTTTAGGGTTAATTCCCTACCAGCGTTTTTTGTCGCGCTGTTCACTCTCTCTCTTCCCGTTCTCTTTCCCGCTACGTGTTTCTGGCACTATCTTCATGTCATTATCATCGTCATGTTTCTTTATTGGTTTGCTGCAGTAAAACAGACCTTTACACCTTTTTCATTGGGCTGTCAGTGCAGGGTCTAAGTGCAAAAAGAATAACTGGTGTACTGCCTCATTGGGCTTTCTCTGTCACTGACGACCACAAGCTTTTTGAGATCGTGGAAAGCGTGAGGAGAAAACTTTTGGGATGAAGAGTGGGAAAGGCTTCTCGAACCATATGAGTGCCGTGGCCAATTCTCAGTGCTCTGAGGGTCTGCGAAGGTAAGACGAGTGAGCGTGTTGAGTTTCTGATCTCAGCCAGAACTCTTTGTCTCAGATAAAATAGGGCGGACAGGAGCAACATTGAAGAAATGCAAGCTAATTGTTTGGCCTTTTTTCCCCCTTGATTTAAAACTGCTGATACTTGGTAAAGTAACAAAATAGTAATGAGATTTTTTGGACATAACTATAAAGTTGCTATAGTGGCTATATGTGGTGTCCTTAGATTATTCTGGAACAAGATCAGATAACTAGAACAAACCGTAATGGATTGGTCAGTTATCTCAATTACAGGTTATCATCATATCACATGCAGGTTCTCTGGAGTCTGTCTAGATAAATATTCCTTTATAACATATTGCATGTTATTTTGTTTCATCCTCTGATGCGGAAAATTGTGGCTCTCGGTTTGAAAGGTCGGCCTAAACTCCAAAAATTATTAGTATTTATTTATTTTATTTTATTTATTTTTATATTTTTTTATAATTTGATATTACACAGTGCTTTGACAATGAGGTAGGTCAGAGTTTAGGGCCTCCATCACGCACCTGTTTCAGTCAGGCCACCTCCTGCTTTGTAAATAAGACAGTGAAAGAAACACCTCTAAAAAGTAAGCCCTCTGTGTTTTTACACCACTTTTGTCACATGCCTGTCCAGCTTTTATGGATTTGGCCTTGAACACTTTTACAGGCTTATCAGGCTGACTCGAAGGAGATAGACTTGGTGTGTTTTTCTTCACATGAAAATGAATATTTTCTGTCTGCTGTCTGTGTTTCTGAACATCACAGTTTAAACCTGCCAATAGAAAGACACCAGTATTTTTCTGGAACCTCAACAATGAACGTGACACTCAGTAGAATTGACGGGGCTCATTGCCAGACAGTCTGTATGTGTATTCATGGTGTTAATGAGGGTCTAAACATGTTGTAGTCTTCACTCATCAGAGTAATTTAGGGACTTCACTGTTACAATATTACCAATGGAACTGAAACTTTCTAATCTTTCATCATTTGCCAGGAAATCGAAACCTTCAACTTGGCGCATTGAGTTTTGTTGTTTGGTCTTTTTTTTTTTTGTCTAGAGCACATGTGCATGAAACAACTGAGTGCAGGTGATTTCCTAAGAATTGCGGGAAACAACTCAGTCATGACCTAGTTAATGGTTACCGTTGATGCAGAGCAAAGAGGAAGCTGTTGGGAAATTCAAACAGTTGTTAGCCCTTTGAATTACTCCTATATTGTTCTGCCACTTTGCATTATGGGAATGGATCAGGTCAGCACGCTTCCACATAGACAAACTTGGTGGATAGTTCAGTACTGGCTGGAAAACTATTTTCTTGCTGCTTTTAGAAAAAGCTTACTTCCTCCAGAGTGAAGAATCTTATTTTGATGCTCAATTAGCCTACTACAATTGTTTTTTTTTTTTAACTTAATCTAATGAATAAGTGAATATTAAAAAAAAAAAAAAAAAGAAGTTCAAGATTTTTTTGACACTTAAAAGAGGAAAACATCCCTTGAGTGGTTTTACCACCTTTTTTTCAGTGATGAGGTAAAGTGCTGTAAAACACCATTAGATAGTAAAAACAAATTACAGGGTAGTCATGGTTCTTTTTGTCTTTCACCTTTCCCCCAATTACTCAGATGAAAAGGTTGAGAAGTCATGTCAGTCAAAGGTTGCTGACAGGAGGAAGGAAAGTTACACAATCTCTTTGATTACAAATTAAGTCTGAAAATTATGTTTTTTGTCAAGACTTAAGCCCTAAGTAGCAATTATTTTGAAATCTTACTGCCACACGCTGTGTCTGTGTCACTTTTTCAAATGTGTGACTTCTTTTAAAGAGGTTTTTAAGTCTTCCTGAAACACGCGTCTTATAAAGAAGCCTAATTTCCTCGCTGTGATTGCTTGAGGGGAAACGTGGATAATGCACCACTCCTAGATCAGGCCAGATGGGCCGGTCTGAGCACCTCAAGAGCATTTCACTTTCTCACTCACACGCAAAGCTTTTTTTTAAAAGACTCTGATCCAGCTTTGCCCTGCCATAACAAACTCCAACAAGACAGGATTTTGATATTGGATAATGAATGTCAGTGGAAGATTTTATAGGACGGGCCTTGTTTTCTTTAACATGCCAGTGCCTGTGTTGTGCTCTTTGTGTGTGTGTGTGTGTGTGTGTGTGTGTGAGAGAGAGAGATATGCTTGTTTAGCTCCAGGGGAGTGGTTGAGTTTGACGTCACCCACTACGAAGTGTCAGACCATTCTCAACATAGAGTGGCTTCCTCTTACTTGCACATTCATACTGCAACTCTACAATAGTGTTTTTTTTTCTGTCAGGATGTGGCAAAGAACTGACTGAACTGGGACAATAACTCTCTGACTACATATTAAAAACATAAGGAGGAAATACTTTTCAGGAGTTTCATTGCTTTTTTTTTTTTTTTTACTTTTCGTCTTTGAAAGTGTTGCCTTCGGATAATAGAACATTTTGAGCGTTTTTCTCTTCTATAAGTAAAGGAAATGCCTACTGTCAGTAGGTACATGAGTTTTCGTTCATCTAAGCGCTTTAAAATTAGCAGGTAAGGTGTTTTTTGTTGCTTAAATTACCTGTTACATCACTTGTTACCTTTGTCCACCGAAGTTGGGTTTTTTTTAAACACGTTTTGTTTTTTGCAGACAGAGGAGACAGAGGTCAGCTTGTCTTTTATCATCTCTAATTATTCCATACTGCCACTGTTACGGTTAATTTAGATTTGTGTCATTGTCTTTCATTGAATTTGTGGTTTGTTTGTTCCTGGTCAAGGTCTGGCGATGATACTGACTAGTGAATCTATCAGGGAGAGTTTGTTTTTGGCAGTTTATTGAAATGGAGTATTTGCAGAGGATTGTGAATTTAGAGCATCAGCTTACAGCCATCTGCTTGTAAAGATGCAACTCATATCAATAAAACTTCTTTGTGTGGGTGAATTTTTCCAGCTCATCATAAAGATAAGCCCTTTGTCTGCTCAACGTCAGACCTGCCCAACTGGCAGCAATTTGGTGACAGTCTCTGAATGTGTTTCTCCAGAGGTGAAAAGTTTTATAGTGAGTGTCTAGGCCATAACTTTATGTGCTTGACACAAATAGCCACAGTGGTGAATTTGCACGTACTTGCTGTAACTCTTGTAGAGTATTGTCACATGCCCTCCCTGTCTGTACAAAAATATGATTGTACAACAATATTTTGCCTGTTCTTAAATCTTTTTCTTTTCTTTCTTTTCTTTTTTTTTCTTCTTACATTTAGTAGCTACCCAGTAGAGAGCAGTGGGGGCGGGCTGCCGGCCAAAGTAAAGAAAAGCAGGAGCAGCTTAAGCAATGGCAGCATCAAGAAGGCGGAGGCAAGGAAAGCCTTGAGCTTGGAGGCCGCCCAGCTTGAGATCCAGCAACAGCACAAAACCCTCACCAGACAAGTAGCCATTAGGTGAGTCTAATGAGGAAAGAGTGGGAATTAAACATAGAAATCCGATAAATCTCATAAGAGTTTTCTCATTGTTACCCATTAGGGATGAAAATATTATGAGATATAATCCTTTTCTCACACACATACAGAGGTGCTAAAATTTTGACAGATTTATGATTTGTCCTTTTTTTTAAACACAGATATACAGTTTTAATGAGATTGGCTCATTCGACACCTGTTGCCGTCTTGAAAATACTGTAGTTTGACAATGGTAAAACTGAAATGTAGATGCTGAATCTTGCTGAGTCTTAAAATGCTATTAAATAAAAGGAAAGTCTTATTTTTCTGTCTGAAGATGCAAAAATTCCACAGTGGATGTAGCAGGGACTCTTTGCTATTTTGAACATGCATCACAAGACCCAACCTAACTCTCAGCTGCTGTTCAGTCGTGACACACACATGACTGAACAGCCGTTGGAAACTGAATGTGTTCTCACATGATTCAAAAGCATGAGGTACATTTTTGCTGGATGTTGGTATGAGGAAAAATTTCATCCCTTCTGCTGCCTGTGTGAGACTGATTTCACAGCCTCTTTCAGCATATATAATTTTGGATGGAGAAACATCAACACTAAGCAAAATTGAAAATAAACATGGATCATTCTATTTCTCATGTAAAATGATTTTAGCTAAATAAATAGGTGTTACACATGACATCACTATTTGTGGAAGTCATCTATGTCATTCCCTGCAGATGAGATCTAAAAAAAACCCCAAACATTAAAAATGGTCATGAACTGCAATGCAACCATCTGCACCAATATATACTGAACATACCATGCAATCAGGTTTCCATAGGGGAGAAAAAGCAAGAGGATCGCTGCAAATTGGCAGGTCAAT
>JAQNCA010000025.1:11697303-11713492 GCA_029783725.1 Acanthurus tractus
AGAAAAATACAAGGCCATATTATTAAAAACAGTTTTAAAATTAAATCCTGATAACTTTTAGACGTCATTATGTCTTGAAATTCAGTAATGTTCCTAAAACCAGTGGGTAAGAGTGTAGTTGTACTTAATCTTTATACTGCAGAGATCCTTGGTGTGGGTGGCAGCATTTTCAAATAAAAAATTAGAATGCTGAGCTGTTTTATTAGTTAACAAATCTACGGTAAAGCAGCAGCGAAGTGATCTACAACACTGGTTCTCAACCTTTTTTTGGCTGAAGCACTGTCTCCTTGTAAACAAATTTAACTTAGATTCCCCATTTTTCACTATCTGTCAATTTTAATACTTATCAGAATACGTCTTGAGCTCACAACTTATTCTGCAAACTACAAGAAAAAGGAATTTGACACAACAGTTACAAAAATGTCAGCATTTGAATAATAGAAATACATTTTTTTTACACATGGTACAATACAGCTCAGATTGCCTGCAGGTGTCCTGACCCGCAGGTTGAGAACCAGTGATCTAGAGTAACGTCCTGTGTTCTTAAAATCACTTTCTCAAAAAAACAGTTCTGAAAAAGCTTAAACCACTTGGCTTTGTTGAGCTGAACACACACAACACTGTGTGGCTAACACTAGCTGTATGCAATTAGTTTTTTGGCCCTTTGTAGTTTTACGTACCTTAATATACAAACTGTTTCACCCATGGAGATGAAGAAAAAGTGTTTTTTCAAAATACAAAAACCCCCGTCTGTATACACTGTTTTACAATCACCTCACTGCACTCACGCTTGAACAAAACACGCATAAGGCCACACATCAAACAGCATAATGCAAACATAAATCAATCTGTACATAAATTAAAAACATTCAGTGCTTCAGTGTACCAAAGAAAATGTCCTAGCATTCATACTGTCTTTTTTATTTGTAACGTTTGGCACGTAGGGAACAAAAACCAACACTCACAAGAGCCTTCATAAAACCAACTCAACCATAAAAACCTCTATAAACACAGAAGTGAGAAGCATTTAGACCATTCTTTAACAGTGGCATACATTCCAGTTGTTCATAATCTTTTTATTTCTATCATATCCAGTCCAAAGTAGGAAAAACAAAGACAGGAATGCAATGAGAGGAAAAAAACGAACAAAACATAAAAAAAGACAATGATGCATTCAATCTAACCGGCATTGCAGGTGCTTGAATCCTCATGGATATGTACAGTGAAGTGCAAATTGAAATGGGTATGTTCCATCTGTGATGGTGAAGTTAGAAGTAACGAGTTCCACTAGGACTGGGCAGGCACTACTTTTTTTGGGGTGGCTGGCTTCTTGGTTTGCCAGAGATGGTTGTGGATGGTTATGGCATCCACGCTGGCCGACATGGTCTTGGCTGGTATCTGACTGAACTGCTTCTTGTCCGAGTTGTATTTGAAGAGGCCGTCGATCATCTTGCGCGTGATGCTCTTGGGACCGATGCCCGCCAACTTGTTGATCTCCTCCGTCTCGGGGCAGTAGGTGTAGAGAGAGCGGAACTGGCAGCCAGCATCTCGAAATAAAACCAAGAAGTTGTTGGCTTCCGATTTCTCCATTTCCTGATAAGAACAGGGCAGAAACGCTATTCAGATACAGTAAGAAGGTCATGCTTGCCAGGGTAAAGCTAAGGTTTTGATATTTCTGAACTCATATGTTAGGATGTTAGGTTTAGGCATTTGAGAGTGAGACCTGGACTGGCTTTATTGTTTTTTTTTCTGCAATTGAAATGTTCATTGTTCTCTGACTAGCTATAATTGTGACATTCTTGAATTCTGATTTTTTCACACTGTTCCCTCGATGGCACATAACTTCAGAATTTTCCAAGAGTCATTGTAATAAAAGAGTTTCGAAATTATAACCCACAAACTTTAAATTTCCAGATAGTTTACTTTAGTAACTTCAATGACTGGTAACCATGTGCTCATAACGAACTACGTCAGATCCCTGGTTAGTAAAAGATCAACAGCTTCAGTTTTATCAGTTGTCTTGATAAATATAAATTCTATATGTACAACCACAAACTCCTATAATACTTAGCACTCTGCTGCCTTTCCTTTATATTTACTATACTGCTTTGATTTAATTCCAGTCATTCTCCTTGGCTGTGTTATGTTAAGGAATGTGGCATGCATCATCAATAGAGCCACCAGGATACTCTGGACCCCTGTGTGCCTAAGAGTATAAAAGCGAGCTTTTAAAAGCTCCATGCTGTTACCTCCAGGATCTTGTTCTTTTGCCCCTCATTAACCTTGCCTGCGAGGCAGCAGTGGGCCAGAGCGTTCTGGATGATGTGCTTGTTAGATTTGGCACTGGGCTCCTTGTATAGCTTTGGTCCTGAATGAGAGCAGAGGACAGAACATCAGGATAAGACTGTTGTCATGGCAACTCCTTCAGCTGGTCAAAGAAAAGACATCCCTCCCTATTTTTACTCGTTCTTTTGATAAATTATGTATAAGGGTTTAAGATGGTATCATGTGTGTGTCAGCGGGTAGACTGCCAAAGGAATGTGAGCTGTGAATGCAGCCTTAAGACTACAGCCTAACTTGGGAAAACAACAATTTGTAATATAACAAAGATTCCAAATCACAGTCCTCTAGCAGTAAATAACTTTACTAGATACAAAAATGTTATTCCATAAAATCATCTTTACTAAAAACTAAAAACTAAAAACTGCAGTTACAAATGAAAACTAGTTTGAATATTTGCATTGATAACCTGTGATACATAAGATGAACTAGGTAGTCCTACCGGTGTACTCTGTGTTGGATGTAACAGAGGAGGTTGTGGATCCATTTTCCCAGTCCTTCTCTCCATTCCTACTGCTGGAGCGGCTTGGTGACAGGAAGCCATCAGCAGAATCTGGCCTGGAACACACACGTACACAAACACACAAATAAATACATATGTGTAAAGTCTGGATCCCTTTTAAGCATTGGTGCTTACACCAATGTACACTCTGCAAATGATGCTGTAGACAGGGCAGAAAACTACTGTATTATAATACAACTCAAAAAGATGCTTTGAAATAAATGTCATCTTTAAAACAAATCCCTCCAGCCATTTAAAAAACATCACAGCATTATGCTGTTAGCTGGTATCATTCTTCAACCTTGTCTACATCATGCTTGTATAGATGAATCCTTCAGTACTGAAGAAACCGTTTGTACTGTTAATATGCACATTTTGAGTGTACATTCGGTTACACATCCTTACAGTAAGTGGTAAAGTAGCAAAGCTTGCAAGCACAGGCAGTGAGTGCAGTGACGTGAAGCAGTCTGTCGCATTTAGGGTCAACAAATGAGGTCAGTTATACAGCAGCACTTGGCATTTACTTGCTCTTTTTCCAGAGTGCAGCCGCATTACTAGACCCTTCTATACATTAGCAACCAAGTGGTTTGTATATAGAATATACACCACTTATTACACTGGGATAATAATGCTTCTCTAAAATGTACTGTTCTGCCTTCTTAATAATGTGAAAATCAACAAGCACTGAAAGTGTACAGTGAGATCAACGAAAGCCAAACTTGCTTGAACTTTTCTTTTTGTGAATGCCCACATTAACAACATCTACAGACCTGCCATATGAAAACCAAAAAAAAAAAAAATACTTTGACTTGTTTTGATTGTGAAAAAAACAAAGAAGGAGTGTAAACCAGTGAGGAAGGTAAAACAGAAAAGTGAGTGCAAAAAGAGAGGTGACGTGTTGTGGTGCAGGAGCTGCTGAAAGCATTTTTCAATGCTTTGAAATTAATCCCAACAAAAAATGTTGCTTTTCCTTTCAGTGCTCGATCAATGTAATGAAACCCAGTGTGAGGACAGGGTTCCAGTGCAGGACCAGGGGGGAGCAGGAGAGCCTTCATGTTTATCTGCCAAGCAGAAACTAACCTTCTCCTTCTCAGTTTAGGAGATCCCAGAAAGTAGAAGAGACTGCCAGAGGCTAAACTAGCACTTCTGACATGTGTGAAACAGCAGGCATGAAAATATTAACGGAAGGAAGATAAAGGAAGACAGGAGAAATGTTAGATCTGAAAAGTGGAGTTAGTCTGAAGCGTTTAACTTGAAAAACACACAAAAAGTTCAGAGAATATATCAGTCACTGCACATGAAGAACAGTGTTGACAATTTCCCGAAAACTTGACATATATTTAGAGGGTTCAAATGAAATGTTTTTGCATTTTTTTCACTGAATATGTCCAATCAAAGTTATTGTGTCTGGCCACTCTCTGACCAGTTCTGTACCCTGTGTATCTTGAGAATACAACCTAAAGAGAGCACAGCAGCACACATTTTCTGTGCTGTGTATTTTTTTAATGTGCACTTGCTTTATATTATGCAGGGATTTAATGCTCATTTGCACCGGCTTAGTCAATATAATTCTTAAAGCAGGTAACCCAGATTAAATTTAGGAATTATTTCCAGCATTAGCATAACAAACAACAAACTGGCATGAATCTATTGAGTTTTTTTTTTAGTCTTGTCTTGTTTTACTAAACATATCCAAACACTATATTCATGAATAGTAGTATAAAACCTTGTGAAGACATTAAACCTCACATTCAAAAACCACCCTTTTTATGACATTTTACATGCTTTATGCCAGCAGTTACAGACTTGTATGAACATCTCACCTTGGCGACCTCTTCTCAGAGTGAACACTGTCGTTGTCTCCGAGGTTGAGGGAGGCGAGGGACAAGCTGGAGACTGAAAAGACACGTTGGCGTGAACCTGGGTGTGAGACGAGATGTGGCACAGCACGAAACAGTTACACGGACGACACAAACGACAACAACACCAGGCTGTCCGCTGTGTTTTGTGCCAACCCTGTCCCAGAGCAATGCAGCTTCAGTGTTCTGACTAAAATTAGCTTCCACATCCAAAAATACAAGCTAAGCTCATTCATGTGATACATGCAGGAATATATATAAAAACACGTACTAGAATGCAGGCCCACACTTTTACTGCATTGCTCTTTCAATACATTAGGTGCAGTTATAAGCAAGAAAGCTATATTAAAATGATTTAAGAAAATGTCAAACATAACACCTTATTCATGTTTTGAATGTACAGTTTTATTAATGCTTTAGAAGAATAATAAATAACAAATCCAATTTGAATCAGGCTGCTAATTTATTCTCAAGTGGCACAAAGCAAAGTGGCAGCAAGACACTGATTGGGCAGATGGGAGTGGGGGTCATCTCCATGGTTACCTGTGGCAGCTCTGACTGGGGTTTTGGGGGAGTCCATGCTGTCGCGATGGATGGACTTGGGGCGACCCCGCCTCTGCTTGGCCCCGCCAGCTGGTCGAGGTTTAATGACGGTGTCCATGTCCTCCATCAGTTTGAGCTGCTTCCTCCTGAGATATTCCTGCTTGATGAACTCCCTCCTCGCCTTGTCTTCCTCCTTCCTGATGCGCTCTTCCTCTGCCTTCAGCCTAAGAGAACAAAGTGGTGGATTGAGGTAATGCAATAAGTCAATCAAAGTCGATCTGAAATTCAATTATATCAAGAAAACTAGAAAAAATTAGGCTCTTTTTACAATAAGTGTCCAATATTTCTGATGGTGGCTAATATTGTAATATCAATCAGTGTAAAAGATAAACTTTTGCTGGACTTAAAAAAACAAAGGAGCACACAGCAGTGCGTTCCCACACTTGTGTGCTCTAAAAATGCACATGGACTGATTTTACAGAAGCTTTAACATACCGAGCTTCCTCCTTCTTCTGCTCCAGCTCTGCCTCCAGCTGCTGCTTCTTCTGCTGGCTCTCCTTCTCCCTCCTCATCCTCTTCTCCAACAATGCAGCTCTTTTCTGAGCCATGTTCCCCTCAGCCTTTCCATCCTCCTGTTTACCAAGGACACAGTCAAGTCTTTCATATCACATTGCTCCAGATAAAGTGTTATCAGTCAAATGAATATTTCGTGAAATTTAGTGAATAGTACTTATTACTGTTTGGTAGTTTCACTGAGTATGGCTGACCTGTTACAGTTGTGACACAGATCAAGAGGCAGAGTCAAAAACTCATCATTATAGATTACTACTCCTCTCTTTTATTCATCCAATCTAATACAAATTCATCCAAAACCTGAGCTGTTATTGTGAAAGGTCAGCCTCTGTGTTCTCAACTTTCATTGTGCAATTTCATGTGAATATTCTGTTTTCATCCATATTCTTTGTACTGTGGTGCTACACTAGATCTAAGAATTAACCAGTCCCATCATGACCTGCGTATGCGGCTCAACTCACCACAGTTAAGACGGTTTACATGAAACCTTGACAATAAAAAAGGGCAGGAGACGACTGAAAAAACGCTTGTAAAATGTCAGAAGTCTGACCTTAAACACTTCAAATGAACTGTTGCAAATAATGTTTTTAAAACATCACTACAATAAAATATTCACTATGAATTTAGTTTTTTTTTTTTTTTCGAACTTAGGCACACAGGCTGCCACATTCAGTACAAACTGAGTTCATTTACAGTTTTTATTTCATGTGAACATCCTTTGCTCATCCCTCAGCATCCACCCTCACAATCTATTCAACACTCTTCCAATGCCACATTTCCACAGCTGTGCCTGAATTATTCACAACAGCCC
This sequence comes from Acanthurus tractus, assembly GCA_029783725.1. Classification (NCBI taxonomy): domain Eukaryota; kingdom Metazoa; phylum Chordata; class Actinopteri; order Acanthuriformes; family Acanthuridae; genus Acanthurus; species Acanthurus tractus. The sequence continues at coordinate 11,703,932 of JAQNCA010000025.1, forward strand.
CAGTTTTATGACCTACATCAAAGCCCAGACTGCAGCTAGCGAGCTATCTTACAACCCATAAATGGGAAGATGATGCTGTTTTCAGCCGGCATGCTTCCTGAACCATTCATCATCTCATGTTGGGAACAAACATGGTGGCCCCAGGTTTAAATTAAACTCCCTTTCCACTGCATTTTAAGGCTTCCATTGGCACCAGATGGTTGTGCCCCAAAATCTGCATGCAATGGTTTACATGATTCATGCAGCTGGTTCTTTTTAAAGATGTTTTTATGATAAATAGTCTTGTCATTTATTTAACTTTGCACTTCTTTTTCAGGTGAAGTTCCAATTGGGGACAAATAACATGCATCTTATCTTATTTTATCAAAAGAAACATCGACACTCATTAAATTCTCTTGGGTGACTGTACTCATGCAAAATATATCTGCTGGTCTGATGTATGAAAAAGGGAATCCATGAGGAAGTTTTCAGTCGTTCTTTGTGTGGCTTTGTGACAGTTCTTTAAATAAACAGTCTACCTTGAAGAAGAAACCACGACACATCTTCTGCTCGTGATCTGAACTTTCCACAGTCTCCTGCTGCATCTCCAAAGCATCCTCAAGCGTCAGATCCTCCAGCGGCTTCATCACTGACAGAGGGACCTCAATCAAGCTGCTCTTGCCTTGTCCTGATGCCTCTGGAAGGGGGGGAATCTCTGTAGGTGTCACTGTGAAGGTCTCTACCACAGGGTGGGCCAGAACCTCAGGAAATGACGACTCTATGGTAGGTTTGAGATCAGCAACTGATTTCTGAATGCTCTGGCCATCTGTTTCCATGTCAGTGATCTTTGATTGGCTGTGACTCTCTGTTTCCTGTATTTGACTTTGAAATTTTTGATCTTTTTTGTTTTGGAGGCTGGGAGAGCTGGGGGGTGAGTGGGCTACACATATTCTGGCAAGCTCCCTCTCTGGAGAAAGGATTGACTCAGTGTCTTTGTTTTTATCGCCATCTGAGGCTACTGTTGACGCTGGATTGGCGGGTGCTGGTTCCTCCCCCATGTAAACGAAGGAGCTCGCCAGGGGCTGGCAGGGAGAAAATCGCCGTAGCCTGGGGATGCTGTCAACAGACTGCGGGGCAGTTAGGACTCGATTGTAAGGGGCGAGTTTGAGTTCGCTCGGACGAGTGGTGCGAGGATTACGTGAGTGGAAGGAGGCAGATTTGCGTTTGATGCTGGTCGGAGAACGATGGGTGGAACGTGGGGAGTCAGCGGGCGAGGAGGGTCCTGAGGATCGGGCGACGGCTCCGGCTCTGCTGTGTTTTTGTGGTGACGGGTTTGCATGTGGAGGAGGGATGACCCACGCCTGCTGATGTTGCTGCTCTCTCATGGCCATGATCACTTCCTGCTGCTGAGCCAATCGCTGCATCTCAGTTTGAAGGAAGGCTAATGAATGGTTGAGCTTCTCGATAGAACGTGTGTACTCTGTGAGGTCCACCTCGGTCAGCTGAGCATGACTCTGCCCTCCTTCCTCTCCCGCACCGGGTGACTTTGTCCAACAGGAGGCTGTGCTGCTTTGCTCTGCACCATCAGGAGTATCCGCCTTGCTCCTTCCAAATTTAAAGGTGGGACTTGTGCTTGCTGCCTTGCCTTCTCCATCAGGTTTTCCTCCTTCCTCTACACTGGCAGCCCCATCTCCTTTTCTCTTTACAACATTGAGAAACGCTGAGTGACCCATCTTTTGCCGATGCCTTGTAAAAGCAGCCTCCACTTTCTTCTTCTGTGCTTCGATGGCTTTACGCTTCTCCTCCAGCCTCATCCTTAGCTGGACCATCTCTGTGGCCATGACCTGAGCAGGATCATTGGGTGGAAGTTGTACAGGGGTGGGCGATGCTTGAGCAGTGAGGGTCGGTGTGGTTTGTTGATGGATGGGGCTGTGCTCAGGGGTCGGGGCCCACGAGACGGATAATGGAAGGCCAAACTCAGAGCCTTCAGGAGTGGTCTTGAGGGAGCTGCTGCTGCATCTTCCTGAATCTGGCGCTGACGGGTTGTGCTTCCTCATCTTTTGTTCGGCAAAGCTGGTCATCTTAACTCCTGAGGGGGATTTGCTCTGACTGCTCGGGCAGGGGCTTGGTGTGTCCATGTCTAGGTCCATGTTCACAGAGCAGTCTTTCAGAGAGGAATCCTCATCCAGCATGTCTTCCGTTCGAATGTGGATGCCTGTGTCCACCTCTGTGGTGTCCGTGGTGCTCAGAGTCGCTTTGGAGTCCAACTCTGACACTGGCTCCAAGCCACCAACACCAGCCCCGTGGCCCTGACTGTGCAGAAAGAAACCGCTGTTTATCCCCTCCACCGGAGGCCTGTTTGGGCTGTGAATAATGTTGAGGGCTTCCTCCATGGAGGGAGCTGTTGCCATGACGCTTCCATGTCCGTTAGGAAATGCTCGCCTGTCTGACTCCATACCAGCCAGGCTGTCTGGGCAGCCCTCCTCCTCGATGCCAACACTCTGACCGTTCACTGGCTGGAAGGACAGGTTGCGCTTTATTCCACGAGGCAGTTGTTGGACCTTAAAGCCAGAGCCATCATCGGTGCTGACAGACCTGACCATGCCACGCGTCGAGGGCAGACGGCCTGAAGCAGAATCCTCTTTGTCAAAGGGAATGTCAAAAGACACTCCATAAGGCCCAGACCTGAACAGACAAAAAGAAACTGGAGTCAAATCTTTAGTTTTGTATTTTTAAGCAATTGCAAATCATTATTTGCTGAAAGTATCTGGCTTGGCAGCATCATAATATGTAATTTTTAATTTCCGTGGGTTAATTTATTTTCTCAAAAGATTTTCTTAAAAACGGGACAGTATCATTACAAACCTTTTCTCTTTGGGCCATGTGCCGAGGTTGCCATCCACAAAGGACATTGAGGTTGACCTCTTGATCTCTCCTGGATGACACAAGTAACCAAAGAGAGAATCAAAAGAGTTGCTTTATATTTAAAAGTGTTGTGACTACAAGTTATCAAGGTTTGAAACTGTTACCTAACACTAAAATTTTGGTTAAGAAAAAAAATCACCTGAGTTTCGAGGCTGGGGTCTGAGGGGCAAGCTAGAGAAAGGATGAAAGAAAATGATAGAAAAGTTATACATTGCAATATATATTTCAGCTGCCTTTTTCAACTTTCCTGTGCCCAGAGAAGGATTTCACTTTACAGGTTAATCTTATTTGGATTAATCAGTTCCATATATTCACAAATCTGAGCTGCCCACCTACTGTCTACTTGAATTTTCACTGTACTGGAAGTGAAATGCCTTCTAGTTCACCTCTTAAGTACACTTATCACATGAAATTCAACACTGAATACCATAATTTGGACTAGTGTACCTGGGTCTTTCAGGACTTGGGGGTCTTTCCATGAAGCTCCTCTTGGTTGCTTTTGAGATGGGGATGGCTGGTATATTTTTCAACAAGGTTGGGGGCTCTAAGGTGAAAAAAAAAGATAAAATATCACAGCAGGTAGCTTTACGAGTACTATTAATTTGAACACTTGTCTCAACTTCTACTCTCTACACAACATCACACTTGCTTTTGCCACTTTGAATGTTTGTTATGTCAGGATTTAAGACTTGCCTGTGCATTCGTTGTCCAGAATTCTTGGTTTTACAAAAGACGGCTTGACCACCTCAAACCACCAAAACAGCTCTGCCATGAACACCAGGTAGTTATTCTGCGGAGATATTTCAACAAGAATAAGACTGAAATCAAACAAACAACAACAGAATAACAACAAAGTGTACTATCACTTGATGCACAACTACCACCTGCTATACAGTTGCATTATACCTATTCCTCCAGCAGGTGTCTCTATTAATCCTTACCGAGAAGCTACGGTGATGAGTATTACTATATCTTTCAGTCTGTATCTAAATGATTCCAATCTTCCAGTTTTAATCCATTTTGGAGCATCTTCCTCAGAGACAGATGCTTCACAGATCAACCCACACTGTCGTAATATACAAGGAGATTTACCATCTTTTTTAGCAAAGATTTTGACAAAAACTGTTAAATCTGAATGGAATAAAGAAATGCTTTTTCTGACCTTTTTGGAGTCTGACTTTTCACACTGTAAGAATCTGTTAGGTAAGCTAAAGTAACAAACACCTTGGCTTTTCACGTGCTAGATGAGCCAATCTTCCACTTTCAAATTGATGCCAATAGTACCTGCCGTAGTAAAGAGGAGTGATTAAGGCATTAACCTAATTTGTAAAATAGAGGTCAGCTATTTTTTTTCTGCTCTCAATCACCAGCATGCAATCTACCAGTCAGTTTGAATTAGATTGGGTAGGAAAGTGTTGGAGGGATCTTTGGCAATGCTGTGCCGGGCCATGTCCAGAATGAATCAGGTTAATATATAGCAGGAGGTCAAACAGCTCGGGGACACTGCAGTTTTCCATCTCACAAAGTCATTTCCGTCACATGTCTGACATTTTCCAAACCCACTGTTGGGTTTTTTTCTTGTAACAATAGACAACAGTGTAAACTATAAAATACTGTCACACTTGTACTTAAAGATCAAATACATCTGTTCGGGCTGCACTGGACAACAAAGACCAAACATGCAGCCTTCATCAGACATACAAATAACACCATATAGTTTTTTACTAAGCTTTGGCTAAAACTCTATACAAAATCTTTTTAGTGTCATATTCAGTCCAAACAATACATTTTTAATGAGTCAGGATTTGTGCCATCACAAGTGGAAAAAACCTTTAAAAACACATTTTCAGTCGGGATCATTATCTTAATACAAAGCAACTAATACAAAGAAACTCAATTCACCTTGAATATATTTTTCCACTTTTACATATTTAAGAATCAATATTAAATCAATTATCATGCCAAATTAGGCTTTTTTTTGCAGTGAACAAGGCTGCACTAGCTTCCAAATGCACATGTGCACGCACAGACATATGCAAAATGAGTGTGGTGAAGCAGGTACGACCTTGAGGACACACGCCCCCCTCCCTGCTCTCAGTCCATGGTCTCCAGACAAAGACAATGCTGCATGGCTCAGCTCTAAAGATACCTGATTCACTCCATCAGCAACATTGTGCTCACCCAAGCAAACACACACACATACACATGCACACACAGACACATCATACATACACCCATTAAGCCCCTTGACTGCGGCCCAAAAGCACATCAGAAGAGGCAGAAGCAATTAACACCAATAGCCATGGTATCCCTTGGGTGTTACTGCAGCACTTTACCTTTTTTTTTTCCCAGACTGCTTTTTGTTTTTACCTCACATGCTGAAGTGAAAAGGTGTGTCTCTATGACAGAAACTACATGTGAGAAGCTGTAACACGCAGGGTCATCGAGGTAATAAAGTTAAGAAAAGCATTTAAATAGCAGATTATCTTTGCATACAAACCAAGCAGTTTCTTGCTATAGCTCGAGTTTTTTTAAACCCTTGGTCACAATGTTCAGCTCTTTTAATCTGTTTTAGGTGACATATGCCCTTCTTAAAACTCTGCGGTTATATAACTTTTAAGCATAATAGAATTACGCATAAACAGCTAGTCAAACATCAGGTGTTGGTTACCTTTAGATTTGTTCAGCATGGGAAGCATTCCTCAAAGGGTTGAGATGAACAGAGGAAGAAGTAGAAGCCAGAAAGAACAAAAAAACAAAAGAAAGACACAGAGAGACAAAGCTCCGTCTACTTTCCCCCTGTCGAGTCTGGTGGCAGAAAGCCCAAGCTGACTTCTCTCTTCCCATCTGGTCTTTCTGACTACTACTGACACACCAGGTGTGAGTGTTATCGCTTAATACCACCAGTCAGCATTCACACACACACTTACCCAGATCCCCAAACAACCGACCGCCGCACCGCCGCTCAGCCTAACTCCCCACTGACTGGCACTGCTCTCCCTCTGCCAGGTCTGCGGCTCTGCCAGAACTGTTTGTTTGCAGTTGTGAGCGTGTGTCACTCTCAGGATGAAAACAGGGACCTGATTGGTGATTACCGGAAGAGAGCTCACGGTTGAGGGGGGGGGGTGGGTGGGATGGGGGGGGATAGACAGAGCTAATCCACTCTACAAGGATGGGCGCAAACAGCCCACCCTGCAAGAACTACACACCCACACACTCACACATGAACGGTGTAACATTTAACTGCACTGGCGACGCATACAGCTCGTACGCATAAAAATGCACGCAGCGGGACACACATAAACACCCCACTGATTACATGATCCAGCACAGCTAGATTCTAGGCCCAGGCACACACTGAGCATTCACTGAGCATTAATGTCAACAATCATTGGGCCAGAGGCTTGATTAAAGGATCTAAGTCCTGCAGCCAGGCAGACAGACAGACAGACAGACAGGCTCACTCCAATCTGGAAAACCCACTCTTTTGATTTAACGCCAAGTTTATCAGGCTGCCCTGAGTTGCGTGCAGAAAACACCGGGCTTAAATTAAATTGCTGAAATTAGAAAAAACAAACTTCAAACAGAAAATTGAAAGTCCATGCATACATTTTTGAAGTCCCTACATCCATCCATGTAGACACCAACACTTCAGGTCAAAAACTTCAATGCTAAAATTGATTTAAGGGTGTTTTGACACTTAGAGACTAAATATTACTTAACTGTCACCTGATCCTTGCACTCTTTATCTGCTGTGGTCTGGGAACGAAGCTTCACTTAGAACACATTTTCTGCAAATCATAAAAAGTAATGGCTCAAATGTGATGTAGAGTTCATTTAAATCAAGCAGAGAATCTATTCTGCACTCAATGTAGTCACAAGCTAAAAAAAAGGGAACATTCAGTGCTGAAATCAAGTGATGACAAAAGATCAACAGATTTAAAACCATGTTAAGAGGCAGCTTATGAATTACATTAAGTGTGTTAATTGCCTTCCTCAGGCAAACTCAGCATGTCTGCTACAAAGCTCCTGCTAAAGAAGCAGCAAACACTGGCAAAAGCCCAAAGCCGGTGAAATTCAGCTCTCCTTTCGCAGATGGTAATTTAGATGTGCTGTAAATTAATTAAATGAAGAGCCAGTAAATGGGAGTGGGTTGGCATGATTTACAAGCCTGGTGTCCATTAGGAGAGAATAGCCGTAAGTAATGTGTGTATTCTGTGGCTTTGGGGGTTGGGGACTGAGGCTAGTCTATTGTCTCTTATAGAGACCCACTGAAAATAATGTTGAGCGAGTGTTGTGTTCTATGGTTGACTCTGAGTCTTGTGCTACGTTGAAATGGAAGGGAAAGGAACCAAACTTTGGCTCTGGTGGCAGCTGCAAAGAGGCACATGGAATCTGACACAGGGATGTCACACAGACTGGTGTGTGTGTGTGGCTGTCAAATGTTCAAGCTGTTAGGTTTCATTTCTGTGTTCAATTGCATAGTTGACTGATAATATCTATAAAAGTGTGTCATCCAGCAACAGTCTGGCCCTCATGTTTAACCTTAACTATTACTTCTTCTTCACGTCTTTCCTTCCATTACTGTGTCTTCATGTCCTCCAAGCTAATGCAGCTAATCAGCCAAACATTACAAAATTTCTGTTCTTTGGTGTCAAAGGAAAATCTAAATAACATCTGATGGAGGGACACAGGAACACGTTCAGCTAATTGTGATGTATATAATGGTGTGTGTTTGTCTGTGTGTAGGCTTTAGCGGTGGGCGTGTTTAAACACATTATCAAGTGCCATAAGATGTCGTCCCTCTCGTTTCCTCCGTCAGTCTCCTTGACGACTCTTCAACCATTTCAGACTCTCTGCTGGTGTGAGAATTACCGCTCTCCTCATCTCCTCTCACCATTTTCTTCCACATCAACACCTCCTCTCTCGCCCACCCCCCATCCCCATTCTCTTTAATGTCTCTGCTCAATCTCTATAATAAGGTCTCCATTAGTATGACAGGCCACGGAGTAAAGCTACTGAGGGTGTGACTGCCTGAAAACTGGGTCAAGGTTACCGAGTGTAACTGGTTTTGTGTGCAGTTCTGGCTGCACGGCTGCTCTCAGGCAGTATAACTCTGCCCTGCTGGGATTTTTCTTTTACCCTTGTGAAATAAATGTCAGCAGAATACTGATGCTGGAGGCTTCACATGGCTCAGATAGTTATTTTTTTATGCTGTGTGTTTACTTGATGTTTGTGAGCTTCGGGCGGCTTTGAGTCTGAGACAGATGATATAAAAATGAGTGCTTTATTCCTGGTTTATTAAACTGTTTATGTTAGCACTAATATCAATTTTGCTACGACCTGCATTGCTCTATTTTTACATTTATGCTACAATGCTGCAGGTCCTTTTCATATCTGAATGAAATGCAGTTCATCTACTATTTCTTTTAGCTTCCGGTGGAAGCACAAAATATTATTTTTATAAACAAAACCAATTATTTTTTTTAGATTAAACAATTATTTCCAAATCTTTCATCAATGTCAACAATGTCCATGAAATTGTTACAACTTGGCCAAGTGATTTAATGAATTAAGTGTTTGTAAAAAGCTCTCAAGAGCTGGATGGAAACAAAGCTGCAGCTGCACTGTAAACAGGGTGGTTCAAGTTTAAGGTGGCTGATGTTGAGTCCGTTTACTCAGTCTGCTGATGTTTGTCCTCTCAGTGAACTGTGTCCCGTCCGTGCTGAGAGCAACAACAGCTCTCAGTCAGAGGACATGCTGAGGCACAGTCAATGTCATCCAAACACATCAACGTTTTTTTTTTTTTTGTTTGTTTTTTTAATGCTCATGCAGCTCTCTGACATAACACACAGAGACAGACACATCAGGGACAAGCTCAACACACACAGCTGGAACGGAAAGTTACACTGAATCACCAGATGAGTAGTAGTAAGTTTTTGTGTTTTTTTTGTGGTAGTCATGGTAACTTTATGTGTGGCAGAATAGTTGGTTGTGCTATTTTGGGGTGTTGTGGGAATTATGGACTCCTGTAGCCGTTGTGGTTATATCATGAAAAGGTTTTTTGAACAGACAAAAATAAATATATGAACCCAACTAGGGATCCCAGCAAAATCAAAGTAAACCTTTGCCATAAATATAATATTAGCCATGCACACCCATGCAATGCATAAATGTAGTATGTGCGTCAAACTGAAGACCTTTTTTCCCAAACATCCTGTGGCACAACACTGGCTTTGAGTGAGAAGGGGGATAAAAAAAGGATAAGGACGAGAACAGGAACTATGAACAAGTAAGAGTGGCAAACCAAGTAAAATATACATGAGGCTGAAACTACACGAGGAGTAGAACGTGAAAAGGTTGTGTACTTCTGAGGATAATTTTATGTGTTATAATATTTTTAACCAGACTTGTTGATCTTGGTTTGCCTAAAAGTATTCACCACATATATACACCTGTATGTGTTTTTACTGAGAAAGAAAGAAAAAAGAGCAGGAAGTTGGTTGAGGATGTTTTTCTGAAGAAAACCAGCAGCATCACATGCTTATATCCTGAGAAATGCCAATCAATGATCTCATACAGGCAGCCAACCTTGCTTGCATTAACACACTGAGGTGACATTGATGAGCTGTGAGTAAGAAAGAGAGGAAAGGAGTG
>JAQNCA010000025.1:11721894-11735492 GCA_029783725.1 Acanthurus tractus
ACAGTACATTTGTTCTGAGATTAATATCAGTGTAAGAAATGTCTCTGCATCACATCCATAACATTTCATAAACACAGGTAAGAAGTGCACATTTAAATAGTAACTTTTATACATACAGGGTTTTACATAAAGATGTTTTGACACAATGATATCGGTATAGTCCGACAACAGTAAGGTCAGACATCAGGATCAGAAATGACATGGAAAAAACTGTATCAGATAATCTCTCTCTATATATATAAAACACCCACACACACATACACACTCACACGCACACATGCACACACACACACACACACACACACACACACACACACCACTAGCTTGTTACTCAGTACCAGAAATCACTGCTGATAACTCGATCTAGTTATGTAACATGTGGACTGCGGGCAGCACCCTGAGCGTGGGTGACCTTGCATGAAATGACTGCTGCTCTCATCAGAGTAGAGAGCACTGATTTGCTGGTTAAAGCGCGAATAAAGTGTGTGGAGTATGTCACAGTTGACAAGTTAGATAAACTCACTATGATGTTAAAAATGCCCACAGGCATTCTCGCTCTTACTCATCGAATAAATTCTGACAGATTTGAAGCTCAGACACATGAGTGAGATTTTCTTCGATGGTTGCCGGGTCTGAGGGGCTTAAAATCTGCCGAGGAAACCAGACCCGCACATTAAAGTGACAAAAGAGGCCTGGGACAAATATCTGTCTGTCAAATGGAAAACGATGTGGTAAAGACATTAAGTGGAGCCAAGCCATTTACACTGAGCTTGTTTGAAACTGTCCAACAAACTGGTGACGTCTCTGTGCTCACGTGCAGTGTTTAAACTGGCAAAGATAAAAAGAGGAAAAAACACCCACCCGAGGACTCCCAGCAGGCTCGGCGCTCTGAGTCTCCTTCTTCCTCTGCTCCTGAATCACAATGTCTTTCAGATACTCGTTCACCTGAAATAAAGGACAAACAGCATTAAAATTTACTGAGTATTTGCCAGCATTAATTAGCAAAAATTCAGTAGAATGAACAGACTATGAAAAAATTTTTTTTCTTCAGCTCATATTTTGTCATGTTAAGAGTCTCACATTCAAGTCAAATGTTTTGTTACCATAAGTGAGGTTTTAATGTTTTTTGTGTAAAAGCAGATAATAAAACTTCCTTAGTAGTGCAAGTGAAAATTTAGCATGTGGATAAAATTAATGCATTCAATGTGGTCATCAATTATACAACAATTTTGACTGCAGCATCACAATAACAAATCATCTTTCATGGTTACTTTAAGGTGTAAGTTTGTAATTTAGTTTGGTTATAGTATAGAACAACGTTTTCTCTTCGTTTTACTGCTTTTTTTGTTGTTTTTTTGAAGTCACTCTGTCCTTCATTAAAAACTAAGCCAGATGTCTAATTTTGGATGTTCTGGATCAATTGAAACCTGAATTTAATCAGTGTGAAGTCAAGTTTTGTGTAAGTTGAACCAGACTTAATCAAGAGTAATCTCACCCAATCCTGCACTTCAGAGACTTACAGTTTGTCACTTTAAGTTCATATGGATCAAGTTAAAGCAGGAATCAGCTGAAAAGCCGGTGAATTTCGAACCTTTGGAACCGGAGGACTCCAACAGAGAGCCATATGTCCAACCAGTAGGACTCCATGACCACACCTATTAACCATTGTGAGTGTGTGTCTGTGTGTAAAGCTCAGAGTTGGCAACAGCTCAGCGTTCCTACTGGAAGAATGTAAACAGACTGCAGCTTTGTAGCCCTGTTTGATGGAGCCAGAGCCATCTGCACACACAGGCCATGTAGCCAACTACTTTTTTGTAACTTGAATTAATCCCAGATAACAAATATAAATTTAAGCCTTTGAGAACGTGTTTTGTAGAAAAACCACCAGCAGGTTTGAAGGGTGCCTGCAAAAACATTGTTTCATTTAGTCAACATATTGCTGCAGTACATGAAATGCTACACATTGTCTCTGTAGCGACCATGTTCTGTTCTGTGCTCGGTCAAAATATGAATGTTGATTAAATAGTAAGCATACAGATAAAACAAATGAATTCCAGAATGGTTTGGTTTGTACTATAACCTCTAGGCATGAGGATGAAGTTGTGTACATGTTGTGCAGTTGCTGGTATTTGAGTCAGTGTTTTTTATTGGAAGGTATTGCAACCCCACTGTACACTGTGGAATTTCAGAGCTCAAGCTCTAAGAGCCCAGCTCTGGTGAAATGCCCTCGAGCCAGGGCATCTGCTTCTTCATAAATTCCTGGCTATTAATTTCATCTGCAATTATCAAGTATCAGATTATATGAAATAATAAGCTACGTTTGAGACATAAGATGTTAGTTATGCAGCTGCAACAATAGTTTCCACTCATATCATACCATGTTTGATTTGAAAGAGAATATATTGCTGTTGTTGATTTGAGCTTAGTTAACTATTCTAATTATTTATTAATTCCTCCTGCTGTTCCATTCGTTTATGCCCAGATGTCTCTTGTCTTTTTATGACTCACTCCATGACAAGTGTTTTGTCAGACTGGTTGTTAGGTGAGGTCATTTCATGGTCCAGTGTTTTAGATGTTTTCTTTAATCACTTGAGAATGAAATTCATTGTCTTTCCATTACCTTAGAATGAGCCTTTTGTAACTACAGAGGGAGCGGGTCCTCCTCACAAAAACAAAAGTTCTCATCTGATCACTCTGAAAGAACGATGGCTAATGGAGAAACTTCAACTACTCGCTCACAGACAGCCATGACCGTAGTGCCGGCAACACAGTTGTGGTCTAATACACACAGATATACACAACTGCTTATATATGCAATTACCCACCTTATTGATCCAGGTGGTCACCGCGTCCTCTGTGTCATACGGTGTTTCCACCTCTGGGTCGCAGGATGAATACTGACGAATGCAGGCCATCACTTTATCAACGCTCACTGTCTCCACAGTGTACGCCATCATCAGAGTGTCGATCATTGCCAGGTGAGCGCTCTGGAGAAGAAACCAGCACAGGTAATTTAAAAGGGTGACAATGAGGAGCTTTGATTTTGCTGATACAAACAGACTGGTCAGTTTCTGCACACTGTATATTTGAAGGATTTAAGCCAGCACTGTCAGTCACTGCCACTTCACAGCCTGAATGTTGTATCACCAACTTCAAGGATCAAACCCAAGTCCAGTATTCAACAGCCTTGGCCAAGTGTGAAATGGTTTTTGAGACAGATCTGACCAATCTGCTCTTACAGGAACTGAACTGTAACAGCACTTTAATGTCCGTAAAGATCGAGCTGTTAGACTGCAAGTAAATCTAATCCTCTAATAGAATGACGATAACACATTCATATTAATAGCATTCTTTCTGCATGGTATTGATTGCAGATAAAGCCAAAGACCTGTCAGGTCCGGTGAGACAGAAAACAAGACACAACCAAGTCGTTAAGAAGTGTGAAAGCTGGATGGAGGACTATATGTCTGAGCTGGTCAAACTGGCCCCTTGATGGGCTCAGGGTCAGCACTGCAAAAACATAGCTTCATAATTCTCATCTCACAATTCAAATGAATAAATGGCAGAGGTGTTGCACCAGTTTTCATAAAAATGAAACTGAAAGTTAAATTCAAATACTGTACTGTGATTTATTGGACAGGAGCAAGACTCAAAATCCTCGGCTGAGCTGCAGTACATATGAGACTCCGTCTTCAGTCAAATGCTCCCTTGTGGCTGTTGCCCTGGAAACATGCATTCATTCTGGGCTACAAGACCCAGTTTGCTCACAGCGACTGGTAGCCTTTGAGGATCCTGAATAAGACATCTTCTTGACAAGTGAGTCCAGTTAATTAAACTGGCATCCATTATTAGCTGCTCTACACATCATGATAGCTGACTGAGGGTTTTATTTTGAAAAATCACAACTGCAAATCAATCTTGGACATATTTTAGTAGATGTCTGTTAATCTTAAACTCATGGGTTTACATGGAAACTTATTATGAACCTATTATAACAATAATCCAAACCTATGCATAAAATGAGATGCAAAGGAATACAAACTCATCTTACAGTAGCTTGTTTAGCATTTTACACATGTCATCTGGCAGGCTAATGAGAGCAAGCTTTTCGCAAAATACACAATACAAAATGCTTAATGCACTGTGAGTGTTACAAAAATAAAAGTCAAACTAGTCATGTTTGCCAACGTCAAATCAGAGTGTAATAACAATCTTAACTGGTTTACAAGTTCAGTTTCCCAGTTTCACTCAGTTTACACTGAGCAACATGTTTTATTTATTTCGAAGTAAACATGAAAGAGAAGTTGTCAGTTTATGTTCCACAACACGAGAGAAAAAGATAGAAACTACCAAACAAAAGAGTGAAACAATAACAACTGTTTGATCAAAATTGAAACAAGTAGAAATTTACAGAGTATTTAAATGTGAACATGCAATATTTTTGGTTCTGTTATTTTAAAGAATATCAGACCATCTCAGATCAAATAGTGAATATGAATCAGTTTGCATATTTATTCCAAGATCACAGAAGAAGTATAATGCAAGGGTTTTAATATGACTCATATGTTATTTCATTATCAACAATAAATGTAGACAATCAACAAGAGGAAAAAGCCCTGGTGGCTTGTTTAACTAGCTGATAACTACCTGCATGCATCCATTGCCAAGATAAGTAAAGTCCTCAATCTTGTAGTGAAAAGTCACAGGTAACAAGTTGGTTTGGATGAATGGTAAACAGATACATACCTCATACCTCAGATAGGTGTTCACTCCTACCTACTGTCACCCTTTGCTTCTTTTAACTACCAAAGATTTTCTGTGACTGGGATTTTCCTCCAAACTTAGCAAGACAACAGTCTCTTCTCTACAGTCATTGAAAATCAGACTTGGTCCGTGGCTGGACAGCTCCCGACTGTACCAGTAAAACTAACTGATGAGCTCCCGCTTGGCCCACTTCTGTTGCTTGCAGACATAAATTCATATATTCAGCTTGTATGTTTATTTTTAAATAATGATATCCAATTAACCCATTTCACTGAGCTATGTTACATCATGAAACAGATGCTGTTACAAAAGGAAACTTCAAAGCAGCAGCAAAATAATTTTGAATTTACATCAAAAATATCTATAGAGTTACAGAGCGGCAAAAAAAAATCACATTGTCAGAGTTTGTACCAATCAATTCCTGTTCTCATGCATGTTTTTGTTCTGAAAATATTTCAAGCAAGACACTGTGCTGACATGCAATCAATCAATTTAATTTGCAATGTGGATAGAACAAAATAAATGTGGAAAGTCTTAACTTAAATTATAACATTGTCTTAACTGCACCAGGGTGATGATGTAAAATCTGTGCAAACCCTGTAATTTGTGTATTTTAGTTCTTGGCTCCTACCATTAGCTAGCTCCCTTTGCAAGGCTATAGTGTCTTGTGTATCTACCACACATTACCCAGGAATCAAAACACCAAATATTTATACTTGGGTGGCAGATTTTCCATGAGCTAAGCCGATGAATCAAGGTTAAAGTAAAGTTAAAGTGGCCCCTTCACGATCCATTGTGACGCAATGCACCACAACCCCAGACAAAGCATTACAAACATCACTTAAAGGTTTATGGTGAGAGTGATGTTAAAGACTGGGTTGGCCTCTTTAAGTGCATTTTTAGCTCTGATAAGAATTTGCTGTGTGACTCTGCATTCATTTCAAGCTTAAATTCCACTGTTTTTGAAGTGGCAGCACAGCAACAAACCAATCCCATTTAATAACACACTGCTGAAATGTTTCCTATTGGCCTCCATTTAGCTTGTCCAAACACTGTAAAACACAGAGACTCAGAGATGCACGAACAACCGAACGCATGCGCACATGCACACACACACACACACACACATCACATCCTGTAGTCAGTTTGTGGAGCTCAGTTGCAAATCTGCTCTGTATCCCCACAACAAATGATCAACTCCAGGCAAGACAGATTTGAAAAAGGCCAAGGGACCGGCGTCATTCCTCCAAGGCCTCTTTCACTCCTTGTTTCCTTCTCTCTGCTGAGCAGTTTGAGGATATTGATTTTGGCAGTGCTGTTGTCTGATGCGATAAAATGACAAGAAGAAGAACTAATCTTGTTTACTAGGCCACAGTCCTGCAATCTTTAAACATATTGAATGACGCCAGGCCTTTATGTGGACGGAAGAGGCTCATGCAGGACCACAAACTCATTATAAGATCCTGGTGGAACCAAATCACCAGGATAAACGTCAGCATTTTATACTTTTGAAAATTACAGACGTGTTAACACTAAGTGTTTCTTTATATTTCAGTTTTCAGCTTTATTATTTGTGGTTAAAGTCTGGTTAGGTTTAGGCACACAAAATAAACCACTTAACTAGGGATAGAAAAAGACCATTTTTAACTAGAAAATACTCAGCTTTGTTCCCAAGGCTTAACATATTCCAAATGCCTTGTTAAAAATAATGTTTTGTCATCAAAAGTGGATGGAAAACATCCTAAAAATACAATAAAAAAACACTCAGTTTGGTCCACTTTCTGCCCGCCATCTTGCCTGGCTGTAATTTCATCGCCACTCACTCCTCATTCTAATGAGAAAACAAAAGCAGTTCACACAGACTCTGGAAAATCACTACACATCTCATTGTTTTTACCTAAATTTAACCACTGGAAACCCTAAATTTGTGTACAAATTGGCAAGTGAAAAGCAAGTGCTGCTGGTACTCTACACTGGCAAACATCAGGTTGTAAAAAACTTGACTTGCTGTTGATGTTGACTTTGAACAAAAACTTTCTTAGTAAACATTACGTTTGTGTCACTTTAACATTAATTTTGCTGTTTGCAGCCTCAAAGGAGCATCGTGATGTTGAAGAGCTCAAAAGGCATTCATGGATTATACCAAAGGGTTTAATGAGTTTGACTCTTGAGATCAGAGAGAAGAAGTGTCAGAGCTGCACTCAAGTTGTTAACTTGTACTTCAAAGTGATGACTTTCTGCAGAGACACTGCAACAGACACAGGTTTCTGAAGGCTGACATTTCTCTCTGCACATTTTTATACCCTAAATGAACAAAACTTGACAGTATTCAGCTTTTCAACATTGGACTTTATGTCAGCAAAGAGAGTCTTTAAGCTAAACTGCCACTTGGGACGATAAAACTCCTCACTAATGAGATTTACAATAGCCGTAGCGTATTATGAATTGATACGAAAGCTTCCTGATATGTGACCGCTTTGTTTTGGTAGTAAATCAGAAAGTAAACAATAGTTAAATCATTATATGAATATCAATGCTGATAAGCTGGTAACACAGCTGTTTGTCTTTCATCTGATCCTTCAATCGAGCTTCTATATTTTCCTTGTAGCATGAAAATAGAGGTTACTGTCTCATTCATTGTGTAAATGTGGAAATGCCCTTTAAAGTCCCCTTCACTCAGTGCTTAAAAAGCATACATAAATAGCAGACAGTGCACTGCAAGTGAATTAATTCTCTGTAGGAGTTGCTGTTCTGTGTATAGAAATGGACAGTCAGTGAAGAATCAGCAGACCATGTGTAAATGTCAAATGAAAGCTAAAAGGAAGAAGATACGCTTTAATAACCAGATGGATGCAAAGTGGTAGTTAGATAGAGAAAAGGCGTAGAAGAAGGGATGGAGAAAAAACAAGTAGCTGGCCAAAGAAAGATTTGGCCTTTCTCACTGAAGCGACCTGATGTCATATGCTTTGTCGTTTCTTCTGCTACATCTGATGACGTCATGTTTTCTAACCTTTAGGTTTTGCTAAGCATTTACGCTTCCTTTCAGCTTTTCTTTATTTCAGATTCATACAGTTGCACATGTTCATGCTTCAGAGCTGTCTAAGTGCAAACTCTGTCTTCTACTGCCGACAAATGAGCAGCTCCACTGGAGCGTTCAGGGATCGGATGCCTTGCTTGGGGGTTTCTAGGCAGCTGCAAAAGGGGGAAAATGTTGCTGACTCCTTTCAATTGTTCATCTAGAACCTAAAATGGTCACTTTCTGATTATAAGTCTGTTTAGGTGCTGCTTTTTCAAAATGCTGGTTGTGTAAACTAACCTGAAGCTATTTTAATCACACTTTGATCAATAAATTGAACATTTTCATCTAGTCAAGGACCATTTTATAGCACAAAGACAAACACAAGCTTTTTTTTTTTGCTTTCTCATCTAAGCTGATTACGTTCATAAATCTCCTTTTGATTTCTCATGAGGTAAAAAGATGCTCCTTCACGGCCAATATCCAGTTTTTATTGTGCTGCTGCACTGCAGGCTCTCTGTATTTCCACCCGGGGAGAGACAGGCAAACACCGTTCATCTTTAATACGGCTTCTTGGTGAAAGAGGAGAGTCGAAAATCCACCGTGGAAGCCTGACTTAACATCGCACAAAAGGAGTTGAAAAAAACGAACCGCAGCGACCTGCAAGAACCAGAGTGTGATGTATTTCATCTTAGCGTTGTGTGCCTGCTGTAAATAAACTAAAATCTCTATTGTCAGAGCTCTGAGCTGCTTGTTGCAGCCTGAACCAGGTAGCAGAGGATGAACAATACTTCAAGGATGTCTGGAAAAAATGCTTTTGTGAGATCATTAAAGACGGCTTTATTTCACTGCAAAATGATCTAAAATTGAGGTCATTGCTACAGTAATGTCTTTACCACAACTTACAGTAAAAAGCTTGAAGGGGCCTCAGTGGGTCACGGTTAATGATCTGTCTGTGCCTGTTTTTACTCGAGAGCGTGGCCTTGTCGATTATTTATGATAATCCTGAATGTTTCTAAAGACAGCTCCATCAGACAAAGTGGGAGCTGAAAATAACCATAAACTTAACAAAAACTAAATCACCAAATGTCTGCACTGCAGTCTGCTGAACCCTCTCTGACCGAAAACACACACATATACACACACACACACAGATGAATTCTACGGTAACTCAAGGGTGATGTATTATTGAAATGCAGTCTGCTTTTACTATTACCGCTCTCCTGCCCAGGCCCAGAGGCTCCATGCTGTGGCATATGTCTAAAAATTGAATCTGTCTTGCTTCAGGTAACTTCATGCCAACTCAGCTTGACATGGAAAAGCTCTCAGCTTTACCTCACTTGTCTCTTTTGAAGGTCATCACAAGTACTGTAAAGTTAAAGGAAAAAAGCAGTGCCTATAAAAAGATGTTCTAGCTTTTTCTCATGAATATGCTATATATTCTTTACATAAGTAAAAATGGAAGAGAAAACAACAAACAGCAAAGTCCAAGAGCTGGTCATCCACAGATCGTTTCATCCTCATTGGTTGCCAGATGGAATTAGATATATACATGGCAACATAACAAAAAGTTTCAGATAATCACACTTGGGCATCTAACAGCAGAGGACTGTTCCAAAGTGCCTTATTTTAAGAATAACTGGCATCTTTTTTCATGGGAGCTGGGAATGGGAGCTGAAGTGCAGAGCAGCTTACAAACAATACGAACAGCTCATATATAAATGCAGTAAAAGACAACAATCTTTGTTTACATCTGACTTTGCAACATATTTGATGCTTGCCTGGCAATCTACAGGAAAAATCTCTCAACATCACGACTGAGGTGAGGTGAACCATTGAATAAACTGAAGCTTATTCTAAGTTAATGCAAATGATCAATAATCAGTTGCAAAGGTAAAGCTTCAGTTTCCCTAAACTGCTGAAATGTTGGAAAACTACATTTTGAAGTTGGACAATCGCTCTTATTATCATTAATCTGTTTGTAATGTAAAACCCTCCCTTTTTCTGTCTTTTTATTTGCACTCTTGCATTTTTCAAATGGAGACATGGCATACTTCCTTCAACAGCTTGCCAAATTGAGAGAGGAAATAATAAAAAAAAGGCTCTTCCACACATGCCCATGCACACTTTTGGATGCACAAAATACCAACTGTGAGGTCTGGCATCAGTTGTGGGAATCGAGCTTTTAACCAGCATACCTTCCCCCTCCATATTCTCCCAAACCCAACCTAGCAATTACATGGAAACCTCAAAGCTAACCTTAGAACACTATCTGGGGACGGGATCGCGCTGCCGGCCAGTGTTGACCCAGCCTGGAGATATGCTGCACTCCAGATCCCTCCATCAGGTCTGAAAGGCCCTCTGGGTTGAAGGTGTTTGATGAGCGGCTGCTGATTACAGAGTGCTTGATTTATTTAAAAGGAGAATTCCAGGTATTTTATATAAACATGATAGGCATTTACCAGATGTTCAGATGTACTGAATCTCTGAGAGAAGGCAGATAGGACTTAGAAGGAAATCTGCTTTTATCTAAACCCACATTGTTTCTAAAAAGTTATTTTCCCTCATATGCTGCCTGTCCAAAAAACTTGCTTTCTATTTATGTCATAGCCTCCATTTTCACACTGTGTGAGATCTCATTGCGAGCACAATAAAACTGGGTCTTCCACAAAGCAGAGCACAGTGCTGCAGATAATCCGCAGAGCGTTGCCAGATTTTACCAGTCACCAGTTCAGGATCATGGCTTTCTGTCTGGCTGCACACTGCCTGCACGAAAAACTACTTGTGTGAAAAGAAAGAGACAAATTATTTTCTTCATTGTTAGTACTGGTGGTCTTTTTAATGTGCAATTGTATGCAACACTCAAGTTAAATGCAGTGAATGTATTCAGTTCTCTGATGGACGACCGCTCAGTTAAATTATGCATCCGTTACTATCCATTACAGTTATGTAATTATGTTGTGCATCAATTTTACGAGTTGGCTTTATTGTGTACTTCAGACCTATCTCAAAATCACAATTTAAACATATTCAACCGTAGTGTTACTAAACAATAATGTTGTTCTATCTTGTTTCAGATAACTGGACTTCTGCATAAAATTCACACATGGTCAAATCTGTTAGAGGATATTTTTTTACAGATCAGGTGCTATTACAATCTCACCAATCATGACATTTGCAATAACAATAAAAGGGGAAAACCAGGTGTTTTAATCTCCAAGAGTGAGAATATTTTTTCTTTAAATACCCTTATCTAAATTCTAAGGAGAAAGTTAAACAGATTTTCTCTATTAGTATAATAAGCTTACTTAGCTATTACGGATACGAGGATGTAGAATTTCATACATTATAATAAAAGCATGGTTTCAAACCTGCATATTCACAAGATTAATTTTACATTTTCATGTCTGATCGCTTCACAACCTTCCCCCATTATACCAAAAGGTATTAAAAATATATATATTTTTCGAATAAGTGACAAAATCTGCACATATAAATGTGTCTCTTGGACTGAAAAATATATCCTCATAGTTTCTGCAAGATTTATTTCCCAACATAATGTAAGTGATAAAAAGTCAGTCTGAGTGCGATTATTACTTCAGGCTGGGAAACCAGACACTCATCTACAATCTCCCCTCTGAGGCCTAAAAGAAAACTGAACACACCCATATATACTATGAATGTCTTTGACTCATTTACAATGTGGCCCCTTCACCTGGGGTTAATTGGGTAAGCCTACCAGGAGCTCTTCATGCACACTGGTGCAAACAACGGCCTTCATTAAACAGAATGCATTTTAAATAACAGATTTCTGCATATTTTTCTGAGTCAAAAACAATCACTGATACTGATGATATGATGATATATGGAATTACAGCTAAATTTGTTTTCCTCTCTGCAATGCTTAAAGGCCTTAAGGCTAATGAGCTCCTGTATTCAGTTAGAAAGCGGAGGAGCTTCCCTTTGATAGCAGAACTCTCATCATGTGGACTCAGCATTACTGATTTTTTTCCTTGCAGATAAAAAATATACTTAAAAAAATGCGTGACTCCAAAACACAGTCTAACTACAGTAAAGAAAGATGCTCAGATCATCACAAGGCAACACATAATGTGTTCCCTGCCTACCCATCCAAACCGTGCTGTCTGGGAGCGGCCGCTGGCATTGAGCATAGCATACTGGCTGTGACTTTGCTGAAGAGGACAGAAAGTACTTGGATGGGCTTCCCTTCCACCCTGCTGCTTCAGCGCGTCTTTGTTCGTGAGATCAAGCACAGAATCGCGACAGAGGAAGCTAGTTTGATGTTGAGAAGAATTATTTTCTCCCTGGCTCTCAGCTAAGCTTTCTGTTCTTCACCTTATGTCTGTGTGCGTCATTGTGTGTGATGCAGTGTCTTGGAAATGCCGTCTGCCTGCTTGTATGAATTCAGTCTCCTCTGCTTCAGAACGTAGCTGCACATACTGCAAACACAACGTGCATACGACATATGCGAGCATGAGCACCCCCCACTCTCACACCCACCTACACACGAGCACACAACACCCTGCCTACTGGAGTGTAACCATGGCAACGGAGCACCTGTCCAATAGGGGTTGTGATGGAGGCAGCAGAAGAGGAGGAGGAGGAAGTGTGTTCACCTCTATTCATCCATCCTCTACATGAGCCGATGAATCAGTCTATCACACAGAAAAAGGGAACTAACAGGGTCTTTTTATGAATAAATAAGAAATGTAAAATTTGTTTATTATTTTAGTGTATATACAGGGGTTGTTTTTGTGAGATTTTTCATTTATGCACTGCACAGTATTGTTAAATTCATCATAATGTGTATAGAAATTATCCTTCACTCAAACTGCAGACTGGTACATTTTTCATTATAATAAGACACACAAAACATAATTACTGTTTCAGAGTTTTTGTGAATTTAGATGTAATAATGGCTTTTCTAGTTGATAGCTTTTCACAGTCTGGGTTTTAACCCATAATGATATGAGTGTACATAACAAAAAATAATGATGCACATTTGCTGTGTTATTACTTTTCGGGTTGTACTGTCCAATAAGATAATCTATTGTTTCTTTTCATATGGCTTATGACTGTAATGCTTGAGAAAATTTATAAATGTTTTGTGTATTACTGTCACTGTATGTCCATTCTTTGGGATGTTTAAATGTGCTTCTGATTAAATTGGATACCTAAGTGAATTGTTAATTGTTTTGAGATGCTTAAACCGCTGAGTGGATAATAATAACACCTCACAGACCCTCACCATCACCTATTATAAAGAGGTGTGAAACCATCTTTTGACTTGATGAAGATTCCTCTGCAAAACGCTTATTTAGGGGGACATTTTATATTCAAATCACAACATTACTAAATATTATTAGCTGCTGCATTACAACTTTAAGACTCATTTTTTGGCTGTGCCATTTTTAAAATGATGCTGTAATAAATCTAACAAGGTTAAAAAATACATCCATTAAAAAACCCACCACCTGACTATAAGTTGACTCTTTTAAACCCCTTGAGTCTTTGGCAGCATACTGTCAACAAGAACTACAGAGCTAATTTGAACATGTACATACTATAAGACTTTTTTTGTCATTATGGTCAGGTTTTAAAAAATTCTTTTACATAAGCATGACTATAAACCTGCCTGTTTTATGACTTTTTTTGGACATACAATCACAGAGAGCAACCCATTATGTCAATAAGCAATTCTGAAACCATTTAAGGTGCTGTGCCCCTTACTCTCAGTAACCACAGCTCACGGCTAACAGCATGCAGCCATCGCAGTTGTCGATTTATATGGTCCATA
>JAQNCA010000025.1:11753266-11763697 GCA_029783725.1 Acanthurus tractus
GAGGTGACGTAATGATTTCCGAGAATTCAGCCAATCAGCTGCCAGTAGCAGAGTCGGTTTGAAATTGAAGCGGGCGATGGCGGAAGCGATGAAGGGACAATAACAAACAAAAGCACCTCTGTTCGCCTGGACGCAGCTTATTTTTTATTCGAGAGGATTTATGTTTACTTTTAGGGGACTGAGCTGTACACGCTGTACTTGTGGCTGTCTTTTGTAGGTTTCATGTCATGTATTGCATTAGGAAACGCTAGAGTAATCGGAGTTGAGTTGCCGTTAGTTAGCTAACCCTAGAGCATTTTTTAACGTCGCTTTTTTTTTAATTAACGTTAGCCTACTGCCATGTCGTTATTTAGCGTGCAAGCGAGGAAGCATACTGCTTATTATGACCATCTAATGTCAACCTCGACATCCAGGACACCGGGCAGAGAGCGCCTGGCGGAGCGAAAAGCTACAGACACAACAATCGGGAAAAGTGAGATAACATCGGGAGACTCTGCGTGTGAAGACAGCAGGTCATCTGATAAAAGCCGACAGGTGAACAGGACCTATGTCATCTCTGCGCTGTCAAAAAGTGGCAGCGGACAGCAGACTCCTTATCGTGCCAGGCTTACTCTGCAGAGGAGGTCAAGGAGGAAGACTCAAACAGCGGAGAATACGATGACTGAAAGCAGCCAGAACACTACACCGGCTCCAGAGAAGAGACTGACCCTGCAGCGCAGGACCAGGACTCCTTCGGTAGATAAAAGCGCATATGGGCAGCGTGGAGTCAGCGGCACCGGGGTCAAATCAACGCCGAAAGTTCTCAGTGAACCAAACGGTAGGACGCCTGTTTTATTTAGATCGACCAGTTTAAGAGAAACTGCCTCTCAAAGCAAAGGACGAGACACTGTTGGTCACGTGGATGCCCAGGGGACGCCGGCCAGCAGAAAGACGCCCTCCACATGTAGGCAGCTAGATGATCAGGCCCACACCTTTAAAACACCAACCAAAAAGACCCCATTTGAGAAAATCGCCGCAAAGAGAGACGTGTTCGAGAGGTTGGCGGTGAGAGAGGCTCCTAAACCAGTAGCAGTAAAATCAGGATACCTGGAAAGGCCTAAATCCCGAGGACAGGAAGCGGAAGACACAAAACCTGTTCCAGCTCCTCGGGTCAGCAAGGCGTCCGCAGGTGTGCACAAGCCACTCGGCACGCCACAGGTGAGAAAGACCTCCACCCTCAGCCAGAGAGCAGACGTGACCCAGGCTAGGACCTCCACTCCAGCTCCAGCTCCAAAAGAGGATACCCTGTCCCGAGCCAGTGATGCTGTGAGGCAACAGGATTCATTTAAAATGGAAAACAGTGCAGTGACTGTTGCAGTCCGTGTACGGCCTTTCAGCGCCAGGTTTGTAGTGCTACATTAGTCTTAACAATCATCGGGAATAAAGTGTCTGATTCAAGGAAACATAAATGTAAAAAAAAACAAGGTATAGTTTAATTAGATCTTGTGTGATTCAACATTCCTTTACCTCATATCCAGGGCAATAAAGTGTATCATGGAAAAAAGAAAAAATAATTTTGTTGTTTCTCTAAATATCAGGGTATTTGTAAGACTAAACTCAGGAATATGGCAGAAATATTGTCTGCATGAAATGAAAACAAGTCAGTTTGCCGGACTAGAGCTGAAGTTCTTTACTGATTTCTACATTGACAGAAACAAAGTGATCAACTAAGTTGTTGCTCAATCACTGAGGTAGTTTTTCAAGATGAAAATCTAGCTCCAGCTTCTCAGCTTTGAGACTTTGCTCCTCGTTGTCTTATGTTACAGCAAGCTTAATGCAAAGAAGTAATATCCTGATATCCTCACCAGGAAATTTGGCGTAGCATTTTATAGAACAAGTGATTAACTTGTTTTAGTGAAAAACATCCTCACTTGCAGTCTTATACCTCCACCTGTGTAGGAATTGTCTGACCTGGAAAACTCCAATGCATGATTTCAGTTTGTTGAACTGCCAAGATATACAGCCAGGAATAAAAAGTATTTCTGGTTGACAAAATCCTGTGTTTGAAAAAAAAGGTAAACATGTTTGCTCTGTTACAGGGAGAAGGCAGAGAAGGCATTGCAGGTCATCTTCATGAACGGTCAGGAGACTGTTGTCCAGCATCCTGACTCCAGACAAAACTACTCCTTCACCTATGACTTCTCTTTCTGCTCGGTGGATGAGTTTGACCCCACGTTTGCTAGCCAGCAGACGGTGTATGAGACTCTGGCTAAACCTCTGCTGCTGAGGGCTTTCGAAGGGTTCAACACCTGCCTGTTTGCTTACGGACAAACAGGCTCTGGGAAGTCATACACGTGAGTGCTTTTGGTTTTTATTTATTATGCTCCACTGAAAATTTTCCTCTCTGCTGTCTTCCTTTTATTTTTTATAATGTAACATTTTTTAAGTGCTAATACTGGGATGTATATTTTACATTATAATAGGTCAACTGTCCATCTGATAAGTTTGAAAACATTGTTTTTTAGCATGATGGGCTTTGGAGAAGAGGAAGGTGTAATTCCTCGATTCTGCCAAGAGCTTTTTTCTAGACTAGCCTCTATGGAAAATGAAGAGGTAAGATCTCTCCTCCAAGGGTTTGTCCCTGGTTAAATACTTCTAATTTATTTTTATCTCCCCTTGCTCCTTTTTAGTTTATTGATTTTCGGAAGTGTCTTAAGGCTGCAGTTGTCCTCTCGTAAACAACCTAAAGACTGAAATAAATGCTTTTACATTCCAGGTCAAATGTCACGTAGAAATGAGCTATTTTGAAGTGTATAATGAGAAGATCCATGACCTGCTGGTGACTAGAGATGAGCCGAACCAGAGAAGGATGCCTGTAAGTAGTTTGTAACTGACTGAAATATGTGCCAGAAACTGTGAAACTACTGGTAATTTTTTAAAGCTGTTTTTAATTTAAATTTTTTTTTTTTGTAATTGTGAAAAATTAGAATAAATGAAAATTGCATTTCATTTATTCTAATTTTACAGTTTTATTGGAAAAAAAATTATCTTGCCATTCGTAAAATCAACCAATGTTGACAAAATCCTGTTGATTTATTCTTCCAGCTAAGGGTGAGGGAGCATCCAGTACATGGACCTTATGTTGCTGACCTCTCTGCGTAAGAGGCATTTTTTTTCTTTTGCTTTAATAAAGGTCAAAGAAACATTCATGAAAATTGATTATCAGAATTGCTTACTCTGTCATTTCTCCACAGGAATATTGTGAGCTCTTTCAATGACATTCAGGTAGGTAAAAACTGCAGTTATAGTATTTTCTGTTTTTACAACCTTGGCTTTTAGCTGATGCTCGTTAGAATAACTTTAAATAAGTGAGCAAGTCAAGGTTCAGTGTCAAGTATGGTAAGAGGTCACACCAAGAGTCCAGACATCAACATTTGACTGAATAATAATGTCTGTATTATAACAGAACAGGCACACCAAAGAGATAAGCCTTGAGCTTTCTATCATAGAATAAATTAATGCTGCTGATAACCACAAGAAAGATTTAAGACTGATGGACCTTACCATGAAAATATAACTGGTTTGAACACCTTATTTTGGACAGTATGGATCCTCTACCAAAAACCCATTGATTTGTTACCTGAATAGTTGGCTTCCAGATAAAACAAAAAGTGCAGCTTTTTTTTAAAACTGAATGTATGAACCAAGTGAGGGAGTCAAATTCCTCTGTTGATGATGTGTCCTTAGTTAAAATGGATTGGCTAAAAACTGGTAAAAATACAGGCTGGTTTACTGGACGCCACCAAGCTTCCAAGAATCATGAACAGAACCTGAGCTAATTTGGTGAAACAAACCCAGGATGACATTCAGTCATATTTCACAGAGAATTTTTTTTTTTTTTTTTAGGGTTGGCTGAAGCTCGGCAACAAGCAGAGAGCCACTGCAGCAACAGGGATGAACGACAAGAGCTCCAGATCTCATTCTGTGTTCACCCTGGTTATGACCCAGACTCAGGTAGAACCTCTCAGCATTACTCCAAGCCACACATCAACCCCTGTCTATGTATAACGTATTAAATAATGTGGCAAGTGTAAAACTGAACAGCTCTGACACACTGGTTAATTTGAAGAGGGTTATTATTGTACTTAAGCTCAGTGTTACACATCTAATCAGTATTTATGTTTGTGTTTGATCGCAGACTGAGTGTGTGGAGGGCGAGGAACATGAGCACAGTATCACTAGCAGGATCAACCTGGTGGACCTGGCAGGCAGTGAACGCTGCAACTCGGCTAAGACAAGCGGGGACCGACTCAGGGTACACTCACACACACACTATGTGCTATACTTAACTTTATGCTCATGTGAGAGTGACCTTTTCAAAGTTATTTTACATTACTGGGAATTGTCATCAGATACCACATGAGAAAATAAATGTTGGCTCATAGCTAATTTTTTTATTTTAAGATTTTACTTTGAGTCCTGCAAAATGTGACAGCAGTTTTTCATTGTTTGAAACTTAAACTTGAAAAAACGGGCCACATGAACAACATTTAATTCTCAGTTGGATTCTCTATTGATTTTTAGAGTGAGAACTAGAAAATATCTTGGTATATTCACATTTTCTCAATATTTGCTCCTTTATTATCCTGTAGATAATGCTTTTTGCTTTTCCATATTACAGCATGTATTTATTTAAAAAAGCAAGAAATGCCAGTTTTACTTTGTCATAACAGGAGGGTGCTAGCATCAACAAATCCCTGCTTACCCTTGGGAAGGTCATCTCTGCCCTATCAGAGCAGGCACTGACAAGAAAGAAGGTCTTCACTCCGTACAGAGAGTCTGTCCTGACATGGTGAGAGATCAGAATGCTTGTGAACTGTAAAGAAAATGTAATAAATACAATGAAAAGAAAATCTTGCCCACATATTTTCATGTTTTCTTCTAACATACAATATCTGAGCAGATCTCATTTCCAGTTTGAAAGATGATCCTAACTTAGTCTCATTGTTTTTTTGTTTTTGTTTTTCTGCTGCAGGCTGTTAAAAGAGAGTCTAGGGGGTAACTCCAAGACAGCCATGATTGCCACACTAAGCCCAGCGGGCAGCAATGTAGAGGAAAGCCTAAGCACTCTGCGCTATGCTCAGCAGGCCCGCACCATCATTAATGTGGCAAAAGTCAATGAGGACACCAGTGCCAAGCTCATCAGAGGTCAGACACTCAAAATATTCACATTCTGACATCTCCATTGGATTTAATTCAGTCCTTTCATATTCTCACTTTGTGTTAACTATGATAAGCTTTGTAGATATCTAAGATGTAGTCCTAGATCGTACTTCAGTTAGTGTGTCGGCGTTTGTCAACCTGCCTGTAAATGCCTGAACATCCTCCCCATTTGCCTGTAGCTGAGTTTTAGTGATTCTGGGGTGTTTACTTACTGTGAATGTTGCCAGTTGTTAGATGGATGAGGTTGAGGTTGTCCTTGGCCACCACTGACAGTTTTAAAAAAAGATTTAGCCTCCGTGGAATCAACTGATGGGAAGGGGGAACAGGACTGACAAAAATCCTTGCAGCCTTGAGAAAACAATTTTGATGTTAGAGATTTTTTTGCGCATTGTGTTTTTGGCAGTTCTTTGTGAACTTGAACATCTGCCATCCTACACAAACAGCAGCACACCTGTATGTTCTTATTTGGGAGGGAAGCTTTTCTGTACCAAGCAGTGAACAGTGTTTGCAATGAAAGAACTTTAAAGTACAAACTCATGTTTGAAGCAACAGAGCATGTTTTGGATAATTCCTCTGTCATCAATAGCCTCATTTTGGCCTGGGAGTATCAAGGTATTATGGTATATATAAAAATGTCAGGTATGATTATTAAACAAATAAAGAGATGCTGTATTGAGATGCATTGCAGTTCACAGTATTACCAGTGGGCTCAGAAAGCTCAGAAAGATGGCAAATGAGAGCATAAAGGAAACATCACAGGACTAATAAATAAAATTAAAAAAAATCAAAGAGCCCCCCCCCCAAAAAAAAAAACCTGTGCTCACTTTCTGCCTCAAGAAAGTTATGGCTAAAGATGGCAACAAGTTGTGAACCCTGATACTTCAATGAAAATGAGTGGAAGAAGGGTTCTTATCTCTTATTTATTCATTATCCAATGGGCCATATATATATATATATATATATATATATATATACAGCACGACCTGTCCAAGCAGGCTACTTGCATATTAGAAAGAAAACATTGTTGGCCACAACAATGACTTCTATTATTAGCAGCTCAGCTTTTTCTTTTCTTTCCGCCCACACCTCATCACACATCATATATCCCCACAAAATGTCTAGAAGGCATAAAGATATGAGAACTACATACTGCCCCAGCCTAGCTTATGTATGCACATATACACAAACATTTGAACTGTCATTCACTCTGTCTTTCTGTCCACCAGCCCTTCATCTGCCTCTCCTTTTTTCTGTCAGTATGATTCTCTTTCTCTATATGTGAATGTCTGTCTTTCTATTTGTGTCTGACTCTTGATCTCCTTTGCTCTCCATCTCTCCCTCATACCCTCCTGTCTGTCCATCCATCCATCACCAGCTTATTCACTACCCAGTTCAATTAAGGCCTGGCCCTAACCTTGCCTCCAGGCCATATTTATGCACTGTCTGTTGCACAAGGCGGCTAACTGTCATGCAAGTATTATTTTTCACAAGGAGATTGTGCTGCTGTTTGGCATTTTTAGCAGTAAGGGGAGCTCTTGCTGTGGATTTCTCTCATATCACCTGTCAGTGTGTCATACTAAAAATTACTTCAACTCAGACATTATAAATCAGGTCAGTGCTGCTCTGTAAGTCGTCCTTAATAAGGGACATTTAATAAGTAAATGACATAATCTGAATATTTCTGTTGCCTCTGTATGTCTAACAACAGTCTCTCCGAACTTTAGTGTAACTCCCTGCAATTCCATATCATCGATGTTTAATTCTCCGCATGTTTTCTCTAACCTGCTTCATATATTTTAGTCTTTCAAAGCATTCTGGACAAACTCGTGTGTTTTCAGAGTTGAAGGCTGAGGTGGACAAGCTGCGAGCGGCCCAGATGAGCTCCCAGGGCATCGAGCCAGAGAGGGTCAGGCTGTTTCAGCAGGAGATCTCTGCCCTGAGAAACAAACTCTGTCAGCAAGAGAGAGAAATGATGGAAGCCAACCGGTCAGTATTTCTACAATAAATACAACTTTTTCTTTTTTATTGATCTGATCCCAAAGACCCAGCTTTTATCAGTCTCCAATTTAAGGAGCATAAGTGAATGCTGCAGCAGATTTCAGCAGTTTAGGGAATCAGATTAGAGTAACGTATGGACTTTGCTTCTTGAGTGTGCTTTATATTTTGCATGCTGATATTGTTAGACTATCTTACAAACATACCATTACTGTCACAGTAATGATATGTTTGTGAGAATAAACATACATTTTCATGTATGTTCTCTATTTTCATAGAACATTTTAGTTTTTTTCTCATCTTCAAGTCTTACTTATTATTCTATATAAATGAAAATAAAGTATCAAGCAAGTATTTTCTTTTAAAAAAGGCAGAACAAACACCCTTGCTAAATAAAATCATTGTGCTTGTCAAGGTTGATGTTATTATTTTAATAAAATTAAGCTTGTGGGGTGGTTTATAAATGATTGACAAGGGGATAAATCTTTAAGGAGCAGAATTTGATCTAAGTGATCTTAGACTATTCATTTTTATTATATATATTTTTAATTTATTTTTTTGGCAGAGCATGGAGAGAGAAACTGGAGCAAGCCGAAATTCGCAAACATGAAGAGACCAAAGAATTGCAGGTAATTTTTTTTTCCTTCCTACCTTCTTATAATACTTTCAAATAGTACCACTGTGTCAAGTTTCTCATTCACTGTCTGACTGTACAAAAATATCTTTACCACACTGACCCTAAAAGGTCAAAATAATAAACCCTGAAACACACTGTGATAAATATTATAACAAAGCGTCTCTGTGTTTTCAGAAAGCAGGTGTGACATTCAAAGTGGACAATCGTCTTCCTAACCTGGTTAACCTGAATGAGGATCCCCAGCTTTCTGAGATGCTTCTCTACATGATCAAAGAGGGTCGGACCACAGTGGGCAAACTCAAGTCTGAGTCCAGCCATGACATCCAGCTGACAGGAGCCCTCATCGCTGACCAACACTGGTAAAAGCTATTTGCGTGGGTAGTGGAGTTTATATAGAATAGACTGTGGTCTGTTGGCACCCTTGTTTGCATGCTTATTCAACAGAGGTGCACCGCTCCGGTCAGATGTTGTTGATGTTTGACCATTAGTTTATTAATCCTATCTGGCCAATTTTACTCTAGTTATCATTTCTTAGTTTTTCAAACTCTTAAAGTTTTTTTCTTTTTTGGTTTGTTTAAGTGTTATAACAAACATCCAGGATACGGTCAGCATCACTCCCATGGAACACGCCAAAACCTTTGTTAATGGAAACCTTATATCCGGGTCCACTGTCCTCCACCACGTGAGTATAATATTAAAATCCCTCAGCCAGCTTACAGTAAGATTTTGGCAGTGGCTTTCTTTGTGTGTATTTGTGATTTGATTTAGTTTAAAATTTCCAGCCAAATCAAACATGACTAACCTGTTTTTAACAAACCCTTTTATAGTGAAATTAACTCTTCAACCCTGTGGTTATGGTTTACAGGGCGACAGGGTGATTCTTGGTGGAGACCACTACTTCCGCTTCAACCATCCAGCAGAGGTGCAGTCTGGGAAACGGGTGTCATGCTGGATAGGTGCAGGCGATGGCCACAAAGACTTTGAATTCGCCAAAAATGAGCTACTTGCAGCTCAGAGAGCTCAGTGAGTGCAAAAACCAATAAAAAATAACATCGCAGTATCACTATTGCATCCATCCAGGTCTAAATGCATTTTCATCTATTTGTGTCGAATAATGATTGCATTCAGAATGCCCTTAAGTTATCTTTGTGTTTCCCAGGTTGGAGGCAGAAATTGAGGAAGCCCAGTTGAAGGCAAAAAAGGAAATGATACAAGGAATCCAAATGGCCAAAGAGGTGGCCCAGAAGGAGCTGTCTGACCAGAAAGTGCTTTATGAAGACAAGATCAGAGTCTTGGAGAGAGAGCTGGTACAGGAAAATCCCCCCCCTTTTTTTGTTATGAAAATATGGAATGTTTAAATTTGCACCGTGATCTAGTTTCACCCTGTCAATTTAACAAATGCTGAGTGATGTCAAATATCATTTCTTGAGAATGAGGAGATTGAGCGGAAGCATCAGCAGGAGTTGGATCAGCAGAAAGTGGCCAGTCAGATGGCAGAACTGAAAATGGCCAAGCGGGAGCTGGAACAGGAGGTGGATACCCACAAGACACGCCTCCGCCTGCACATGGAGGCCCAGGTCAGAGTGCAGAATAATGCCTGGGAATGTTATATTTCCACTTCACTTTATTGAATGGTTGCTGTAGTCTTTTGCTATATCTTTGCTATATAGGGTTCCTGGATTTTTTTTTGTGCTGGGTGTGCTTTGTTCTGTTTGAAAAGGAAAAGGAAAATAACTGTCAAATACAAAGTAGTCGATTTATTTAAAGTCAGAGTACTTTGTCTCTGAGTGGAGGAGAGTAGTGGGTGGTAGAGCAGCAGTACCTAAGTGAAGATCTTAAACATACTTTATTTCATTCAGCTTCTGGCTTTTTCTCCTTTTTGAACCCTAGAAATCAGTTTATGGGAAATGTGGATAACAGCCGTAACCGCAAATGACACCATCTCCCTCATTTGCTTATTTTTAAGATCTCTGATGATCTCAAATGAGCCTGAGAAGCTAAAGCAAATATGCTGACACTGGGTTTTATGTTTAACTGATGGGCCATTTGGGATGTGTTTTGAGTCACTGAGTAGCTTGGCTTTAGGCAAAATGTTTTGGCCCAGTGGGTTTTAATGTTGTTTATGTTACCATGATTCACTCACAGGCGATGGAGGAACACCACGTGCGACAAGCCAGGATTGTTGAGGCCCTGGAAACAGAGAAGAAAAAGATCAGCAAAGAGCTTGAGGAAATGCAGAGGAAAAGAGACTTCAGGAAAAATCAAACTCACCAAAATGGTGAGAACATTCAAATCACTACTGAGCACATTTTGAAATCGGGAATCACAAAGACATTTCACAATTTACTAGCGGAGTTCCAGATGGGTGGGGTTCATCCCTTGATGCAAGACAGACACATCAGAGTGGAGTGTTTGCCAAGACCTGATGTAACACTGGACTCATCATCAGTGTAACAGGACTAGAGAAGGAGGCAGGGAGGCCACAGAGCATATCTCATTACATCCTTTATTGTGAGGTGATGTGAGGTAAATGATGGTGGTTGTTTTGCAGAACCACTATTAAATGTAAAGTGAATACTAAAACATAACTACGTTTT
>JAQNCA010000025.1:11763797-11773873 GCA_029783725.1 Acanthurus tractus
AAAAAATCTGCTGGTCTGAAGTGTCCTTGAAAACCAAAAGTTACAAATCAAAGTAGTCTTACTTTTGATACTAGGCATCTTAATATTTAAATAAATCTTGTATGGTAAATCCTTTGCCATTCAGTGCTATCAAATCAGTTTGAAATGAAAACCATACAATCTAGAAGATCTTGACTCAAGACTGTTGACTTCATTTTTGTATTGCAGTCTCTCCACATTGGGATGCGATGAAGTTGTCCCTGATGATCGAGGAGGCCAATAAGATCAGTGCTAAACTGAGAAAAAACACAGTCTTCAGCAGGTATGAAAAGACAAAATCTGGACAGTGTTTTTATAAGATATATTTATTGTATTGATTACAAACCTATTAGGAATCAATAAACCTATCTTGTCCTTTCGAGACACATTAATCATATAATTGTTAAAAAGGCCTGTTTAGCAGGTATCATCTTCATTAAGATGGGCCAAACATAAATTTTCTCTCCTCTGCTGTAGACATGGAAGCTGTGATGATGAGAAGCTGGAACAGGGTGGTCAGCTCCAGGTGCGGGTGCAGAACACAAAACTGGGGATCTCCACTTTTTGGAGCCTGGACAAGTTTCAAAACAACATGGCTGCCATGAGGGAACTCGAGCAGGTCTGCTTTGATTCAGTTCAGCCCTGCAAGTCATAAATTTTTTTTTTTTTAAGTTAAAGATTATTTTCATGCATTAAGAAATGCATGTCTGCTTGATGAAACTAAAACATCACTTACATTTTACTCTATGAAAAATATAAAGCGGAGGGCTACAGAGCTGAACTCTGGTGTGGAAAGAACCTGGATGGTTGTAATAATGGTTTTAATCCAAATTCTAAATGAAGATACACAAGGCACCACAGATGCTCAGTGGTGAAAACCCTCACCAAACATAAGGGCACTGTGTGGTTTTACAGTTTCCTCCACTTGTCTAAAGACTAGCAGGTCAGGTGGAATGGAAACTCCAGACTAGCATGAGGTGTGACTGTCTGCTGTCCAGTGTTTCCTCGTCTTCTAGCCAATCTTCTTGGATAGTCTCAAGCAACCTCTGTTCTTCATTTAAAATTTGTGATCCAGGCAAATATGCAGCTGGACAGACTTTTTATGGAATTTTACTGGACAGTATATTGTTTAGAATTTTATTTGTAACATTAACATTCAGATTCTAAATTAGCATTAAACAGATAATAAGATTTAATAAAAAAGCAAAAACTCAAATCTGATCAATCACTTTATTCAAAGTGAGATATTCCTCTGAGGATTTTTTTATGTCAAAGTGTGACAGCAGATGTTCAAAGTGTCATTCAAAAACTCAAATTGAATCTTTAAATACAAAAAAATCAAATCAAAACACAAAACATTTGACAGTCTAATAGTGTGCGCATTATCTTAACAATGGATATAATAATCATTAATCAACCCTGAAGTATCTGAAAATGACGAAAACTTTGCAATAAGTAGACTAATGATGCAGCTAGTAAACTGACAACAAGTACCAAGAACATACATGAAAAGTCTTAAGCTTTTCCATGTACTTGCTTATTTAATTTGTTCAGCGATCTAAAAACCTGATGGATGATGCCTGTTGAGGGAAGTGTTTGGAACCAGCCTGCCTGTCTGTACCTCATCCTGCATATTCAGAGCCTTGACATCACCTCAAGTGCAATTGCCAATTTCCCAGTTGTTTGACCTTATTTACCGTACAGAATGGGTTGTTTTATACCTGACAGAGGGATGCTGCCTCTCTTTGCTGTGCTTTTCTTATTAAGTTGAGTAAATGAGACTGGGCATGTCAGCAGCAGTTTACTTTCCGCAGGGGGATTCCACCTCTAAAGATGACGATGTGTTTTATGACCCTGATGATGAGTGGGAGCAAGATATATCGGCCTCTTCGGCTTCCACCTCTTCCTTCTCACGCCGAAGGTAATTATCCAGCTCATCTTCTCTCCTCCTATCCATCAATCCCTTGTTCCATCATCTGACATATATATTAGATTTCAGGGCCTTAATTGGTATTCTTGTCCAATTACTTGAAATGTAGGGAGGTGTTCAAAAACACCCACAGTGAGCTTCTGAGGGAAGGACAGGACAGTCTCTCTGTAAGTGTCCACCTCACTGGTTTTTACGGTGCCAGCGCTTGGATGGACATTGCTCTTGCCTCATAGTGTATGAGTCTTAAACCCTTAGCCCTTAAGCTCAAATGAACTCACAGCCAATTGCATTTTAATGCGAATAATGCGTCAGGCAAATGGGTGTATTTGGAAAGTTGAAAGGTATGTGGATGGAGCACGGAAAATCTTTTGTGTCAAGTAGTTTGGAAGATTTTGGTTATTTGCACAGTCCTCCTATTTTCCACCAATGTGATTTACAACCTGGCTCATGTTTTTAAAAACTCAACACATCTGTCTTTCTTTCACAAAGGTTGATGTGAAGTTAATCCCCGCAGAATATTTCCCTCATTATTTTGTTTATTAATTTAATTTCTACAAAGAGCAGGCCAATGGTTTGAAAAAAGAAAAGGCAGTGAGAGTCTCTGTGTTTCTACCTCTACAACCCACAACCTAAACACGCGCACACACACAAGCACCTACGCTGCATGTAGAACCTCCAACATTTTCCCCTCAAATTCTTGTTATTTTAGTCAAGCATGTTTATGGTGCTCCTGGTGGTGCCTGGACTACCAGCAGACACAGCCAAATGAAACATGGCACAGGCTCTGTGGTTCCTTCAACCATTCTCTCTCCATTATACCCATACCTCACCCTGATGGCCAAAATCTTGGCTTCCCACTTGTAGCTTGTTCACAATAATGAAAACCTTTTTTTCACCTGAACTTTAACCCTTGTATTTATGAGTTACATCATGCATCTTTGTGATTTAAATCCTAAGCAATGTTTTAATGACCCATCACAAACTTTAAATGAGATTAACCATGTCAAAAAGTAGTTGGAGAGGTGCCGTCCACATATATTGGGTTAAAAGTGGTGTGTTTCTAATCCTTTCATAACAATATCAGCAAATAAATATTGATACTCAAATCTATCATGTAAATACACAAATAAAACATGTTAAGGCAGTATGATGAGAAACAGATGTCGACTGTGAAAACTGTAAAAAGTATTAAAAGTATTGTAACAACAGAAATGTTCACAGCATGATGGTATTTACAACTAATGCAGTTAAGAGCATTTAAGAACACACTTGTTTAATTTTCCTGGGGCACCAAGATTCTCTGAACTAGATTATCAACATGCATAATATGTGTATAGATATTCAAATGCATTAATGTGTGTTTACGATCTGCATACGAAAATGAATTTACATGTATCTTATGTTTGACATCAGGAGCAGGAGCTTGTTAAACAGCAGGAGAATCTCAGGGCGTCTCTATGAGATCCGGGTCCATCCAATTCAGAGCCTCCACAACAGCACTTCACAGTCTGCTGGTAAGCCAGTGAAGAAAGTGTTTCCAGCTTTCTGATTAACAGCATATTTAAAGTAGTCTTTGTCATGTTGTTTTCAGTACAGGGAAAATAAAGATTAAGTAGTTGTAAGGAAAAGTGTGTAAAACTCTACGTACAGGATTGACCAGTATCTGATGTAACCATCCAATTTGCTCATTCACTGAATGCTCACTGTTTGCAGACTGCTGGCTTTGAGGTTTAAAGGGGCAGAAGGGTACAAGTTGTTCATCTGCACATAAAATATTAAATTTGAAATAAGCTTCATTACTACACATAATAAATGTGGAGGAAATTACTTCAATGATTAAGTCTTATTGCTGTTTGAGTGAGACTGGATGCTGGACTTGATTTTTATGACAACTGAATTTTACTAAGACAGAGTGTCGCAAGAATGAGGTCTATTGAGGTCATGTGTGCACACCCAAACTCTTCACTGTGTCTGTCCCAGGACTGATGGGTGTAGTCAAAGCGCCATCCACCCTTTCCAGCAGCACAGACTCTGCCTTGCCTGGTATCTGCAAGGAGTTGATTGGCCAGTCAGTGGCCCGTCTGCGTGGCTGTAATGGTACAGAAGAAAGCATGGCAGACAGGCTGGCCTCGGATCTGCAAATAGTGTATAAGGCAGTTCAAATAATATCTGACCTATACGATGGCCTGGATGATGACAGCCAGGAAAAAGGTGAGATTCAAGCTGAAATTTAATTTTCTTTGAATGTGGAAAGGAGCTAGATAATGCTAGTTAACGATGAATCAAACTGTTATTGCGGTCCTTTTCCCCTGCAGTGTTTGTGAGTAACTCAGAGGCCCAGACTCAGCTGGTCAAGGCCACCACAGCCATTGAGAGCGCAGTGTTTGTTACCATGCAGTGGTTGTCGAGCGTTAAACCCTCCTCCGGCCGGCTCTACACCATCGCTGAGGAGCTCAAGAGCCAAGTCAAGAAGATGGGCGGCTTCTTTCAGCTGTTCATTCAGGTAAACACAAGTAATGGCCACACTGCAATAAGTGCCATGCAGCAGTATTACATAGTGCCTTTTCTGGCAATTGTAGAATATAAATTGGTTTTTAAAAAGTGCAAAATCTGGACTGAGAAATGGTTTTCAGTTTAGTGCAGTTTTGACAGTTTGTGGCTAATCAAAATGCACAGTATTAATTGACGTGTCTTAGCTCTGAGCTGTTTGAGCTCTGTCTATGGAAATGACCAAGCAGAGGGAATTCTCAACCTTGAGCCCCAAACAGAACATGAATATATGGAAAATAAATCTAAATTCCTTACCAGCCTCAGCACCTAAACACACAATTGTCCTCTCTCACTCCTGATTTTTCATATTCTTCAGCATTTTAATTTATTTACTGACCCTTCAGACTATGTCGACCATTTTGTTGGCTTGCTCACATTGATCTACTGCTAAATCAATTTTAATTCCACCTGTTTGTTGAACATGAAAATTTTCTCTCAATCCAGGGATGTGAATCTGAGATTACATCAATGGTAACAGAGGCAAGGAGGAAGAGCAGTCAGTGCCTGAATGCTGCATTGCTTGCACTTGGCCACCTGGCGGCAATGACAGGCATGCAGCTGAATACTATGGAGCGTGGTGCCCAGGCCACAGGCAAGGTAACACCACCATTAATACCACAGCAGCTACTATCAATGTCAAAGCTCTGGGGTAACAGTAATCAAGCCCCCACTCCACAATAATGAAGAATGAAATATTAGCTATGTGGATCTCAGAGTTCGGAAGACATTAGGGGGTTTGGAATTATTGAGCGGAATAAGGATAGGGCACGTTTGATTTGTTTATGTGCAAGTGCAGTTGTATCTCATTATGTGTAAATGGAGAGAAATGTAAGGGAGTGTTTAGAATTGTCAGTCTTTTAAAAGTACGCAACATTTAGTACAAGGAGGAGCAGTTAAGACTGAAAATGTATTTCATTGTCAGAGTTTTGAAAATTACTAAAATGTTAGATCTGTATTGGTCTCAAACATCCAGTATTGGACAGCTAAACTACTCATATACTGTTCTAAACCATCAGAGATATCTTGTTTTGGTGTTTTGTATCTCTTAATGCATGTTTATATCTCTTTAGCAATCCGTTGTCATGTGTCTGCTAAAGGGAACCAATAAGGGTATTCATTCGCTTTTAGAGGAGAGCCTCATAATCACCAAGGAAATGCTGAGAGAGGCTCAGCTGGCCTATCCCAGGAATCCAGTAAGAGATCACATAACCTCAGTGTTGTCATTTGTTGCAGAGAAATTGTATCATCCTGTCAAGTCTATCATGGTTATGTAACTACATTTTGTGTTGATACATTACTTAACATAAAGATGTAGGTAAATATACCTAAGATGAAGTGTCATGGTTGATAATTTATCTCTCCTTCTTAGGTCCTGCAGAGCCTAAAATCCAAGACACTTGACATGGCCCGTGCTCTGCAGAACTACCTGCATTTCAATATTACAGTAAGTTTCAGCAACAAAATAAACTACGACACACAAGCTTTGTTGATATTGTAAAAAGGCTTTTAATCTCTACGCATCTTTTGAAAGTTTTGATAGGATTTTAACTCTTGATTTTTCCAATTTTATCAAAGTTTATTGTGTTGATTTTGAAAAGCCATGGTTTACAAAATCACCTCAAATGGACTAATATTTCACTAAAATGCAATAAATGATGGGATTAACTTTCTTCAGCTTCATAACCAGAACTACTGGTACTTGTTTTGCTAAACTGTGTCTCAAAGACAGGATACATGCTCAGCAAAGCTTGCTTGGATATGTAAAGGTTAAAAATAATCTTCCATCTTGACACAGGCATAACTGTTACAGATTAATACCCACACCCACAACAGCCCTGTTAAAGATGCCACTCAGCTTTTATTGCTCCTGTAAAGCTCAATGCTCTGTAGGCTTATCTCTCTGCAGTCGTCCCTTGCCGATCGTTCAGGTAATGAATGTGTTGAATGAAGTGGCATCAGTCACAGCTAACAGGCTTGTTTGCTGTTATCTTAGCCACACAAACTAGCAGTTTTTTGTTAAAGCCAATCACTGACACATATAGGCACAGATGCTTTGCTGCCAACGGTGTTATTGTGGTCAAAAAACCTGAATTATAGCCTGAGGCGATCGCTTTCATGTAACCAAGGACTACACATGTGTAAGATGGTGGATGAAAATAATTTTTTTTTTTTTTTTTTTTTCTGTAGCTGAATGATTGAACTAAAAAATATGGACTTTTATTGATTGCAACGCTTCAGAATCAGGCGTTTAGTGAATTTAACTTACTTATAATGTTTACATATTGTTGAATTTTGTAAGTTGTGTACTCTCATTATTCCAAATGTTTCCATCAATGTTTAAACCCAAAGAAATCTATAATTTTATTCAAGGTAGCTGTAGGTTACATTTTGTTGCCACTATCTCCGGGGTAACACCACTCAGAGAGTGACAATAAATGGATAAAACCGTAACAAATTATCTCATATCTGAACATTTTTGCCTGAGTCAGCCAGGTAAATTTTCTTCTGATATTTGACAAAAGACAACAAGTGATCCCACTCTACTTTACTAAATAATTAAACCTAAAATAATTAAATAATGAATTTTCTCATTGTTTTGATTGCGAAACATCTAAGGACAGATATTATGTTTTTTTTTAATGTTGGTAAAATAGAGAAGGTAGATTTACAGAGTTACGGTCATTAAAATTGGTGGTCAAAATGCTATGCTAATGCTTTTAGTTTAAGCAAATTTGTAGGTACAAAAACTATTGAAACCTGATTGTATTTAATTATACACAGGTATTTGCAGTAGTACAAGAAGGTAAACTAAGGTGAAATTGCTTGTGTACATAACTGTGTGCTGGAGTAAACGGCATGGCGCAACATTTCTGCTGTACTTTCATGGACTGGGAAGGATGCCTTTAGGTTTATGTAATAGAAATGGAAGCCACAGTCATTCAGTGACATCATTTGCAACTGTGTGTGTTTTGAATTGGCTTTAAGCTTTGTTAGTTACACTTAGTACTGTTTATTTGCTCTTTCTCATATTCAGTTTTTGGGTGTGTTCTTGTTTTCAAACAGAAGGAAACTGACCTTGGGGAGATGGTGGAGGGGGAGGAGGAGGCCTCAGTTTCCCATTTGCAGAAACTGAGAACTGCTGCTTCCAGGCTGTTTCAGTTGAACCAAGCTGTCGGAGAGCTGCATTCCTCTCTGTCTACCGCCCTGCGAGGTGAAGCTTCTGACATACGCCCTGAATGTTAAGCTAGAACTCTTATCAAGTATAATTTTCCACTGGACAGTAACATTCCAAACTAATAGAATAAACAGTATGTCAAGGGCCAAAGCCATTTATTGTAGCTGATTTTTTACTTCACTCTTACCGTTCTTAAAAATTTTCTAAATGCCCAGTGAAAATCTAATTTAAAAAAAGGCCTTTTTTAGAGAAAAGGTAATTACCACAACCTCATTCATATATCAGTGTATTAAAATAAAAACATTTCATTGTGCTCTATTTCTACCACTAAAACTACTCATTGACGTCATTTATCAAAGTACACCAACTGCACCAACTTAACAACAGCGAAGAAACTTTGATTCAATTCAGTAACTTAATAGAGGTATTATGTTTAGACAAATGTGGGTTTAGTTAGTGTTCTATAACAGAACTGTTTTTCCAGCTAATCGAGCTTATTCAGTTTTATAATATGGTATAAAATTTGGATTATTCCAGTTTTTTAAACTATGTTTTATTCATCATCCAGGTTACAATGGCTGTTTTTTTGTTTTGTTTTTTTATAAATACTG
The DNA here is from genome assembly GCA_029783725.1 of Acanthurus tractus. Taxonomy (NCBI): domain Eukaryota; kingdom Metazoa; phylum Chordata; class Actinopteri; order Acanthuriformes; family Acanthuridae; genus Acanthurus; species Acanthurus tractus. The sequence goes on from JAQNCA010000025.1 coordinate 11,772,082, forward strand.
TAGATTTTGAGTATTAGAGTTTTGATGATGGTTAGCTGGCAAAGTGACCGGCAACATGGACACCATCCGCAGCAAAAATAAGCCAGATTATTGTTGTAAGTGTCTCTTCTTCTACCTGACTGGCATCTTCCTTTCCTTCCTTTCAGGAAAAGACAAAGACTCTGACCTGAGAAGCTGCAGAGAGTGGATCTACTCCTCTGCCAAGGCTGTCGATGAACTGATCACTGGTTTGTGTAAGGATGGAGCACTTATGCTAGCTCTGCAGCTTCCCTGTGAGCAAAATATGATGGCCGCTCAAAAAGAACTCCATTCTGCCCTGCAATCCCTGACCTCCTCCTGGGACCAACAGGGGGCAGGAGAGAAAGGAAGCTCTGCTGCGTGCGATAAGGGCACAGAAGATGAAATTTTAACTATGGAGAATGCTGCCACTTACAGCGCTGCCAGAAATCGAGTTGTGAACAAGATGGTATACTATCTCCCTCCAGGGGTGCTGTCAAAAGGAAGTCCCCATTGGGTGTGATATGCCTTTATCCACTGCTTTTCTTTTTGACGTGCTTGCATCATGTACGATTTAAACTTCCTATAAAAATGAACTGCTTCTAATTGAGAAAACTATCGTCAGATGTCTGCTGGTAATAAGTGAGTTGTTCAGCACAAATGGCAGTCTTCTTTTGTGTGGCCATCAAATTTGATGTTACATTTTTTCATTATATTTACACACTCTTAATTCTCTTTTATAAATATATTTTCTGTTTCTGCATACTACCTGCATAGACTTCAGTCACCAGAAAGTCATTTGTTATGGATAAACACAATTAGGACCAGTAATCAGATGTAAGAAGAATATTCACGTTTGCTGTGCTGGTTTCACTTTGTTGTACTATACTTTTTCAGAGTTCACTAAACTATTCCTCTGTTGCATTTGTTTATCAATTTAAGTAATGCAAGATTTCAATATATAGCAGCTCTGGTAGCTTTTTGTAAAAAACGAAAAAAGTGTTGAAAGCCCTTCTCCTTATACTCGCTGAATATGTATTATTTCTTGTACCAGATTTTGTTTGTATTGAGTTTGGTTCTTTTTACGTTGTATATTGTACTACTAAATTTTGCACTCAGGAGAAATGTGTGTACACTCAGTGTTTTTTATTTTCTAAATACATGTACTTCACAAAGCAGGGTCTCATGTTTCATTGTAATACTATGTAAGAATTCTGTGCTTCAAAATAATTCAGTAACTTGTACTTCTGCAACAAATTTTGATTTGACAAGAAGCCAAATCTAAAATATTGCTGGTCATTATTTGGGAAAACATGAACTCCTGGTAAAGTCTGCACCTATAATGGGAAAATATGAATTAGCTGAGAATTGGCACCAGAATTAAATACAATCTATACTGCAACTAAAAACTTTCATTTATACATTTCTTAATATAACTACTGTCTAATAAACCAAATCCTTAAAATGTTTTTCTTATGTACAATGTTTGTTTTCATAATTATCCACATATTTGCGTATTAGCTCCTACAATACATTGTTGTCCCTGGATTTCACACTGGGTAAATTATTTCTGTCTGTAGGTGTCTGTCTTTTATAAATTAAACTCACTGTTGATTTTTAGGGGTTAAAGTGCCGTGTTACAGCCCTCCTAGTAAATTAAGGGACTGCCTGTTTGTCCTTGCAGACTACTTTAGGAATGACAGCATCAGACAATCTCAGAAAAGGATCCCACACTCATGAAAACCAGTTGATCGAACATGTTGCATCAATTTACTTGATTAATGGTTTTCCATTT
>JAQNCA010000025.1:11788995-11800942 GCA_029783725.1 Acanthurus tractus
GTTCGGGTTTTTAAGTGTAGTCAATGAGATATGAGTGACCACTGGCATCTTAATCACCATCAATGATCATAAGATGTCTATCAACCATCCATCTATAGCCAGTAGTTACGTACTGTAATCTCTACATGAAGTTATTGTGTATGTGTTCTAGGACACCAGCATCCTCTGTCTTTTGTTTGTTGAAAAGCTAAAATTATTCTTGTTGAATATTTTAATGTCAGAATAGTAGTCTGTGACGTTCTTTTAACTGATTCCTACTTGCATATGGAGCTTTTATTTTTATTTCTTACTAAGTAATTGTTAACCTATGAACAAGACATATACATGTGTAGTTCTGAGATGCAAATTTGAAATTCCTACAAAATAATTTCCCTTTGATCATTGCAACTGTCCATATGTACATGGAAATTTGGAAAATTATTGCAACTTGAGAGTTAGTTAAACATTTGTAAATCTAGAGTACTGATGTTTACCTTCAAGGACGCTAGCTACTTGTTGAGTTTGTGACAAAAAAATAATTCTGAGCTTTACATCAAAGTTTTTTACTCAGGGGCCTTGAAATGTGAATACATGAAATGTCAAATGTAATAAATATTTGTCTGAATGCCTGTGCTGTTGTGTTTGTAGGTGGCATGTACACTTGTGGCAGCACTGCTCCATCTCTTCTTCATGGCAGCATTTAGCTGGATGCTGGTGGAGGGTCTGCTCCTCTGGAGCAAGGTAGTCGCAGTCAACCTAAGCGAGGATCGACACATGAAGTATTACTATCTCATCGGCTGGGGTACAGCAGCTCAACAGTAGTTGAATCACTCCCTACTTTTGCTATCAATGTTCAGGATTTGTTGTCAAGGATATTATAGTCTAATGTTGAAGGATACAATAAAATCATGCATGCAAACCCAAAAGAGGGTCAAATTTATCTTGGTGTGAAATTTTCTTGCTGACATTAATCTGATGTAATTATTTCAAACACTATAGCTGCAAAAGCAAAAAATTACAAATTTAGTCAAACTTAAATAGATGTTTACCTGTTTGTGATCATTTTCATCACAGTGGTCTCCTAATTTAATGCCTGTCTCCTCCTGTATCTGATTACTTATGTCTTGCTGTATTTTCCCCCTTTTTCTTTTTTTTCCCGCATCCCTTCAGGTCTGCCGGTACTGATAGTTACCATCACACTTGCGTCAGCCTCAGGCAGGTACTCAGCAGATGGCTACTGTTGGCTCAGTGTCCAGAACGGCGTTATTTGGGGCTTTGCTGGGCCTGTCATCTTTATCATCATGGTCAGAAACTAGTTCTTAATTATGTCATGTAGTCTGTTTTTGGGCTGAAAAGGTTAAATAATGTAAAAGGTGTGTTTATCCATTTTAAAATACAATTTTTGAATGGCTGTGGTAAAATTCAGATGTATCTTTATCCTAAAGCTTTTAATCTTAAGTCTTTCTTTTCTCTCTGTTTTGATTTGTATTTCTCTTAACTCAGAGCACTTTTTCTGTCCTTATCTATCTGTCCCTTTGTCTTTGGCGATTCTTACTCTTTTATCTCTACATTATTTTGTAGGTGAATATTATGGTACTTACCAGAGTGGTGGTCATCACCATCTCCACATCCAAGAGAAGATCCATCATGTTGGCTATGGGCATCAGTCCTGTGGAACAAGCCTATGAGCAAATGAGGTACAAACCACAAGGGGGCGCCATTTGTCCTCTTTTTTTGGACTATTCACTCAGGCGACAGGCCTTGGAGTAGACGAGCTGTAGCCACTTTACATCAGACAAAAAGCATCTGGAAGATTTCATGTTGAATTTGTCATTTTGAAATGGCAAGCCTCATTTATCAAACAAGATAGGAATACAATTTAAATGGATTGCATCAGAACTTTTCAAAAGACGTCCTCATTCCTCAACCTCTTGTTAGTGTTATAGCATTTGTCAGCTTTGACAAGATGTAGAAATTACTCAGAAATGAATTTTCAGATTTGTTGGGCCAGTATTGGCTAATCTACATTTAAAAGCTCTTACTGACAACTATTATTGACCTGCGTGTAGTTCCTGAAGCAGGGACAATAGCCATTTATTATTATTATTATTATTATTATTATTATTATTATTATTATTATTATTATTATTATTACTACTACATTTTAGATTGAAACTCCCAAAAATGGGTCAGCCACCTTTAATATCAGTGTAAAATATCTCTCATTTAATCATCTTATATTTGTTGCTGCCATGAGCTGGGTGAAAGTTGAAATTAATGTAAATCTGCTATTGCTATTTTGTGAGTTTTGCAAAATAAAATAAAATAAAATAAAGAGACCGATATATGTATTTTAAATAGCTTAAATTGCCACATGATTACTTATAATTCACTTTCTTGCTTGTTTTACTTGTTCCAGGTTTCAATTAAAAGATTGAGATGGGTTGTGACTCTTTCTTTTTTTAAGTTAAGGGAATAGAACCAAAATGTAACTTATTCAGCCAAATAACTGCAACTTATAAAACTGACTCGATCCTCTATTAAATGAATCATAAAAAAGTTAACTTATTCATTAACCTATTTGTTTCAATTTAGTGTACCACAGCAAAACTTACATTATTACATTGGTTTCATTATAGCCATTGCACATTGATGTCTATGTAGAAACAATATCTTGTTAAGCTTAGTCACTGCTGCTTTGTCTTTTACTTCCTTTTTTGGCACTGGTGCTCAGTAATCAGAGTGCTTTTCTGCTGCGTGTGATCTGGTAGATTTCTGCCAGCAGGCATGTATATGATCCTATCAGTGAAAATCATGTGAAAGTGTATGTTTTTTCACCACCTCAGCCCAGCGTGGCTCACAGTAGGTGCTTTATGAAGGTTTTCAAAGCAGGCCTTGAACCATTTGGCCCCCCTGGGTGGCAGCCGTCGCAGAAACTCAAACACATTCCTCCGCTGAATAAACTAGGGCTCACCGCCTGCCATGTCACACACAGCTGGTGTGGTTTGGCGGTCACCTGAACAGGAAGATAATTCCACTCCAAACAGAATTAGGGCAGAATTAAGGTGGGAAGTTGTCACCCCATGAGCTTTCCCAGCCACACAGTGTTGTATATGGAACAACCAGCCTGCCAAAGCTGCTCAGTATTGCCCCAAAAGGACTGCAAACGTTAGAAACCCAGAATTGAACTCAGGGCAATCAGGGAGGAAAAAGAACTGTCAGGGAATATTTTAATTAAATGTCTCTGGTGTGGTGCAAGTCGAACTTGGTCAGCTAGTCAACAAGTTTAGAGTCTTTATGGCGTTGGCCTGTTTGCTTAGGTACAATTTTAAGTCTACATGTTTGTAAATCTGCCAGTTTTTATGTGTATATTTTTGTGCCTCATATTGTGAGTGTGTCTGTGTTTGTGTGTGTGTGTGTGGCATGCATATGCGGTTGAACAGAGCTGCAGTGAAAGCAGTGTTGGTGTTGCTGCCCATCCTCGGATTGACATGGCTTTGTGGTGTCTTGGTGCCTTTCTCCATTGTCATGGCCTACATCTTCATTCTACTCAACTCCCTGCAGGTAAGAAGAAGTAGATTGGAGTTGTAGATGGAGGTCTGTGCTCCTTGCAAAAAAAGATCTGCTACCAATGCAAAGATGGAAAAACAAGCAAAATAAAATAGGCGAAATAATTTCTGTTTCCCATGTGAAAGATTGAAACTTCTATCATACAAAATATTAATCCAACCACGGAGAAATGTGTGGAACCAGCTAAAAAAAAAATGTACGCACCATTTGTTACCTGTGTTACTAGAGGTCTCTTTTTCCAAACCATGAAAACAAAAGATGTAGTTTCTTGACATTGTGGAGTCCTGAGTCCAGATTTGCTTATGCTATTGCTAAAAAGCTAATGAAAATGTATTTATCTGACTCCAGCAGAAATGTAATTTAGTAATTTATTAGTTTTATTCACATTATGTCAGGTGACTTTTTCCAGCTTCCTTCATCACTTTCTGACCGCTGTTATTCCAATGATTAGAAACAGGTGACAACATAAAACATACTGTTACCTTAAATAAAATTATGTAGTTTTTGGGGTACAAAAAATGCAGAAAACACTTTGGACAACAGATGTACACGTCTCAGCAAAACATAAAACATGTTTCAAAACATATTAAACAAATGTAATTATACTTATTCATGCAGTATTTGTGTTATCAGAAATGACTGACCGGGCTTTTGAATTCCATGAAACATTAATGATGACTATGCAACCTTAACGTTCTTGGAAAGAAACCATCCGGCTGTTTAAATAAAGTAAAAATAGAGACATAAGGCAAAATAATGCTACAGCTACAACAAAAAAAAAAACTTAAACAGTTTATAGACTATAAACTGTTTTTTTGTCTTCAATAAGAAACAGAAAGGTTTTCCATTATACATTGTAATACTGCCCTTCTCACGTGGTTAGGGTACACAGACTGTCAAGGTTCTTATATTTCAGTGACAAGGCTGAGGCAGAAAGGGGAGAAAAAAAGAGCCTTGGTCTGGTCTGTGTTAAGCAGGTCCTTCATTTTAACAACGAAAGTCGATTTGTATTGTTTGTTTGATTATTTTTGCTCTATGTATTTAGAGGTCAGCATTATTATTGTTGTTTGTGGCTGAGCAGCATTGATTTTATGCTTTTTGTGCTGAATACAAGGGGTTGTTTTGTGACCAGTGATATACCTGTGGGCATCACGGCTCCATTTGAAAATGGACACAGTTAAGAAATATTGGTTTTTCAAATGAAAAAAGAGTAACACCTGCGTAGCCTCATATCCCTCTGCACTGCAGGAATGAGGGAGAAGGTGTGGGTGAAATCATGTAATTCTCTAAATGCAGCAGGCAGCCCCACATTACCCAACTTCTCCAGCACGTCTGAATCTGCTGCTGTGATTTGTAGTCGTCTTTTAATCAGCTGTATCTTTAATTGAGCTGTATATTTCACGGGAAAATCAATAGAGGGTTTTAGCTACAGCATCATTAAGCAAAGCTCTCTCAGTTGCCATAAATAGTTTCTGTTTCCCCCCTCATACCTAATTATATTTTTTTCCATGTTGACAGTAAATATTATGGAGGGTTTTTCTAGGTTCTCATTTTACAAATTCACAGCTTCACATGTGAACACATCATATGGATTTCTCCTCTGTTTAATTCCTCTGTCTGTCTCTGTTCAGTTGTCCCCTTATTCCTCAGCAGGCCTTGTTTTTCTATCTTCCTACCTTTTCTTGGTCTGTTGGCTGCCAATATATTGGTGGTTCGGCCAAATAGCCCTGATAATATATCTGATAAAATATCACACATTGCATACGAAGTATATAAAAGTTTAATTTTTAAAGATGTATGTTTTTTCCAAAAATGATAATGATGCTTGCATCTTTTGCCTCCTTTGAGGACATGGTCCTTAATCGTTTCTTCTCAGGACAGCATTAATGATCCATTTTCAAGAGAATGCATGTGCTGTTCTGCCTCTTTGCTAGAGCTCTTGATATCGCACTGCTTTTTCTATTGTTCATTTATTCGTGCTGCATTGGGCAAGAAGACATAAATATAAATATCTCAAATAGATAAAAAACCCAATAATTTTGCATGCTTTGTCTGTTTATCTGTGTAATTGTGCTGATGGGATTTCTGAGTAGCTACACAAGGCCCCTGGTAATAACCAGCTGCTCTGGCATGAAAGAGCCATGTCACGTGTCTTTGATAGGCCTCAACAGGTCAGGACCCAACAGCAACCATGCCAGGATCCAAGCTGCTCCAATGACACACTCTTTCGACCCTAGTGCAATCGAGTCTGCATGGGGTGCAGTGACAATTAAAATGGTAGTCTTCAAAAACCTGTGAGATTTGGGGAGAATTTCCATACATCCTGAAGTGAAGAACTTTTTGTTGTGCTGTGGATGTGCCTTGCTTTTAGTTTTTTTTTGTCTTTTTGCTCTAACAGGTAACTTTTTTAAACACCTAAAAGTGCTGATGCATCTGCACTACTCTTGTTTGCTTTTCTGCTTTGCATAAAAAACTTCAACTTTTGTGATAGTTTTTTAGTCATGCTGTTAGCATGACTCTGTTGATGGTGGAGTTTTTCTGTATTCCGATCGGTCCGTCACTTTGGTCTGGACTGAAGTATCTTGTCAACTGCAGAATGGATTGCAACAATATTTCCATAAATCCATAAATCCATCCATAAATCCATAAATTAATGGTTCCTGAGAGATGAAGCTTAGCTGACTTTAATGACCCATTCACTTCACTATGAGGTTTACATTTGTGGTTCAGAAAAAAATATTTTGCATTTATTTGATTACTAATTTAAGTGTTACAGACAGTCAAATTATGATGACTTTGCTGATCCCCAGGTTCACAGGTCAGACATTTTTACTCAGTAAACAATGCTTGATGGCCAAAATGTTGCAGAGATATTTGTGGTTCACAAATGCTATCTTTTGCTTAAGTACCACTAGCATGTTGACATTTTTGGTTAAAAGGAAGATTGCATACACAGAAAGTCATGGTCCACAGATTATGATTTGTAAAAGAGTGGATCCCACTCATCTTGCACCATCTGGTCAAGATTTCAGTTGTCCCATACTTAAGTTTATGACCAAGTAACTCCATAGATAATACCATTTCCATCAGCTTCAACTGTGCTCTGTGCTTGCTGCTGATAGGGAGAGCACAGTTGTACATAGACCCATCATAATGGTTACCCATAAAGATAATGAAATGTGTGAAACCTAAACAACAATGCATGCAAAACTTGAGCTGGTAGGCAAGAGATAAAAATAAAAAAAGAAATAAAAATGCTAAAAAATTTTTGTAGAAAATCGTTTTTTATTTGCAGCTGTAGTATTTTCAATGGAGCCAGCCAAAGCAACATAAAGCTTAAGCGGCAAGCCTTTACTGTTAAATCAATAAAACAGATAATGTTGACAAGCCTTTTTCATTGCACTCCCTCATGTCCTCCATGCTTCTCCTTTTTCCCTGGCATCACAGCACTGCCTGAAGTGCCTCTTCTGCTGCTGTTATCTCTCTCAAAAGAGACCTTAGCAGAACATTTTAAGCAAACATATCATAGACTTGGCTTATATACATGTCTGTCGCTCCAGTCTCAGCAACCAGAGCTTTAAATTTTTTACTTGTTTCATTACCTGATTGCTGATGTTGCTCCGTTTGAGTAGAAGTAGCATCTAGGGTGTATGTATATCTGGTACATTTAAGGGCCATTTCATCACCAGTGTGTAAGGATAATGTTTGGCTTTAACAAACAAGTAGACAAAGGACAATGTTTGCTTTTTATTAACTGGTCCAGTAGTCATTTTGAAGCATCTTGTCTGCATCCATGTGTCATGTTACTGAAACAAAGTGATGTTGTGTTATTTTGATTTTATTTATTTATTTATTTATTTATTTTTACATTTTTCACCATGCAAAGCTTTGATTGATGCAGTAACTTCAAAATGTCTAATAGTACTGTTTATTTAGAGGGAGTGAAATAAATATTGTACCAATTTTATCAACAACAAATCACACATCTTTGAAATTGATGGTGAGCTTAAGACACTTAAAAAGCCTAATGGTTTAAAAATCAAACTAAAACTTTTGTTTCTGTAGTTTGGACAGCATCAACAAGGGGCACGCAGAGCTTTGAGCAGATATGCTGTTCCCCAAGTTGGCTCTAACTTCTTACTCTGAGTCAGTAGTTTTTATGAACGTCTTCACCATAAATACAGCCATGCCTCATCTGCTTCCTTATCAAGCTAGAGATAGATAGCAGGGTGTGTGTGTGCTTTTGTGTGTGTATGTGTGTGTGTATGTGTCAGAAAGAGAGCGAGAGAGAGACGGAGAGAGGGGGGACAGGGGCTCTTTGAGAAGCCAATAAATCGCTCCACCCTTTGTCATCCAATCTCTGGGCAATGTCATTCAAAACCCGCACACTATCCATTACCTGGGAATAATAGGCTCCTGGCCATGCAGTGTCCATCTTATTATTAGCCCATAACTTTAAACTATCAATAACTTTGAGCTGCAGTGGGAGGCGATGGTGGAAAGAGAAAAGTGGGAGAGGGAAAAACAAAGTAGAGAGGTGAAGGAAGTTAGGGAGTCGAAAAGAAAATGTTAGGGTAACGATCGACTACCACAAGTTTTTGAGAGTAGAAGTGAGTCCCTTTGGTTTGTTCTGGTAACTTTGCAGGCAAAATATCTGTAAAGAATTTATACTTTTATTTATGTTATGATGGTTTGCTGCCTGTGGAGGGCAACCCTGTGCCTTGTTATTCCAGTGTGAAAATATAGAGAAACCAATGAGAGAATATGTCTTAGCGGTTTCATTCATATCACATTATGGTCTTATATCACAGGAACTGATGACAACAAAGTTTTTACCATTTATTATGAAATGAACAGACTGGCAGAAGATAATGAGATTTCACAGATATTTAGTGCAGCTCTATTAGGAAAATTTATTATTTTGCTTGAGGTTAAATATGACTGAAAAAATGAGTACATTACATTACCTTGTTATTGTGTTTAAGTTTAGTAGCTCATCAATTCAAAAGAAAGCACATTGTGCAGTGTTGAGCAAATGTCCCCTTCTGATGTCATCAATACTTTTCAGGACCTATTCAGAAAAACAGGCAAATTTTGTCATTCAGGGTTATTATTTTACACTCTCACTGAGAGTCTCAGCTCTTACAATTTACAGAATGATGAAAAAAGCATTGCAGTTAAGTTTGTCGCATATTGCATCAGTGTATGCATTTTATTTCCAAGAGATTTTTTGTAGTTGCAAGTCAATGTAAGGAGTCAAAAAAGGCAAAAATACACATTAGACCGTAGAGAGCTTTATTAGACACCCAGTAATGCATACAACATTTGACTGGAAAGTAACCATTTATATGGAGCACGGTTTGAATTCAGAATTAATATTGTGTCCCTTGAAACATATGTAACACAACATTTCTTCAAAAGACGTAAAGACATACTCACACACTTGGCTAGTGCAGCGTTGCATCACAGTGTATCCGAGATATAGTTATGATCAATAGAGTGTTGCTCTGCTTATTGATTTTTGCCATATGGGAGATTTGTTGTGTGAGTAAGCAAAGCCTTTACAGCATCTGAAGTGATTGAGAAAGGATGATTTTTCTTTTTCTCTGTCCTGTAGCTCAGTTAGTACAAATTTGTACTTGTACTCCCAATGGTTCTATTCCCACTTTAGCTTAATGCAAAAAGCATTGCATTATCACAGCCAAATAAAGGTAAGCTCAGATTAATGTACCACAATGAGTCTATCAACCTGTTATTGTATTAGAGATTTAAGCCAGTTACAGTATGTAAACTACCTCTAATACCATCAACCACAGCTGAAGAAATTGTATTTACATTCTTAGATAATTTTTTTACCATGAAACACTCAGTCCGTCATATGACTTGATTGACTTGTTTTAAATTTTTTGTTTGTTTAATATTGTTGATTTGTATTATGATAATATTGTGATGGCATTTTACTTCTGCACAAAATTATTGATTTAGAGCACATTGCAGTTGAAGAACATCAAATCCGTTGCTGAAGTTTTTTGTGATGTAATGGGTCTCCCTGCTTTAAAGACGTACTGGGGCACTCGGTAGCTAACCTGAATGTGTATCATGTGTTCAGCCTCTACCTAAGCAGCCCAATTCGATTCAACTTGGGTCTCACTGTCTGCTGCATGTCATCCCCTTTTTCTCTCATGCCTTTCCGCTCCTCCAGCTTTCACTTAAAAAAAACAAGAATTTCTCGGTTATTGAATCATCATTCTACCCTAACACTGCTTACTTTTGCTAAAGATAAATTTATGTATTCTGAAGATGTGCCTCTGTTTAAAATATAAACCTTGTTTCCATAAGATGTGTAACATGTACAAGAACAAGTCAGTAATGAATGTTTCTAAAATGAATGTCAGATTTTGTTTATTCTTCTATTGCTTAGTTTTTGCATACAAAAAGAGTTAACAAAATATGAAGCATGAAGCATGATGTTTTTTACAGTGAGCTTTTATTTAGCTTTAAAGGGCAGCAGGAAAAAGCAGAAACTTTCCTGTGCACTATTAGTGGGAGAAAGTGTGCCCTTATTTTTACCTTGAATAATCCAACATTTTTGAGAGTCTCATAAAAGCTGGAGGAAAACAGTCTCCATACCTGTTGGGCTAGAAAACTAAATAAATCACATGTGAGTGGATCTGTGTTGTAGTCTCTGCTTTGCCAACACTGTCACTTACTAATCAGGTGTCACTTGCTGTTAGTGCTGTTTTGTAGCAGTGTGGTTCATGCTTTCTAAAGGTCTGGTGCATCAAACAAACAAAACCTTACATATTGCAATTCAAACCTCATCTCTTACCCCATACTCTATTATAAATTAAAAGCTTTCACTGTTAAATTGGCCAGGTGAGAACGAACTGCAAAAAAATTTGGAGAGCAAAAGCAAAGAGTACACAAGTGAATGAAAATAGTTTTTGGCTGCCTTGTGCTAAGCATAGGCCAAAACCCTTCAAGAAATGATGGTTGAGTTTGTGTGTCTGTGTGTGAGCCTCCCACTCTTGTGCAGACCAGCTTGATTTTTTTCTTTTTTATGCAGTGCCCTCATAAGTATTGTAAATGTGTGTACGTGTGTATGTGTATATGGGTGTGCATACTGTGTGTGACCACTTGTCACCATTATCCACAACCCCGTAAAGACCAAGGAGTTAGAAGCTATTTTAATTTCAGATTTGGCAGAAGAAACAAAAACAACAGAACTTGGATCCAGTTTCCTGGTCAGTCATCTCCAGTCCATTTCTCTGGAACTGCACAACCAGCCCATTCAAAGCCAAAATTTTTCTTTCCTGCTTCCCCTCCCTATTTCTATTTTCCTGCTGTACAGCACCTGTTTTTTTTACAAGTGTTAAAAGTACCTTTTAAACTATCTAAATTATTTGATATTATATTAATATTAAGTACTTTATATGTGATGATTTTTGTACTTTGAGGTTATAAGGATTCAAGATTATTTATTTGTCATTTTACAGCACAAGGTTGTATAATGAAAGAGAGTTGCAGCTCCCCTGCAACTACTAAACCATAAAGGTAAATAGATGTATAAATACTAAGTTTATTGAAAAAAAAAAAACTTTTTACAATTGAGTGCTAAGCACAGGTTGAGAAATCTTACAGCTGGAGGATAAAAGCTGTACATTACCCTGACAATACAGCAGCGTATAATTCTATGGCCATTTCCAAATGACAGCAGGGTGAACAGGCTTTAGCGGGGTCAGATATTTTTTTTTTATATCCTTTCAGTCTGCGCAGGAGCCAAAACTAACTGATATCACTGATAGTTGGCAAATGGGTACCATTGATGTGGGGCAGTTTAAATCGCCTGATTAAGAGCCTTCATGCCCTTGGCTTGGCACAACCCATGCCAATTTGTGATGCTTCTAGTCTAAAAGCTTTCTGTCGCTCCTCTGTGAAAGTTGTCAAGAACTTGGTATAGGGTTTTTTGCTTTCTTAGTCTCAGGAACCTAAAACTTATTATCTCTCCATCTCAGCTCCGCTGATGCAGACAGTGCTGTGTATCATTGCCTCATTTTTAAAAAAATCAACAATCAGCCTCTTGGTTTTCCTGAAGTTTAGCAGTAGGTTGCACTCTTTGCACCACTTTGCAAGATTGTTGATTTCCTCCTCATGTGAAGTCTAACACCTGGCTCTTAAAGAAATCTGGCCAGATGTGGTGAACTAACCCATATACTTCACTTTACATGTTGGCCATAGCAGTCATGGTTGTGTAGAGTGAACAGGAGGGGGCCCACCACACAACCATGGGGGGCTCCGGTGTTTAGCAATAGACTAGAGGAATCTGTGAATGTTCTCATTCATCCAGGTCATAGTTATTCTAGGCAAGTAAATCGAAGTCAACTGGACTTAGTTATAT
>JAQNCA010000025.1:11809191-11837675 GCA_029783725.1 Acanthurus tractus
GAGCTCTCGATTTTTAACCATTTTGAACAGGAATGAGGAATTTCAAACTGAATTCACGTTTTTATACCCAAATTTGAACTGGCTCACTGGGCTTCTCTGAGAAGTCAGAAATTAATCAAGCATAACATTCAACCACTAAAACTAATATTTCTGTTCAGGAATGCAGGTGAATAACTATAATTTGACGTATTAATCAAGGAATAATAATGTGCTTTACTGTTTTTTTCAGTTTTTTTGTAAATCAGTAAATTTGAAAATTCATGGATAGCAATAATAATTATATTTTAGCATTAAAAATATCATTTTGGTTTCTGCATGTTGGTGTATTAACCATTACAGAAACATAAAAATTATTTTGTAATTACCAGTGCTGTTAATTTAGGGCAGCTGTGGCATAAACCTTACTTTGGGTGGTGGTCTAATAAATTTGTTAAGCACTGTAAATATGTGTATTGCTCTGTTTTATTCATCTGATTTTTTTTTTTTTTTTAATTCAAATTAAAGGAAGCATGCACACAGGGTTTGTATGCAAGTGTGCATGTGTATTTATGTTTTTCTGCCGTTTCGCATTTTCGGGCATTAATTTTGGACTTTCCCACCATTGCTGTGTGCGAGAAAGCATCAAGTTGTAAATGCTCAATTTAAGTTCTTATTAGACTGGAGGGGTTTGCAGATGGATTTCACTTCATATATCTGCAAGATGCATTGTACTATATATATCCATGTGTATACACTGATATGGTATCCACATTTACATGTACAGACAATGCCAGTGTTAGGAACTCCTAACTGTACATACAGTGCACTAAAACATGTGTAACTATATGGCATGCAAGTCTGTGTATGCACGTGTGTGTCCATGTGTTCTACTCCTATAAACCAAACACAGTCCTCAGCCGCTGTTTCTTAGGACTCTTTCTCTGCCCACAGCTCGCTGTCAGTGGAAAAATATGCAATTACAAAACACCCTTTAAGATTGACAGCAAGATCACATACAATTTGACAGGGGGGCGCCACAGAAAAGCCCTTTGGATACCTAAGTATTTTTAATTAAACAGCTCTCTGCACTGGCAGCGTGCTTTTCCTCACGAGTTCAAAGACTTGTGCTCTGACCCATGTGTTAAAAGTTTGTATCAGTTTTCCATGCCTGTGTTTTGCTTGGCACTCAAGACTTGCAACCCCAAATTGTCTTGTTTAAAAGCTAGTTTGTTTACAGTTCACTCTCTTTCTCGTGCTCTCTTTACCACATGTGTGCAGTGTGATCAGGTTCAGGGTGTAGTTACCCACTCCCAACAGACCCGGTTTGTGTAAACGCCTTGGAATTGAGTTAATTTTAAAGAAACATTAAAAAAACAAGATCATGTGTATGTAAAGGAATGGAAAGATCTTCTACACAAGTCTACCATTCCCTATCCCACCATCCTTCTGGTGTATTTAAACGTTAAAACAAGTAAAATAGAGTGCTCATCTGTTATTTCGGTACTTCATCAATAACATTTGTCCATCTGATGTAAAATCGATATGACATACACTGACACAAAGCCAGAGCAATGGCAAATGTGTCATCATTTGTCATCGACTGGCAATAAAGATATGTCAGAATTGATTGTAACCCCTCCTCCCTCCCTCCCTTCCTCCCTCCCTCTGTCCTCACCCTCTCTTCCATACTCGTTTGCAGTAGCAGTAATAGAAAAAAATAAATGAATGTTATTATGACTGAGGCATGGTCAGCCTTGCCAAACTCAATTAATATTGTAGCAAGGGGCGGTAATGATTTGAGGGCCTGCGTGTTATGTTTTCACTGAAATGCCCTGCCAGGGATTTTTAAAAAAAAAGAGAAGATGAGAGATAGATGGATTGATGGTTGGGTGGGTCTATTCTCTGGTGGGAAATGTTTTGTTTTGGCCTCTGCTCAATATAGATGTTTTAACAGACTTACAAACCCTACCCTGATTTTTTTTTTTGCCCCATTTCTTCTTTTTTCTTTCTTAATTCCATTTCTTGGTTAGGTACCAGGGTATTTTGTGCTCCACCATGAAAAAGACCTCGTCTTTAACCTTGGATTGATACAGTTTATGGATCCTTAATTCATGTTTAAACTGTGAGGAAAGGCCCACTTGTATTACACTTGTATAGTGTTGTTTTACTCTAATAACTGTCAAATGTAATGTTTTT
The DNA here is from genome assembly GCA_029783725.1 of Acanthurus tractus. Taxonomy (NCBI): domain Eukaryota; kingdom Metazoa; phylum Chordata; class Actinopteri; order Acanthuriformes; family Acanthuridae; genus Acanthurus; species Acanthurus tractus. Next base: position 11,811,367 of record JAQNCA010000025.1, read on the forward strand.
TTTTTTGTCATCCTATTAATGTTATCGAGCACTGGTGGCCAGCTTTATGCTTAAATGCCTTAATCAAACTAACACCACTGATGGAAATTCTCTTTATAAAGGACTTTAGACTTAACCCTAATTCATTACACATATTTTATTTAGTAAAAAACTAAAGAGGATTTATTGGTATTAGAATGTTTTAGCATTAAAAAGAATATTGAAAACTTGAATAACAAAACATAAATAATACAGATTCAGAGTGAGAGTCATAAATAAAATGCCAGTTGTGATGCAAGTAAAAAAAAAAACAGCACTAATTTTGACCTTAACAAATAATTTCCTGTGTATAATGTACAACTTTTGCACTTACATGTTAATGAACATTTCTGCTTTGAACTTTTTTTTTTATCATCATTATCAGCATTTGTACATGCAACCATCGTACAGTTTCATGTGCCTCTACAGTATATGTGTGTGTGCACTCTGCTCCTTGTCCGTTGTGTGTAGGTTTGTGTGTCAGATTTGCCACCGCGGTTTGTTGCCGCTGGGTTGTGTGTACCCAAGTTGCGCCAGTGGTAGCGAGCAACATCTGTTTCGGGGTTGTTGTTCCTCTTGGCTGCTTTTCAATTGGATTTCCTCAAGCAGGGCCAAAAGCTGTCACCTCTGCCAGGCTCTGTTAGCAATCACCGCCGGCCCCTATATTAAGTAGGTGGTTCAGGGCTAAGCTAATAACTCTCCCTCCTCTCCTGAGCCATCACACACCAGTACTGGAGTTGATGTCGGCCTCAGCGTGTGCCTCAGTGTGTGCTTGTTTGGATGCGTGTGTGTGTGCGCACGCGTGTTTGTGTGCGTACACACCCAGTTTTTCTCCGTAGCTATACACCCTGTAGAGAGAGGCTGTCTTGGGGGTCCCCTCTTCAGTGTGACAGCCTAACTGACTGTGTATGTGTGGGAAAGACACAGGGAAAAGTCCTAATAGCTCTTCTCATTTATAAAATATAAAACCGAAACAAAACAAAACAAAAAAAGCTGATTCGACTCTCCTAATGATGTTTGACAGGGTGGAAATGGTATGGAAAATATGACTCCAAACCTCCCTTACACACAGACTAGATACTCTAATGCATCATAGTGACGAGAACAAAAACAAATTATAAAGATACTTGGTGGGCATTCTTGCCTTTCAATTAATTGCAGTTTGTCAGTGTTGCATGTAAATGCTTGCAATTTTACAAGCATGGTAAACATTCAAATGCACAAATATTTGGATTCAGATTAAAGATTAATCAAAGATGCAGTTTATTTTAAGAAATTCCTCTTTGAAGTTACAGAACATTCCTAGTTGTCAGAATACACAGGCTGGCTTTTAATTGATGACGTGTTGATCAGTTTTCAGACTTTACAGTTGGGTCACACTCAGTGTAACATCGCATATCGACTGTTCTTGACTTTTTTTTGAATATGTTTAATTATTACACCTATGCATCATTTTGCATGTTCAGATTTATTTGAACAGCATGGTACTTTTTCACTCTGTCTTAAATGTTTATATGGTTAGTCACAACTTTATTTATGAGTTTTTAAGAAGTGTGAGACTAAATAAAAAGTACATTGAGCTTTTCTGTTTGTTTTCTGCTTTGTTTTTTCACCTAAAAACATCATGCTGTCTTGTTTCCTGCTTGAGTTGAACAATACACAGCTGTTTGTTAAAGCTTTTATCAGGAGGTGTTTACCTCATCAAAATGACGGAGTGGAAGGCAGCCTGTCTACCTGCCTGTCTGTTTGACTGTCTTAATGTCTTATTGCCAGCTTCTCTGGCCAGCTGGAGCAGTTACACAGAGCTGAGTTTGAACTAAGGACCTGCAAGGTATCAACTCCCCGCTTCACAGCTTTGACAGACACTTTGATTTGACATGCCATGAGCGGTTAAAGTGAAAGTTATGTATACATGTTAATTAAACTGTTTATGCATGGAGGGGTCAGAGACATTAGCAATCCCCAGCGCAGAAGTGTGAATTTCTTTTCTTTCCCCCCATCACAGTGTTTTAACCTCTTCTGTCTCTCATTTCCGTAATGATTACCAGGTGGGAGGGCAGAATTTTTCCTCCCCTTTTCTGCCAAGTGGGGATGCAAATAGTTTTATTTGTGAAAAGTGTCTCGGTGTGTTTAAAGTTAGGCTGAGTTACTTGACGTCCGTTCCAGGTTGTTTTAGTAGCTCCCAGTTTTGGCATTGGAATTTTGTAAAGGATGTGCAGGTTGCGGTTTTGAGGTATTTTAGAGAAAGTTGTTGGTCTGAGTGAAAGATGTCATTTATAAAGATATGGAAGGTGGAAAGGGTGGAAATGAGTGTTTAACTAAGCAACCATAACTTTTTACTTTCTGCCTTGACAAGTGAGGAAAATCTTTAGAAACATGTTTTTTTGTTGTAATGCTTGCCGAAGAGCAACTTAATGTATGCAGAGTTGACATGATCGACTTGTCTGACATTGCATTTTTTAAAAGGCTGAATTTATTTGCTTTCAAAGATAATGTAAAGCTTTAGGCTTTGAAAGACTGTGCCTGTTATTTTGAGTGTTTTCACATTAGTGTCAGCAATATTGTATTGCTAACCAAATCATACTGACAGTGGACAGATGATTAAATTTAAGTCCCTCGGACTCGCACAACTACAGGAACATTGAAAGTAATCTTGAGCTTTAACTCTAGAGGTAGGCTGTTTACAGAGCAGACACGACATTTAACTCAGTGTAAATAGAATCCAGTGTTGTTGACTAAAGCACTGTGGACACATAATCGAACAGGCCAGCCTGCTGCCAAATGGGCACAGGCGTACGGGCTTGTAGGGTAAGCAGACCCCATGCCAGAATCCCTGCCTAAAGTCTCTAAATGATCCTTTCTTGCTTAAGAGTCAATGGCTCAGTCATTGTAATAATTGGAAGGAAAAAAAATCTTTTTTTCTCCATTACGGGATCGAAGTTCTTGTCAAAGGTCTTACTGAATATAACCATAGCTGACTCCAAGCCTGACATGAGTGCGACATTTATTTTGATGGTTGGAACTGATGAAATTATTACATGGCCTTAGTCATGGAAGTGACCACCAGTGTAGAGTTGACCTCATTAGTTCCCCTATTGACCCTATTTGATTTGATTTGAGAGACTTAGGGAAAGCATCGCCGTCATCACCAGTCTTACATGAATCGTTATCATTGGCTTGTGTCCTCGTCTGACTGAAAGTACAGTACCAGTAACACAATAAGTAACAGAACCTGTGGCTACCTGCATATGGGTCTACCAGTGACCTAATCACCCTGCATATTCATCTGTGCAGTTGGTTTGTTGATAGTATGGGGCTGAATTCTACTATGGTTCTGCTGTCTTAAAAGAAAATCCATAAAATATAGGCAATGCCAGATTATCTATTCAGCCAGTGTATTTATTTAAAATGGAAAATGCAGACAAGTAGGTAAATCAAATGGAAAAGAAAAGATGAAGATTGGAAACAGAGGCAAACAGGCAACAGAACTATTTCAAAAAACAAAGACCTTGTGTTCACGTGTTCTTGTGCTCATTGCTCTCTATAACTGACTGAGGAGGAAAACTTTTTACTGCAGAGAGTTTGACTTGCCAAACTTGGAAAATTGATGTGTCAACGTTTGAGTGATCCCAGCTGTGTAACTACAACAAATGAATTTGTAGCACTTATCAAACTTGTCGACTTACAGACTTTATTTTATTTCCCTAAAATCAACTGGAAGGAAAGCCAAGGCTGGCAGAACCAATTGGTCAGCTTTCCATTACAAAAATAAAGCAAGTTAATCATGTGAAATGCTGTGTTGGGGATCGTGATATGTGCAACTCACCAGCAATAAACATGAGAATCTGGGTATATATTTTTCTGGACCCATTATGATCCAAACCAAAAATGGTAGCTTAGAGAACAAGTCACAGTTGTGTTGGATAATTAGGCTCATGTTTCTAAAATAGAAAAATAAAGAGAATGTTACTTGACTTTTTGTAAAAAAAAAAATTGGTGTTTGAAAAGCAGAAGGGGGCTTGTGTGGCTCCCCTAAATGCTTCTATACATTTTGAAGTTACTGTTCATGTCTGTACATTTTGAAGTTACTGTTCATGTCCTTAAATTTCTACAACGGAGGTGGTGGGTGCAAAGTTATCACTACTCATAGAGCCACAACAGCCACATTTATGAAAAATAAAGTATGAGGTGTTATCCCTGAGAACATTAATTGTACTGAGCTTTTATTTTTTTTAAAGAAGCAAAAAGGCATTATTACATAAAAGTCATTATGCCTTGTAATTACGTCTCATGCTAACATTTTATCTCACCCTATATAAAAGGGTGCTAAGCTGACAGCAGAAATATATTCCAGCAACAAAGAGAAAGCTGCCTTGCCAGTTGCTCTTTCCTTGCCAAGATTCCACCCTTTGTCTTTAATCATAGTTTTCATAGCTTTACATTGGAAATTTTTTTTCTCAAGGACATTGTCATAAACTTGCTGTTTTCTGAGATTTTTTACCCGCCAGTGCTGCGCCCTCTAACTTCACACATTTGGGAGGTTGATGAGAAGGGGAAATAGGAGTGCTGATGGGTAAGGTGGGGGGGTAAATACAGCGACATTGTTCAGTGAGAATTTGTAACCATTTGTTACGCAGAAATAAAGGTAGTGCAACTGACACTGATGATGTATATTAGTTTAAGTTGGTACAGCAGTAGAGTGTAAAGAGGAACATGTAATGAGTGGGGCAGGTGAACTTCACAAAATAAAGTGAATTTCTGCTTATTTCCACAAAACAATAAGATAGAAATTTTTACATGTTGCTGCTTCAATGTTCTTCCTATCAAAATAAGGATATTAAACATTCGTGCTGTGATATTCTGGTGCCTGTGAAAGGGATTTAACAAAGCTTTATCATAGCTTTGCCATAGTTTTAAAGGCAAAAAACAACAAAAAGGAAGGATTTTGCTTGAATATTTGAGTATCTGTTTTTTTGTCTCTTTAATTTTTTCACTCTTACTCTGATGACACAAATAGAGTTCTATGTAGAGGTCTCAAGTAAGTGCTTGATTTATTAATCAAAGCAAAACAGTATTTTTTTCTGCAAAATATACATTAATGAAATCTGCTAAAATTACCAGTTCCACAGACACCGTTTTCAAGTGTAGCTTTCCTTTGATGTGCATCTGAAAAATAATGCATAGTCTTTATTATTGCAGGAATATTGAAATTAAGCTTGTACAGACAAATACAGTAGAAGTAGTCATTAAAACACTGCATGTTTCAGTAAAATTTACTGACCAGTCAGTGTTTGTCTTTTTCCATCCTGTTCTTGATTTTATGTGTTTTTTGCGGCAGATTTAAATAGCCTAAGGTCTTAAGGCTTTCCAGAAACTGTACTTTTTTTTTTACAGCAATGTGCTTAAAAAATAATATGTAACTTAACAGCACTGATTGAATTGAAAAATCATGTATAGTTGGTGTTTATCTTCCGCTGACATATTTAAACATGATTGTAACTGAAGGTCACAAGCTTAGTCCTGGCTGTTAAAAGTACATCAATTAACAGCTTGTATTTAGTGAAAAGTATCCTTCAGCTATCCACCAAACTCCCACGGGCTCATTCACTTGTCCAAATATGTAAGAGGGCTACATTAATTCCGCTTTCTGGAAACTGATACAAGTAACTGAAAATAAAAATTCAAATTGTATTCTAACTTCAGTTGCAAGAGCCGTTAATCAAAAAAAAAAGATAGCCTGTGAGAGCCTTTGCCTCTGTTATTTGCAGGAAATCAACATTTGACTTTTTATTTTAAAATTCATAGAGGCCATAAAGTAGACACACAGTTACTTAATTAAAGCTTTTATTTTAAGTACTGGTAGCTGATTGATTACCCTAAACATTTAATGTGCTTAGTTACAGCTTATAAGGGGTTGGAAGGACAGCAGAGGAAGCAGAGTGAGCTAAATTTTTAAGGAACACTGTCAACATCACAAACTAACAGTAGTCAACAGTGCAAGGATTACAACCACAGCATCCCAGTTTAAGTGAATTGACACAGAGTTCTTGTAAGTAAATTGATCTCTGACTTTGATTTGTTCCTTCTGCTTTCTCAGACAAAGCTCTCAGTATCTGATAAGAAAGAACAGCCTTGTTAAGTTAAACAAATGCTATTTTCTATCTTGCATTGCAGCATAGTACATCTCCCTTGGGTAATAATGTTTTTGGTCAAAGACAATGTTTGTTGGCTTTAACTTTTTAAACATACAATTGTTCCCTAATTAGCTGGATGCTAATTAATTTATGCTCCTCTGTTTGATGTACAGTACAGCAATACTTTGAAAGCAGCAGCGTTCATTCTTTGCATAAATTTGTAGCATTTGCCGCTGACTTCAAAAGAAGCCCCATTTTTTGTCTCTGTTTGTTTTTTAGTGGGAATATTAATGAATTAACATTTTAAACAATCTATCATTATTGTTGTTTCGCCACTTATTTTTAACTCAATTATACTGTAATAGATCATTTTTCCTAATATGCACAGTATGTTTTCCCCACTTTGTTCGCTACACAACAAAATATTAATCGCAAATAAGAGGAATGATCAAAAACATGATAATCAAATTGCAACAGCAAGTTAGAAATTGCAATTCTAATGCAATACAATAGGGTATGTGTTGCAAATTAGCCACCCACTGTCTTTTTTTTGTATGTGGGATTTTACGTGTTTATGAGTTTATGTGAAGAGTACGCCCACATGACTACAGTATCCACACATAAACTTTGTATACAATACTTTGCATGTGCTTTCAATGCCTGTCAGTACACATTAGAACTTAAGATTGTCATTACATTATTTCAGAAAAATAAACAAATTAAATTAACTTATTGTGGCCCTGTATATGTTCACACTGCATTGACCAGCATGTCTTTGTCTCATGTTATTGCTCATTTGTACTTCCTGAAATGTTCTATAAGTTTAAATGCTTAAAACAATGGAATATGTACTTTATTATTACAGTCAGCCTTCGTCAAACGCAAAGATATAAAGGAGCCAGCTACCTCAACGATAGCTAGTTCAAGTGGTGCAGTACGCTCTGTTACATGAGGATTTTGTCTTGAGTTTTGAGTTTAATACTGTAAAGTCCTGCCCGCTGAAATCAAGTAAAGTTTAGAAATAAATTTGTACGTCTCAGATCTCTTCTTATGCCTGTTGTCTTCCAAACAGAGACCAGCAGAATTGTCGGTTTAAAGACGATGAATGTCCAAGGTGTCAGGTGACAGCCTGACAGGGCGATTCAGTCCCTGGAGAACAGGGAGCAGCCAGTAAGGGGTGAATAGGCAGTAGCTTGGGCTAGAGGTCGTCATCGGCCTGTCACTCTGAATGGGCCTCCAAATCATATTGTCAATGGTGATGCATTGAGATCTGCCTCTGGCAAAAATTAGATGCTCCAAACTCAACGTGATTGATGCATTGACCAGGTTTTGCCTGCCTGTCCTCAGGACGTGTCCTTACCTTCGCTTAAAGATGGAGCAGCACAGACACTCCAAGCAGTGAAAGGGGAGAGATGTACTTTTAAAAGTTTTTTTTTGTTTGCTAGACCCACATCGACTTACTGTTGGCTTATCAAAGAATCTACGCTATCTATCAGCCTTGAAATTTATAGGTTTTTACCTGCCTTTTCATTTTTCTCAGACATGTTTTTGTGGCACAGTTCAATCGATGCTCAGAGAATGTTGTTCTCACTGTTTCTTTTGAGGCAACAGTATTACATTATGGCCTGAAGGCGAATGCACAGCTTGTACATTCAATGGATGCCACAATGGATTGGAATGAAAAATGTCTGTTTTTCTGTGACCAAAAGTGCAGCCTTTATGCATCCAAGGGCATGGCATTCTTGGGCCCTGGGTACTAGCCATGGAGTTTTGTGAACATGAAATATCTTCTTTTATGTGTCGTTTTTTCACTATGCTCCCTCTGTCTCTCTCTTTCTCCACTTTCCTCCAATGGTTTTCCTTGATAGTCGGTGTGTGTATGTTTTTTTAATATGTGTTTGGGTTTGTATTGTCTGTCTTTTCTCATAATTTATGGCTGCATTTGTCTGTTGTGTAATTTTTTTGTGTCTCTATATATAAACATGAGCTTGAACTTTGTGTTTTATGGTATGTTTTTTGTTTGCGGTTTCTTAAAATTGTATATGTATGTGTTTTAGTGTCAAAGAACACAGACTGAACATGGGCACTTGAGATTTTCTATTTCGATAAAGCTCTGTGGAACCTTGGATTTGAGTCTTTGATGACTTAGAGGGGGCTGAAATAAGGAGGACAGTATTGTCGACAAAACAATTGCAAGCTGAGCCTTACAGAGGCAGCTCGGTTTGAAGAAGTTTTACTTTTTTTAAGTACTGCTTCTCCGGTCATTACCTTTAACTAAATTGTACAGCTCTGTGTAGCCAGGATGGAGTGTGAATTTAGCTAACCTAAGCATGGTGCTCCAGTTATTACTTAAATTTTTTTCATTTTTACTAGTGGATAAGAGAGAAAACAACTGTAACAACTTTGTCCCCCTTTTTCTCTCTCTTTCTCTCTTTTTCTATCTTTCTCTCTCTCTTTCTTTGTGTTTGCAGGGCCTGTTCATCTTCCTGATATATGGGGTGTACAACACAGAGGTAAGTCTGCATTGTGTCTCAAGGCTGTCGGAGTGAATGAGAGAAATGACAAGTTTCTGATGGGCTCCCTGCTTAAAAGCTGTGTGGGTGGGGTGTGAGAGTACGAGTGTGTATGCGTGAATGTGTGTGTGTATGGATGGGTGGAGGGATGGGAAGGAGGGGAGGGGACATCGTTTCCATGCGAGCGTCCCACTGCCCTTCATGCTTGGACTAACTTATATGCATCCGAGTCCGACCATTAAACACTGACACGCTGCGGTTCTCAGCCACTCATTCCTCACCCACATTGACTAATATTTCACTGCCTCTTTAAGTTTTTAAACTCACGGCCCTCCATTTAGCATCCTGACAAAGCAGCTGGCCAGGGCTTTGCAGTGCCCCAAGAAGTAACCATGGTAGGACAAAAAAAAAAAAAAAAAAAAGACAATGCAACCAACAATATGCAGTGAGGGAGCGAGGATATTGTATTGAGATGCTGCTCTATTACCATTTATTTATGCTGTAGCTTTGTGGGCGTGGTGGGTGGGTAAGTAGCCAGAGACCAAGAGAAGCGATTTAATGGATGAAAGGCAAGTCATGAAAATCACTCTTGGTCAAATATGGCTCTTAGTCCATGTAAATAGGGTTAACTTTATATGTGAATAGATAATAATGCATCTTAGCTTCCTTTAAAAGCATTTCAGACACTACCCATTTCTAACTCTGAGAAATTTTAAATCTTAAAGAGAATTGCATTTTTAAACCCAGTTAACATTTTAAGGCAAAGAATTTTTTCCTTCTTTTAACAATAATTTGTAAAATGTCCATTTTGGTAATACCATTTTGTAATACCATTTTGACATATAGTAGTCTCTGAGCAAAAAAATACCTTCATTTTTCTGTGGATACATGCAATTTTGTCAATGGGATTGACTAGGAATATTATAACAACAAAGCGAAATCTGTTAACACAGCATGACAAAGTTAATGTAAGTCTAATAAACCATCTTCTGTCTGGGTAGAAAGAACCATGGTTGACAAGTCTTCAGTTCTCATTAATGCAAACATGCTACATCTTTTCATTTGCCTCTTGTTGCTCTGACTGAAGATCATCATTACTGTATAGCAGCCGCTTTTTTAAAAAGCTGAGTAACACATAATTGTATTGCCCCCCTGCCTTCATCATCAGTGTTTGAACAAGAGGATATCTCTCATGGAACACTTGTATTTCCTGTCCTTTTTATTTCTCTTTTCTATTTCCTTTCTTCCCCCAAATGTTCTCCAGAGCATGAAAAGGTGTCCCCGAGTCATAGTGACAATGCAGAGCCAGGGAGACCTGACCCTTTACTCTGTAAAATAAATTAACACTGCATTCTTGCTTAAGTGACTTTTTAAGTGCTTTGGAATTCATTTTTGTACACTAAAGTTGTCCTTGACCCTGGGGTCTGTACAATTTGTGAGCAGCTCATATACATGTTCTGGTATCAAAAGGACCAGACTTCTTTGTTTATGTTAGAGGAAAAAAGAATAATAATAAAAAAACAAACAGTAATCTTGCTACTATTCACATTTACACATTTCTATTTCTTCTTCTGAGCCATCGCTTTTTCAAGAGGCCTCTTTTTTCTTCAGCATCCTGCTTTTTTTCATTTTTTCTTTTTTTTTATCTTTAACTTGTATTATGTTTAACACTGAGCACCGCCAGCTTTAAGTTCTACCACTCAAATATTTCCTTTCACCACTGAAAGGAAATATTTGTTAAAAAGGAAAATCCCAGGAACGCTGGATGGAACTGATCAAGTGATCAAGACTGATCCAGCCAGTGTGAGACAGGAAGGTTCTTGCTCTCTCTTTTAATTTAAGCTTACCAGCCTCAATGGCAGGGGATGGTAACCCCTCCCTTAATTAAGTTATCACATGCACATCAGGGTGCTCTGTATAACAAAGTCTACTGAGTGTAGACAAAAGTTCGTAAAGTTACTGTTAGTTGTTAACCTGATAGAGCAATTTAGTCTTTAACTACCTAAGTATGTAAAAAAAAAAAAAATACTTTGATATGCTTAAGAAAAGTGTTAAATTAACCAGTGCCTCAAAGTCAGAAAATGCTCCATTCATGAGGCTGGTTTCTAGGCTCAATAATTGCAAATATGGTTTGGAAGACAGGCTGTGTCTGCTGCTATTACACTCAAACGCATCGTTTTAATTGCTAATTACCTGACAATAGCTTTCCATTATTCATTGCAATTAGCTTTTCCTTGGTGGTCACCTTGTAATCCCACGCTTTGATGACCTTTTATTTCCATCAGCTCCAAGGATGTTGGCAGGTGTTGTTGGGCGCGCCGCTTTCATATGGTAATCGCTCAGTGCCCATTTACATGGGGAACCACGCTTTTGCATCATTGTAAAACCTTGAGTGTGCGCAAAACCCCTTAAACACATAACGATCATCTAAAACAATGCCCTTCCCCTCATTGTCAAATGATTAATTAAGTTGTGTCATGTAATTGCCTCAGCACGTAGGCTGCTTTTGTTATCAGTGAAATCCCCAGGACTTACTTTCCCCATTAACTTGTGATAAGACGGTGTCTCTCCAACATCTGCATTGTGTCGGAGGCCTTCTGCAGATCTTGTCAGAAATAATAGGAGGGTTTGGAAACATGATGCTGTTGATTTTGCACTGTCACAAGAGTCAGGCTCTCTTCATTATGGGGCTTGTCGGTATGTATGCAAAACATCCTCTGTATACACATGCTGTCTCTGAGAATGTGTGTGTGTTCAGTGTGGTGTCATAATTTATAACACGCTGCGACTTAATGAAGCCATAAGCCATAATGCATATTCACTAACGTGGTGGGCTGGGCTGATATGGGCTGTAGTGATGAGTGCCCAGCCGCTACAAATTTACACTGAGCGCTGACAGTATGCACAGACATGTGCATGTGCTCACACACACGTACAGATTTCATAAAGGACATCAGCTTTGTAAAAGACTGAAGCCTAATTTATTGGACTGCTAATACACACGAGGTAACAAATTTCATGCTGCCAAAATAATAGGATGTTATAAAATCAAGTACAGTAATAATGATTTTTTTTTAATTATTATCTTGCATAGAAAATTACATCAGCTGACCTATTACATTGTATCAGGAATTAAATACATCTCCCAAAGACATCAGAACATATTTTATTAAGGCACTGCTCAAAACCCTAAAGCCTGGAAAAAAAATGTATTCATTGCAGGTGGTCTTTGACAATATATCAACCCTTGTGCAGTCTGTTTATATTTATACTATTAACAACCTCTGGCCCAAATTTAAAATATAGTGGGGCGATTCTAAAATTAATTAAATTTTTTTTGGTAAATATTTTTTAAAAAAGGATTTACTTTGTTTTTTCTGTATTATTGTAACCGTATTCAATTATAATTATATGATCAACAAAATTATAACACCATAAAATTGCTACACATTTTTTTTAAATGTGATTTCATCAATAAAAAGTTTAATGGATTAATTCATCTGAGTTAATCCTGTGATAGACTTAATTATTTGACACAGAATATTTGTTTTACACTATTTACATAAAACATTTGAGTTGAGTTACAAAATGAATTGATCTATTAATGCAATTAATACATGAAATTCACCTGCTAAATATTATTAAAGGTCATCCAAATTCTTACTGGTCTCTTAAAAAAAATTGTAATATCTTTTACAGTATTACAAAATTATTTGTTTCCTAACCTTTTAAATTTTAAAATAAAGTTTTCCTTAATTGTATTTTTCTCAAAGAAATTTAGTAAATAAGCAGGAAAAATACAGAAAAAAAATATTTGGGGTATTAAAATGGTAACTGTTGTTCTGAATTTGTCGGTACAAATACTTTTTGTCTCTCACATCTTTAAAATTCTTGTTTGGTATTGTGTGTATTAAATGACGATGTGCAGTACACTGTTTCATCTGGAGTGTAAAAATGTAATCTGTTCTGCTAGGGCGGTCCCTTCCTCTCCAATAGCTCCATTTGTTGGTCCCGGCGCTCTATGCTGACAGATGATAGCTTGAAGTTGTCTCCTTAGTTTGCCAGCTCTATGTGTCACTTTCAAGTCCCATTAGCCACTGGGACATACTGGAACACCCTCACACACATACGTGCACACACACACACAGATGCACACACACATTCCCATGAGCTGTCCGGCACCCTCAAATTAAAATACAGGATTTTTGAATTTTGCTTCCACATTCTATTCTCTTTTTTTGCAGTTTTGTACTTTTGGTGCTCATAGGAGCACTGTGAAAAGATTTAGCTTTGAAAGATTTTTTTGTTTTGATTCTTGTAAGTGTGTTCATTGAGCGCTGTGTCAGATACACTTATCTCTTTCTCTCCTATTTTCTCCCTCTCTTCCTCTCTCTCTTTCAGGTTCGGAGTACGGTCAACAGGATCAAGGAGAGAAGAAAAGCGCTTAATTTTTCAGTATGTAATACTCTATTTTCCTCTGAACAAGTCTGTGTGTGTTTGTGTGTGTGCATGGGTCTTTGTGTGTGTGTCTCTGAAACAGTGGTGCAACCGACTGAATTTTCCTCACAGCTTTTTCCATTGTGGTATGAAAAAAGAAAAAAGCACCACCACAGCAATGCCAATGAATGCTGGCCACATCGTCTAGCCTCTCACTCGTAGACAGTCCATGTTAGATGCCCTTATAGATCAAACATAGACCCTCTGTAATAGCTACCCCCCCCCACCCCCCAATCCATTGCAGCACCTTCATCCCAGCAATGTCAAGCTCCATGGTGGGTTACAAGTTTCTAATCCAGGACAAGCAGTCCCCTGACATTAAAGTGTCAAGCCAGTATTTATACCTTGTTGGACACTGCTGTGTGGCTGAAGTGGTGGGATGCAGCATGTGTGTGTGAGTGTGCATGCGAATGTGTGTGTACCTAGGAAAATCATTGCCTACCAAAGCACTTTTAAAGTACTTAATAGACTCTAGCCCACACAAACAGGCACATACCACACACACACACATTTACAGGCAATTATAGAGCCTAGCACCTTGACAAACATCCACTCCCATCATTCCACACCGCTTTGCCTCCGCCATCCCACACACGCAAAATGCATCTTGTCTCTTATGAGTGATTACATTAACCCTACTCCTCGGTGGCCTGATACACTAGTTCCTGCCCCTTCCACTGCCCCCTGACCCATACATTGGTACCCCTCAATATCTCTCACCCTCACACACTTAAAGAAGGAATTAAACCATTTTTGACAGCAGCTTGATTTTTAAAATATCAGGGAGCCCCTATGTGCTTTTGACCCTCCACCTCAAAGATAGTCACTGTAAGGAAAGGAAGAAATAAAATAAATAAATAAATATATTTAATGTGTCTTTGTGCTGGGCTATTGGGGGCCCTCTGGGGCCTCTTGCCACCAGATGCAGTCTGATATATTGGCTGCACATGTTATCAGTGGGGCCCCCCATCTACCGTCATTTTTACTGCTTCCTCTCCCCTCTGGTGGTGGCAATTTTCCAATCTTGGAGGGTTCTGCTACCAGAATGCGTTTTTTAGCAATCACTGCCGCCTGACGGTTTTTAGCTAATGCTATTTTGTGCCATAAATCCTGTTTGAAATACTGTATCTACCTGTCCTTTGGTTAGATAGGAGACATTTGGCTCTAGATGACCGCACATGCCCCTATATATCCCCTTGTTGTAAAACATGGATTGGGTATCGTGCCTCAGCGGCTGAGGGATAAAGAGGCTTTGGCGGTATTACTGCATATGGGGTCATTTGAAGACGAATGGCACTTGTCTGAGATAGAGGGGTTTATATGTTGTATTATTTGCAACGATTGAAGGGTTAACCGTATGAGATAATTTGCTGCAACTTGAATTTAGGGACCTAAAGGGGTTGTTAAAATTAAAAACCGTTATTTGAAACTTTCATTCCATCTTGTTTTCCTTTATTTAAAACATTGTAAGCAGTCATGATAAGCAGTTATGATGAAAATTTTAAGGTCAAAGCTACCCATGATACATCATATTTTTTAGCATCTCTTGGGTGATCAGCATAATGCAGATTTTTATAGTGAAGGTAAAGCACCAGGTAGACAAAGTAACAATTATTTCCAGACTTAAAATTAAATGTTTTGAATATAATCTAGCGCAAAATATAAAAATCATTTAAATATTCAGAGAAAAATTTACCATATATTTTCCTTGGTAAACTTACATGACACGCCTCTGACCTCGACCATCTATCATATAAATTCCACCAAACCTAATCACACTTAAATTGCACACTGTTGTTGACCTTTTAAGCCCTCTTCCTTGTAGTAGCCCTAACTATTGGCTTTGGTCATATACACAGCATTTTTAAACTCAGTGGTGGGGTTTTATACACACACATACACATTCTTTGACCAGTGTTGCCTGCCTATTTGATACCAAGTAGCTCCTGACCCACCCTGACCTCCAGCTTATACACACACAGCCAGATTGCTTTGTGAAATAAAGCTGTCAGTTGCAGGACCCAAATAAAAAACAACCCTCTCATACTCCATGCCCCTGACACCACTGAAATATAGATATAAATTTAAAGTGGATTAGTTTTTTTGATCTTAATTCAAGTTTTGACAACATAGCTAGGAGTTACCGCAAAAATAGCTGTTAAATAGCCACACATTGTTAGGCTTTTTTGATAAAAGACTTAAAATGAAATGGCATTCATTCTTGTTGATGGTACCCCAGCCGAAAGGACTTACAATGATATGTAGAGTCCATGCAATTGCCTCTTTCCACTTGTGTGCGTACATGTCATATGCACCAAGACTGGACATAGGGGATACACACAAGCAGTCAGACTCCAAATCTTTGCCATGTGAGGCATTCCTGCCTGATAAAAGCAAAGAATGAAATACAAGAGGCTCCAGAGCCTGTTGAAGCCCCTCAGTCTGTTTTAGAGCTGTACAAACAAATGGGTTTTCTGTGATTGCCGTTTATTTTGGTCTAGCTGGAAGATGCTTGTGTATTTGTGAAACAAGGAGGTCACTGAGTTAAATTCTTTAAGCAGCTTCGCAGATCCTGCGCTGGGTTTGTTGGTAGGACAGTTTGATAGCCCATGACATATTTTTACTTTCATTGCAACTCCAATTACAACTCCAGTTTTGTAAAATTTGAATTTGGTCATTTGAATTTGAATTTGATGCCAGCAACACATTTCAAACAAATTGTGAGGCAACAAACACAAAAAAGTGTATCAAATTGTGGGATGCTCAATAAACACCTGTTTGAAACATTCTCCAGGTAAACAGGTAAACATTGGTAACAGGTTATAATATTATGATTAGGTATGAAAGAGGCATCATCAAAAGTTCAACTTTTCACAAACAAGGATGGAGTGAGATTCACTACCTTGTGAAACACACAATTGTATCAAGGATATCGCCATGTGGACTCTGTAACACCTGTTAAAACAATTGTTTTTATCATTAAATAGAAGTGAAAATGACAAAGCCAACATGAATTTTCCTAATGATCAGATTTCATTAGTTAGGAGCATGTAAACAATGTTGACTTAAAACTCTCTTTATTTGTTTTTAAAAATGTGTTTAATGCAAGCACAATCTGAGTTTGTTTCCCATTTCTTATAAAAACTCAGCAAGACACCCAAGAGTTTTAAGTAAAATACAGGAAGTTGCCTTTAGGCTATTGATCTTTGTGATGAAAAACAAAATGTGTTGACTCATTTGAATTACAAATGATTGACTTGGTTATTAGGAAAGTTGACTACTAGCAGCATATCCTTAAAACAGGTATAAAACTCTAGAGTGACCTCTTGAAGCTCATGCTACCTTTCTTTCTTTTTTTTCTCCTAGAATTGTGCCAGTTCCAGACCGTCCAGCTCAGTTACCAGTTCTCGCCCTGTCAGTTTTCCCCTAGGAACTACACCAAGTCAGGAGGAGGAGACCAATCCTGCCTACACTTGCAGCACCACCGCAGGTTTAGGAAAGGAGGAAGAGAAGACTAAAGGTGAAACCAAAAAGTCAGACCAAATAACCTATGACCATTACCCATATAATCAGGCTTTTTGTCCCTTCACTTAAACTATGTGAAGGAAACATTGTCTTATTGTCTCTCTGTTTTCAGTCACTGTCAATCCTGACATTGTTCAACAGTGATAAAATATATTATTTTATAGCTCACTGTTAGCATGCAATGTTCACTGCAACAGTGACACCCCTGTTTACATGAAACTTAGATGTAACATTTCCACATTAAAATGTCTAAAAATAACTACATATTTGTTATAATTTTTGTTTTGTTGTGTACATACATCATCTTAAATGTGTCAAGCAGTGTTCAAAGACAGAGAACTCTGCAATTTGTGATAGTTCACTAACTTCAGGGGTAACAACAATCACAGAGTGACTACTGTGCAGTATAATGCAGATCTCTCATGTGTGCTGAAATCAGATTCACCTCCTCTTTACTTAGCTGTCGTATTCTCATGCTCAAGTTTATTTCAACACTCCAATCAGTAGTAGTATAAAAAAAAAAGTAGTATCAAAAAAAAGACATGTTGGGAGACAGCTATGTGCTTTGGTGTTCTTAGACTTCAATTCGTATGGGGTCAGGGCTAAAAAATGCAGAACTTAGAAAAACATTGGAAAGAACCTTATCACACCATATCCAGTATTAAAAATAAAAGTATTAAAAATATATCAGTGCCTCAATCATAAACATAATTCAACATATCAAGGCACTTGAACAAGCAGTTACTTCTCTTTGACTTGCTAATATTTGATTGTAGTTACATTCGGGACTTTGGCAGTTTAACTATATTACTTGTGTTTCTAATTCATTTTTTCCAATCTGCTTCTCCTAGTCATATGACTTAAACTAGCTTTGGAAATGAACAGTCAAAAAATTGCTTCCTAATTTGATTTGCCTGTTGGCCTTGTTTCTCAAAAAGCACAACCAATCCACTGCCACTTATAAAAGAACAAGGAAGGCCACCCACCTCCGATGATATTCTTTTGATTAGAATAAAAAGTAAAATTTGAATATAAAAGAATAAGTCAAATATTTTTTCGGTTGTATACCTTTTCTTCCTAATGTACCCTCTCTTGTAAAAAGGGCAGCACCTGTAGCCTTGCTTTTTAAAAACTTCAGTTCAGAAGTGTTAGTTTTTTCTGTGAAGGATTTTTATTTTCACTGTACATTTTAGTGCCTCAAATGCAGCCAAGCCTTTTCACTGCTTAATTCAATGACATTAACAAATGTTGAGAGCTCATGATGTGTGTCTGTGTGTGTGTACATGGTGTACGTGTGTGTGTGTTTACAGTAAGCGTCTAGCTAGGCTGCACAAAATATAGTCAAATATCTAATCTATTAACGAGGTTCTCACTGGATCACTTGACTCCTAATGACACCTACATCTCTTCTTGGACTAATATGTTTTCATTTTCATTAATTCTTTCATTTTATGTGCATTTAGTCACAGTTCATTAGGTCCAGCCCACAAAAACTAATGCAATCCAACACAAAAGCCCTGCAATCAATTGCGTCCTCATTAAGGTTATACTTGGCTGAAACTTTCTTCGCGCTGTGTTTTTTCAACCTGTTGGTCATTTTGGAGGCTTTAGCTTTTTTTTTTTTTTTTTTTTAAACATAGATATGCACATTACCCCAAAGTTACCCCGCTTGGATATCTGCAAGGCATTAGTGCAAAGCATCCTGAAGCAGAGAGCAGCGGCTGGCCTGTTGAGTGAAATCAGACATCAGAAATCTCCTGTTAAACTTAGACACTAACCAGACACCCTGGCTTCAATCTAGCTGCCTGACCCATGCAACATTCAGCAGAGTTAAGAGTCATTTGGTTGTGGAAAAGATTGGAGACACAAGTTTCAAAGCAGGAAAAGAAAGAGGTAGAGGTCGATCCCTGGTATTATTGTGTAATTTAAAGCCAGTCTTAGTGTCACCTGTTTTGTTGCCCTCATTGATGCAGTATTTGTTTGTATTTATTTATTTGGAAAAGTGATCAAAACAGAAAACAAAGGGTTGTATGTCTGCTTATATTAGGATTATTAGGACTTGGAAAGTAGGAAAAGTGCTTAGGTAGAAAGCTTCTATACCTAAGATATAATTTCAATGGAATGTTTACTGGGAAAAGCAGATGAATAAATGCACACTTTTTCAGCCTTTAAACAAATATTTTTTGTGTTTTTGTTATTTTAGTTGTCTTTTTTTATTTATTGAAAATGTGGTAGAATTACTGAATATAACCCAGCACACTTCATCTCTATCTGGTAAATGCTTTGTGTTTCATGGTTACAGACTTGTACAGTAATGTCATTTGCATTGTACATGTGCTGTGATTTACTGTGTTGCCTTTGTAGGTGATTTGCATTGTCCTCAACCGCCTCTTTTATTAACTCACTGCAGAGTTGTTAAATCAGTCAGTACGTTAGGTTCTGAATCCCCGTTCTAACCTGCCAAATCCACTGCAGCAGCAGAAATCTAATACCACTGCAAAAATAATTGATTTTGAGATGATATTATTCAGCCCATTTGCTGCCCCTTGAATGCTACAAGATGTGTGTGATTGAGCACTGGGACTACAAGCTAATGTTACTGTTTGCATATTATAGTGCAGTAGAGCACAGACACACAAACATGCTCTTAATGAACTGTAACTAATTGTCATGGCACACCTAACTGGCTGGACTAGGCTTCCAGATTGTAAACACTTTCCTTTATTAATTATTGGTTACATTAATGTTCAGTTAATTTATAGATAAAAAATAACTTTTCAAACACTAATAATTTTATTTATTCATTTGTTATTTTTTTTTACCCTAATCAAAATCAAAAAGACTTCAGTAATCAGTGCTTACTGTTAAACCATTTAGTGGCTCTGTCATTTTTTATCAATACTATTTCTACAATTTTGGTTAAAAAAAAAGGAGACAAAAAACATCCATCAAGCATAAATAAATGTCAGGACCAGAATGAGCAGAATCTGTTTTTTTTGCACATGATTTTATAATGGCAATGTCTTTAATTCAAATGTAAGCTCAACATAATATGGTACAATATGTCTTCTCAACATAAAGCACAAACAACAAACAAACAGATGGGCCCCATTTTTCCTAACAATGACCAACATCTCCTAAGTGATAGTGGTAGCTTGCATGCAAGGTCAACCCCTTCCTGGTAGGGATGTGTGTATAAGGGGGTGTGTACTGCTTTTGATACTGTTATGCCTTTTCCATCTTTCTGTTTACTCAAGTTGGTTGGCACAAATGTTCAAGGCAGACAGTGGGTTATGCTGAGGGTATGTGATGAAAAAGGTGAACAAAGTAAAGCACATATTTTCTGAGAGCATAAGAGAAGGACAAGTGCAAAATGAAAGAATAAAAGAGGAATACTGGGTGAAGTGTGGGGAGATTTGAATTGAAAGGGGAAGGGTTGTGGGGGTGTTTGTGTATGTGCATAAATGTTGCATTCCTGACGAGATGGCCCCACACAATGGCTGAGTTGAAGGTTGCTCACCCTTTTGAGCGGGAATAATATGCTGGGTCACCAGTGTTACCCGGCGACACATTTTTGCTTTGTTAAAGCCTCCTCCTCAATGAGTGAAGAGGGCCAAGCAGCCATCTTCCTTTAGTGCTTTACATTTAAATTAAAAAGGTCATAGAGGTTTCCTGCCGAGTGTCTTATGGTTTGACCTGTTTTTGACTGACCTGTAGGCATGTTGTATCAGGATATGTCATGCTGTTTTATGTCCACTTTGTGTCAACAGATGATGGTGCAATGGTGAGGGCACTTGTTTTTAATGTCTGCATTTAATTTGTAATTAAGTTCTAGTATATTTAAATGTTAGAGTCACAATCCTGTAAGGGATTTTTATAAAGATTTGATGTGATGTTATTTAAAATTTTAAGTATCTACAGTTTCAAAAATAGATGAAGTTATTAATCATTAGTTTTTTCAAAGTCTCCTCCTCGTTTACGAACCTGTTAAACCTGTTTACCATTTGACTATGATAAAAAAAATTTTTTTCACAAGTTCATTGTAACGAAACTGATTTCTGGTGTCATTTCCAGTTTGCATAACCCAAATTGTAAGAACCATATGCCTGTACATTGCTGACATCTGACACTCCGTCCCCTTCCTCTTTTACTAACATATGCTCCTCAGCATCTCTTGTAATTAGGGGCCTAGTAGATAAAGTAGTGTGGCGGTCTATTGCACACATCTTCTGCAGATTACAAACAGATCTTTCACCGACACCACATGGGGTTGACTCTCACTTACCTCTTCCACCCACACACACACTTGTCATGGATGTTTAGTCCAGATCTTTGACATGCAACAGGATGCCTTGCTCCATAGAAACAAAAAAAGAAATAGTGCAAATGCTGCCTTGTGTAATGGCAGTATGTTTGCAGCAATTTAAATTTTGCTTGCTGTCAAATTAGGTTCTGTATTTGCGAGTACATTCTTGAGGACCATGCACAATGAAAACACAATACAGACAAATTAAACATCATAAAACATAAAGGTACGTCATATTTATTAGATACTGTGGGAAAAAAAACTGATTAGTTTTCTCTCATTAGTGTCACTTTGAACAGTTGTGTCATCATGCTCTTTGGATGATTTCTGAAATATATACAGACTGATTGGTTGAGTAATGACATTTAAGAATGACTTAAAAGCTGGCACATTTAAGTCAATGAGATTAAAGCAGCAGTATGGTGACTGCTGACCTTTGTTTTTTTTCTGAATGATTTTTGCTCTCTAGGATTTGCACGTGCATATCTGCTGTTGTGGCACAAATGTATTATAATTTCACTTATCCTTGATTGTCACTCAAGTGTAATAGTGATCTTGTGTGGCTTTCGTGGAGTGTTAAGCAATGATATCCATGTATGTGCAAATACTTTTAGTGTGATTTGTACTTACGATTTTTTTCAGTTCTAAGACAAATCTGTCTAACATTATATAATAATTGTTTCTATTGTATTGTCTCTAAAAGATGGATTGTTGTGGATTGTTATATTAAGACATAAATCAAGTGGCTGCATCTTCTGAGATCTGTTTTGAACATTGCCAAAACTGTTTGTTGAGTTATGTGAGCTTTTAACTAATCAGAAAACAGAAGATAAAATTCATATTTCATCTTGAGGTGGGCGCAGCGACCATTATTATGTATGTTTTTTAGTGTTTTTTTCGCCTTAGTTAAATAGCAAACCCTATTGTTTTATAGTAAATTAAACTGGTGTAAAAGGCCACTGGTATTTGGAGACACCAAACTTGCTTGAGGAGGAACTATAGTAAGAATTTGTTGCAATGGGAGTTGACATCATATTGATAATTACCACAGCAGAAAAACAGACACTAGAGGTGAGGTTTGCCTCTGAAAAGCAGTTTGTGTTCAATGTCTCCCTGATGCAAAGTGATGTGTACTAATTTTACATCTGCTCAAACCAAACAGGGCTCGGAAGTTCAGCCAAGACCCCCCCCGCCCCCCCAGAAAAATCGCTTCCTCACAGCCTATCTTTCCCTTTCCTCTCTTTTTGCTCAAATTAAATTTGTTACATTTTCCTGCCATAGTTTTTGCAATTGGAAGGGATGGGCAAATAAGTGGATATAACTTAGGGGTTTTGTGTGTTTGTCTGTGTTACAATGTGGATTGAGATTTGGTTTGCTGGCTTGGCTGTTTGGAGGATATGTGGCCCTGAAATGGGTTCTTGTCATGTGGGCTGAAGCTTTGAGGACTTGATTGTAGTCTTACAGTGTAAATACCCAAACAAACAAGCAGCGATCAAAATGTGATGTTGGTTTGCCATGTATTTACATTCCTTTTTCACTTCCTTGGTTGCTCTCACTCACTGCTATCAGTTTCTTTGCATCTGATTTGTTAATTTGTACTTACTGGCAAGCTTTTCTTTCTTCCTTCTTTTGCTCTCTTGTATCATTTGACACACTCCCCTTCCATTCCTGTTTATTCTTTTAGTTTGTGAATAAAATCTGTAATATTTGTGGTTTCAAGTGTCATTGCTGGATTGGCAGAAGGACTTTCTGACAGGAATTAAGATTTAAATTGTCAGTGAAAGCACTTTTGGGCCATTTCTCACTGATGTGCTAAATATCTCAAAAACATTCTTAGATCATTTGGAACACTTTCACATCTGCATTTCCTGCACTAGCACTACATTCTGGCGTTTCGCATTTATCACAACCAATGAAACAAATCCAAAGATGAAATATTGAGCCCATTTGGTTGTTCTTAAGTGGCTTTAAGCGCAACTGTTTATGCATACTCGCCCAGCCGCTACAAAGCGCACTAGGCTTCTCAAATTTGTTTTCCACAGCTGTTCTGCATAACAATGCCATGCTATCCTACATAGGCGAAAGTCTGGTGAAGGAAATCTATTCATAATTCAAAGAAACAACAAGGCATAAGCTGTGGCGTTGTCAGATATAACAAATTGAGGAGGAAAAGAGTTGAATTTGTATCTGCTTACAGAGGTTGACTGCATTATACATACTGCAGGTGCCGCTGAGCGTGTGGTAATAGGATACATGATGGATGGCCAAGCCGCATCGGCTCCCATTCTTCTGGGTTATTCATCTATTTATCTGCTTATTTATTTATTCCTTCACCCAGAAAGACCCTTACAAAGTCCGAATTTGCCTACGATGCAATAGTCCCTAAAACTGACTAGTGTGGAAAAGAGGGGGGGCTCTTTAAGGTGTGGAAGTCCTATGTTGTACATGTGTTAGTTGCACTAATGTCTGTGCTGAAGTTCGTTGGTGGTGATGTAGTGGTGTTTCAGGAGGCCTGCAATTTGTTTTAAATTTGATAGCTTCTCTTTCTACTAATCAAGACAACAAAATGATGACACATATTCTCAGTAGGAGCATCTTAAAAACTTCAAATAAAATTCATGCTGCACAGAAATATAGTATTATAGTATTATAGTAACATGCACACAAACTGTACATGTAGTGGTTAAAGGCTCCTGCTTAGGTAGGACTGAACCCCACCAAAATGTCCATTCCTTTCTCTTTTGAGCTGGTCTAATGTTTAAATAAATCAAATTTAAAAAAAAAATGTTCAAAAGTTAATAAAAAACGACAAACTAAAGAGATACCTTGTAATATGGCAGACAACAAAGTCATTAAATTGAAAACAAACTAAAACTACACTGGAACTTAAATAATGCATGTTATATATTTAAAAAGTATTGGATGGATACAGTTCAATTGTGGCAGTCAGAAACCCAACCTTAAGCCAAACCCACAGTAACTCCTGCAACCCAGAGTTACTGACCACCACACCTTTGATCACACACAAATGTCCGCTAACTGCCTTTTATGTTTAACCCTGTCACTGCTTCCCTATCAAGGGTGTTACTCAAGGACCTGCATGTGCCCTGTGGCAGGTCACATCCTCTGGGCAAATCTGTCTCACAGTTTACCTCCCCCCACACACCCCCCTGTGTCAACAACCTCCCTCCAGTAAATTGGGGACATGATTCTTCCTTCTGAGGAAATACACATCGTGTAGAGCAACATTACACAAAATTTTTCTATCAAAAAAAATAATCAGCAATTATTGTCTCTCCTTCCATCTACCTCTGCATGTGTTTGCCATGCATTTTCATACCTGCCCACATACACACACCATTTTTCTGCAAGTGTCTTAACACAGTGCTAAACCATTCGCCACTACAACCATCATACGTCTGCCAACAGCACCTCTAAACCAATAGCAGCACCTCCATCCCCCTCCCCCTAGAACATTTTTCCATCGTCCTCATCTCAACAGCCCATGGCAACGACATAGCCGGCAGCTTACGACGAAGCAAAGCGGAGAAAAGGAACGGGGTAAGGGAGGGGGTCGGGCCGTAGATCAGGGCAGGGAGGATGGCGGCGCGACCAGGAGGTGACAGGGGAATAACATCCCTTTCTCCACAATCGACAGGGACCATAACTCCTGCCTCTCCAGGGACAGATTGAGAAAGGCAATAGCCCAAGGGGCTGTGAAGCACGGATGCTTAGGAGAATTGAAAGTTAAAAGAAAAACGCAGTTTGCAAAGCCACTGCCACTGATTCAGTCAACAGCACCTTTCTCTGCCGCTGGCATTTTCTTATTTCTGATTTTTTTTTCTTCTCAGAGAGTGGCAAAGGGCCCAAGTGGCATAACTGTAGAGCCTTGGTGACAAGGGGCCCCATTACCCAGAATGAGGCTGTACTCCCCTAATGCTGTTGTCATGTAATACATTTTTTTTTTGGTTTACCTTACAACCACAAATGTTAAAACTGGAAATACATTATTGAAACTACATACATATATATATATATACACACACACATATATATACTGTTTGTGTAGTGTGTGAAAGGAAGAATAACTTTATATAGTGACTGGTGGCTGATTTACAGTTCAGGTAGTCGTTTAACAGTAGTTTAACATTGCAAGTTACATTTTTAACTACTATTTGCTTACACTGAATGCATAACAGCAAAGTATTGACAGTTGCTCTCTTTTTTGTCACTCTTCCCTCACTTTTGTCTTGCTTTTCTCTTTTCTTTCTTTCTCCTCCTCAAGAATTCCCTTCTTTCTCAGCCTCAGCATTTCCCTGCCCATTTAGTTTCTCTGTCTTTTTCTTGTCCATTTCTCTCTCCGTCTGTCTCTCTCTCTCTAGCCTTGTTTCTTTACTTTGTGCCACCCCTTCTACTCTTCCAGGAGTGGATGTAAGCAATGTGTGGGGTGGGATGGGGGGGCTAGAGGGTGCAGACGGGTAGCAGCTTTTATAGCCTGATCAATTTTACAGTGGCTTATTGAATAGCTTTTAATGCCTTTCTTTATTTTCAGTTGTAACTCGCAGAGTGTCTGCCGCTCCAGGGCTGATGTGATGGCTTGCTAGAGAGAAAGAGAGAGAGAGACAATAAATTTTAATACATCGTCTCTGGAAAATTACACATGTTTAATCATTGATTTTTATTGGCTCATCATGATAACATTATCTCAGTGGGTGATGGTGGGCAAAAGAGTGGCTCATAAAAGAAAAGAGGTTGCATTAGTTATGGCATTTTAAAGAGTGAAGGTGACAAAATGAAATGTTGGCATAACCAACATCCTTTGTATAACATGCAGTGTATTGATTTGCAACGCAACTATAACATACCGTGCGTAGACAGTTTGATCCAGTTACCATTTAAACTAGAACTACATTTTTTTTGCTCCTCTGTTCTTAACAAATTATAAGATTAAATGTCAACTATGATTGTATGTTTCAATAGCCAAAAAATTTAGAAATTATATATCAACTTAACTGCATTATACAGGCGATTTCTTATGGGTCTGTATACATAGGAAACTATATTTTTCATTTTCTCTAGAATCTAGATATATTTCTTTTTACTTAAATTAGAATTAAGCACAAACTTAAGGAACCTCCTGCAGTGTAGTGCCTTCTCCAATGACATGAAATCATTGAAATAAGTTTCAACAAACAGCAAAGAAATTGCAGTTGGTTAGAAAGACTTTTTGGAAACCTTTCTTTTTGCCATTGACTTTAAACAACCAAATTTGTTTAATATGCTAATTTATGCAGTTTATTTTAATGCAAAAAAATT
>JAQNCA010000025.1:11837775-11850725 GCA_029783725.1 Acanthurus tractus
CTTTTTGCCATTGACTTTAAACAACCAAATTTGTTTAATATGCTAATTTATGCAGTTTATTTTAATGCAAAAAAATTAAATTTGATGTAGACTGCATTTGACCCACTGCACCTGCAACCTTCTTACAACATTTGTAATCCCTAAGTAATCCTTTGAATATAGAAAAAAGTTCTCCCTTCTCTTGCTTCAAAGCCTGCTGTATTTTGCTTTGTGTCTCTATCAGAGTCCTTTAAAGATAAAAATATATCTGAAACCTCAAATTATACTTTTTGAATTTCATGTATTAAAATAAATAAATAAATGAAACTTTCATTTTATTCAGTTAAATGATGTAAATCGTTTCAGTGTTCCCACACTTTCCAAACACTATATTTACTGGCACCACAACTAGCTGTTAAAGTGTCTGAAAAACTTATATTTTTTCTGTTTGCCCCCTTTACTCTCTGTCACATCCACTGTGATTTCACCTCAACAGCTAGAGTGCAAGAAAGGTGAAATCTGAATGTGTGAGCACCAAGATTTATTGTCCGCATGCAAAAAAAATATCAGGATCATTAAGTTCAACTTTACTGCCATCAAGCTGATGAAAGCTGGCAAACACACAGACTTCATAATGCCTGCTGTGTTTGCCAGTGTGTGTATGTGTGTGGGTGTGCGCACAAGTGTATAAGGGATGTGATAAGGTAGATTGACTTCTAATATAAATGGTAGAGGTGTCTACTGACATCCATATGCAATGCCCTTTGTGTCCCTGCCAGGCAACCCCTCTCTCTTTGCGTGTGTTTGGGTGTGTGTGCGTGTGTGTGTGTGTGTGTGTGTGTGTATGTCAGAGAGGGCATGAGAGAAGAGGCAGTTGTTCTATGGTGTGTACTTTTGGTTGCAAACTTAAGAAGGATTACAGTACTGTGTGTTCTCTTTCTTGTCTCTGTGATCTTTTATGTTTGCAAATAATGTATTAAAGCTTGTGAGAATATGAGTGTTTGCGAAGGTCTGTGAGTGTAAGACAATGAGTTTGAGTAAGTGAGGAGGCAAGTCGGTGGACCTGCACGTTATGTATACGTAAATTTCTCTCTCTCTCTCTCTCTCTCTTTCTCTCTCTCTCTTTCTCTCTCCCTTGCTCTCTCTCTCTGTCTTACAGACACTCCTCACATAGAACATACACACAAACACACACTGGAGCAGGTTAGCCCTCCTCCACACCGGCAACTGCTCCGTTGAAGGTGAAAGAAGTGCTCACTTGAGCTCATTGAAAAGTAGATGTGACAGTAAATTTTTCAGGCCCTTGTGAGATGGGAGATCTTGTTATAGCAGTCAGGATGGGGGTCAGGGCAGTGGCTGCTTGATGATTGAGGAAAAGAGAAGTAAATTCATTCTGCTTCGGGCACTTTGTCAAGTGCCAGTAGCTTACTGTTGAGAGCCACTCACCCATCACCGTGTTACGGCCCCAGAGGTCACCTCCACCGCCATAAATCTGCCTTGCCTGCTAAACCTACTGCCTTCGCCGATTGAACACAAGCAGGGAGAGAGGCTGCAGCTGCTGCTGCTGCCCCTCATAGTCACTCAAATAAAAAAAGGCAGAGGGGAACATAGATTCTCCTTTTGATGCTGCTGATGGTGTAAGAGTAGGACACTGGGTGTGCTCTGCCAAAGGGGGATGTGTTTAATGGCTGTGCTGTGTGTGTGTGTCTGAAAGGATAGATGCATTACGAATATATATTTGTAGAGAGGAGCATTTTTGTGTGCGTTACAATAAGAGCTTACATGTGTTTGCATACACTTACCGTTTTTGGGAGTCATATAACATATTTGTGTGTTTAGAGGAGGGTTTTTGCAGCCTGTCTAAGTTAAATCAGTGTGCTCCAAGTTTTTTAGACTTCATACAAAAATAATAATTAAAAAATAGATACGTGCACAGACATTAAAGGGAGAGGAAAACATAATATAACAAACAAACAAAACAAGGCTAATAATTGCAGTGATTCCTGCATTACATTACTCCCCCTGCACATGATTATAAAACAGCATAAGTCAAAAACCCAGAGGAGACTGCAAAGAGAGATGATAAAAAGAGGCATGAGACAGATGCAGTTCAGGATGATGTGATAATGACATAAATGGTAAAAGAAAATCAAGAGACATTTAATTCAATTAAATAATTTATCATACAAGTTAAGGGCAGTACGGCAGGGGAAGCTTATTCAGTATTGGAGTGTTTTTTGCCTCAACACTTATGCAATAAGCACTCCAACACCCTATTTTTGCCTCAGTTTCAAACATGCAAGGTAGGCCTTCTGTGCTGCATCTTAGTTACATCCAAGTAAATGACTGCTTTTAAGCAAGGCAAACACAGTTGTCTGAATTGATTCATTTTGAAGTATTACTGTTTTGTGTTAACAGCAGAACTTTCAGATCCTGTACAACTGCAGCTGTGCTCATTTTCAGTTTTACTCAGTTTACAAATGTTAGTAAACAGACTTCTAAGTTAAAAAACCTACATGATAGACAAAACGTTGCAGTCATCATGGTAGTTGATACATCCAGAAACTCCTGAAATGGTGCGGTTATACATGAAAATTATATTCATTGTTAAATACCCACTGAACAGGACACCACATTAGGGCCACATTTTTTTTCTTTAGAAAGTGCCCACCTTCATCATTTAGGGTCGTTAGGGTCCCAGAGGTTTAGTTAAATTGTGTCACTGTTTAGAGTATGAGTAGAACTAGTGTGTATATACTGTCATCGTATTCTTTCACAGGGTCACACTAAAATAGACACCAACCACTTTCAAAACCAGAGGAGATCCTGTTCTGTCTTTTTCTAAATTGATAATTGGTATATCAAAAAAATACTGATATCTTGTTTCATATGCTATAATTTTTCTGGGAGGGTGGTTTAGGACTAAAGTTGGAAGAGAGAAAAATGATCTGGATCTGGTGAGGCTGTCTGTGTGTTAATATGTATGTGTGAGCGTGCCGGCTAATGTTTGTTCACATGTGTACTGAATGCGAGTGATGATGTTCTTTTTTAAGTGTGTGATCGTGCACCATAATTACATTTGTGCCAACTATGTGTGTACATAAATATTTAGCTACTCATGTGAACACATTTGTATGTGTGTGCGCACACCTTTCAAGCTTGTAGTGTATGAGCACCAACCTGCTTTCAATATAGCCTCTTATTAGGTGGTGATTATCTTTCCTGCATCTGGCTTCTTTCAGCCTTAGACTGAAAGTTGGAGAGGCCAGGGGCACCCTGGGAAGAAAGGAGTGAATACTTCCTGAACCCAGCATTGTCAGGCCCCCGCCTAAACCCTTCAACTCCAGTGTACCCCTCAACCTCCCAAAGAACCCAGTCACTTAAGTTTTAAATTCACGCTGGTGTTTATTCATGGAGAAATACATACGTAGGTGATATTCAAACAATGTTTGTGTGCAAGATTGCATGATAGGTAAAGATAAAGCAGAAGTTACCTTCCACTTAGGTTATATCTCCATAAGAAAGAAGATAAGCAAATGAAATACCAAATTTCTTGTTTTATTTTGCTTGTTAACAGCCTTTAGCCTCTTTGTATGTATGGTTAAGTGCATTAATATACCTTTTTCTAACTAATGCTGGAATATCTGTCTATATTTAGGTTGACCCTAAGTCAACCTATTCTCAAGAAAAACTGTGAAAAATTTTGGTAAACAAAAGTTCACTTCAAACATTTGACCCAAAAGCACAAATGTTAAGCACTTCCATTGGTGTTAGTTAATAGCCTGCACCTTCAACACTGACACAAGCATATGAACACAATTTTCTGTTCCCTTACTCCTGCTGCTGACCATAGTAAATAACATAACATCCCTAGAAGATGCAGACTGCAAAGCTATGATCTAAAACATTTTCTATGAGGCAAAAAAGGGAAACAGAAAATAGAGAACAAACCAGACACAAAAAAAAGAAATAGATAGTGGACAGGAGAAAACATTGTGGCAGCATCCCGAGGGCCTGGCTGGGGTCTTTGTAAGAGCCCATACATCAGCTGTCACCCGATGGGCTTCCAACGAGCCACAACAGAGAAACACAATAGACTGGACAGATGGTCCCAAACAAACTGCAGTGGGTTTGATGCTATTAAAAGCTGTTTACCTCATGCCAGACGCCAGCAAGTGTGGTGGATGCATTGTATGATCATTTCAAAATGAATGAATGTGTATGTGTGGTTGACTACCAGCCTCTGGTATTTCAGTTAACCCTCTTGTGTGTTTTTAGCCACCGAATGACCAGTAGCTTGAGTAAAATGTGCATCAGTGTGTGCGTAGGTTTCTCATAATTAAGATATAATCAAAGATAACACATGATGATGAAACACAAACAGTATGAGGATTGATTTGTACACAGTGGATGCCGGCCAACTCCTCAGGCCATGACAAACTTTTGGCCGATGACCAATAAGCAGACAAATATAAAAATGAACTCACACCTCCCCCACCCCTCATTCCTCCTATCCTTTCCTCCTCTCTCTCCCCTTCATCTGCTCTCTTAAACAGTGACTCTGACACCTCAGAATGATGAACTCCTTCAGTGGTTGACCTTTCTCCTTCGGACTAGTCACCCGCCCTTCTGCCCTCGTCCATGTAGATGAGACAGAGACAGATGAAGATATTTTGCAATTTGTGTGCATGTGTGGGTGTCAGTGGGGATAGTGGGCGGGGGTGTCATGCAGTGACACAGTGAAATTAGTTTTGGTGTTGGTGGATGGCGGCCGACCCACCTTCAGATCAGCAGTCAACCAGGGAGATTAATCCAGACACAGGAGGCCTGTTGGAGAGCAGTGACAGGCCCTGAACGAGAGGAGAGAGACAGGCAGGTAGACAGACAGATGGGGTGGATAGGTTCATGACAATGATATACCTACTGAGATTGTATCCATATATCTGAGTGTGATTTTCAGATTTAACATACACCATACAGATTGCTGGACTGCTGGGAACAGGAATGATGTAATGACCAGATTTCTCTCCCATGACATTAAATAGCATAAATGAGGCAGAGGTACTGAATCATTAACATATATAAGCAGGTCTAATGTTGCTCTTGTCTCGTTAATGATTTACCTTGATGAAAAAAACTACCAACCCATCACAGTCTTTGCAAATAAGACTTAACCACGCTGTGGAACACAGATCAAGACATCCTACTTCAACAATTTAATCACTTTTCCAATTATTTCTTATAATTTAACTTCATGTAATAAATTGACTTTTCCCTAATTCCAAATTAATCATTTAATAGCAAACATCTAAATGACAACAGCTCACTCTGCTGTGCTACTTCTAGCTTCCTTCTTCTTTCTCTTTTCTGTTTGAAATCCCCCTTTTTTCTCACATTATCACAAGGGATTGACAGTTGAATTACTTGCACCTTGTAGGAAAATGAGGAACTCGCTGTTGTGGGGTAGGATGACTGAAAATAAAATATTGAATAAATCAGGCAATCAAGTTTTCAAGTTGGGTTTTTAAATATTCTCAACTGTCAATAGTTTGGGTTTTTTTGTCATATGTATATAAGTAGAGCACAGATGAGACAATGTTAATGCTAGTTTTGCAGAGTTCTTTTTTCATTGGTTATGTTAAAGTGAGATGGAACTGGATTTGATGTATTGCACCATTAAATCCAATCAGCAACCATGGTGTCCATCAGCAGTTATTCAGCCTTATATAGTATTCTTAAACAACCCTTACAGTGCCTGCTCAGTTACTGTAATACAGTCCAGTGATAGCTATAGCTAATTGCCTAAAATGCGAAGGTGTCAGAATATGATGAATATGGTAACATTAGCTACGCTTGTCTTGCTTTCTTCGTTTTCTGTTTTAATTGGCTCCAGTTAATAATCCTCCTCCTCTGGACCATCCTTTGCTATTCTGTCTTGTTCCCCTCTATAATTGGTTTTGATCAGTGCATTCCACAGGTCAAATAGAGGTGAGAAACCCTTGGATCATTTTTATTCCATTTAACTTAACTCATTTTTCTCATTGACATTGCAATAACTTTCATTTGTTAACGAGGATCCCTATTGAATTTGTCTAAATTGGACTAAAAAGTCCAAGGCATAACAAGGTAAACTGAAAGCTATTCTTTAACCATTTGGAAGACTTAATGAAAAGTGACATTAAATTTTACTCCCTTACAGAATAACTGTAAGTGTTAATGGCATTGCCTAATAGAGGTCTAAGCTCACTGAATTTTGAAGATTATGTTTTTTATACCTGAATTCTTTTGCAAATGCTCAGGAGCTTTCCAATGTATAATGAATAGTGTTGCTTGATTACATGTGCTGACACAACAAAATGAAAAAAAATAATTAAAATGACACAACAGTATTTATGTGTTTTGAATTAAATATTTTACTGGAAATTCATTAATGAGTTAGTAAAACTGATTCTTTCTTTGTTTCTGGTCTGACAGAGGTGTAAATTGTTTACTCTTGTTTTAATTGTATCCCAAGATGATTTGAATTAGTGATGTATTTTATGACCACACACTAACACTGGCAGATCATGTGTACTGAAGGAAACAATAAACAGTAAAGACTAATTGTGCTAAGTTGACCAGTAAGTGGTGGGCTGGCGGAACACCATGCAGTCTAGTGTTTCACTCTTTTTTGCAATTTAGTATAAATGCAACCTACACACACAGTTCTTGGTGTAATGGACTGTGATCATATTTGGAAGTATTGACTTATTAGCCTAATGTTTAGTTGCTTTCCGAGACTGTTCCTGAATAAAGATGTTTCATTTTTACAAAGTGCTTCAGTGACAGTTGACATAGCCTACCGCAAGAGAATAGTTAAACTGCTCAATTAGCCCTTTCCTTTTCTTCATAGAAAATACAGCATTGTAGTGTTATTGATGTGTTCCATTTCTAACTTATGATTTTGATATTACAAAAGTATATCAGCAATTTAGCATTTAATTGATGCTCCAAATACCTGTGTGTTGTTTGAGGCATTTAGAATAGGCAAATGAGTAAATAAATCCAAAATTAAGCCTTTTTTGAATGTTGCTCTTAGATGTTGCCTGGTAACAAGTATAACTCCGTACAAAAAATGAAATAAATTACACACACAGTGTTGTATAAGAATTATTCAGAGTTATATTTAGTTTGTAAAATATAGATGAAATTCTGTCATTTCTTATTAACTTCAAACATGCTAATAGTGGTCTTTGTATGCTATTATTCATTGCAACATGACTGTTAGATACCCCTGCTTACTTTACTTGCTTCAAGCACGTGTCCTTGTGTGTTCATGTGTGTTAAGTTGCTTTTCAGTGCAACTGATCACATTTGGCAGACCTAACTGTGTGTGTGCGTGCGTGTCTGTCTGCCTCTCTCTCTGTATGTCTGTCTTCAGGTCAGCTGTCCATTCCTTGTGATCTAGAGAGACTAGAAAATCCCTTGAGCCAATCCTCCAAAAGCACTCATCTACATAGAAAGGTAACTAACTACTAGCACACACACACACAGACATACACACACACTCCCAGCAGGGTGTATCAGCCACTCCAGCAAGACTAAGAGCTTCGGGTTACAAAGCAGTTCAGGGGGTCAACAGTGGCTTTCGATCTTTGACCGTGGGACAAAAACAGACTGAAGTCAGGGGCTCAGTGATTATTGTGTTGTGTTAACACATTCACCAGCAGCAAATATTTAGCTTACTTTAGTTTGCATTTATTCAGGCTGATTAAGCTTAATTTCCAGAACGAAACACATACTTGTGATTCCACTATATTAATGAAGTGGTAAATAAATAAAATATTAAATAAACATGATAAACCTTTGTACCATAAAAACTAAAAATTTTGCCTTTAGCCTTATAAAAAATGTATTCATTAATAGTAATTAAAAAATGTAGCAATACACTTCTTAATACTCTGGAATTGAAAAAAGTAAAGTAAAATTTGAGTTTTGACTGCCTGGAAGATTTTTCTGCTACACAATAATTACAGACCAAAAAACTCCTTCAGAAATGTGATGCTGGTTATTTTAGTTGTCTTTAGACCAATTTCAATTTTATACTTTTTATTTTTTCTTATTTTTGTTTATAATTTGCAGTTAATCAACAACAGGTGACATTTTCTTTTCCAAATCTGAGCTGTTTTTTTTTTTTCAAATTGCCTGTTTTCCAGAATAATCATTTATGTACAAGAAAACCACCGACAGGACATATTCAGAAGTCCCTTCCCTCTCACTCTCACTCCCCTCCTCGCACACATACTCAAAATGCTTGACACTGTCTCTCCCCTGAAATAAATTGAAGCCTGATCAGAGTCTCTGCATATCCTTGTCCCCCTGGTGGCCAGCAATAGAACCACGGCACACATCACCACTCTTTTCCTTCATAAGTTACTTTGTTGTATGCAAAATTTAAAGTCTTTTGCATTCCAAATTGTACAAAATCTGATACCTGGCGTTACATTAGGTTGATAATGAATGAACTTTGTGGTTTTGAAAGTTGCTGTAATAACTGTAAATAACAGGGAAAGCACTTTATAGGAATAGGATTTACTGTGTGTCCGGACAAGAGTCCACTGAGCATCCTTTGTGCCTCAGATCTTTCTACTTTTGATTCATAGTCCATGAGGAAAAGAACCCAGATCAAAGGCCTATAGTGGTTACTCTTAACTAAGGTGAGAGTGTTCATCAGTTTACCTTTAGAGTCTTTTCCAGTTGTAATCTAGTAATTCAAAGCTGGCCACTAGCCCACCTTAAAAAACCTACATTACACTGGTTTTCAGTGTTGTTTTATTTCTATTTTCTATTGCTGAGTAAGTAATGCTGTATTCAAAATGACAAGTAAAAGTGGTATACATAGTAATAATAAAAGAAATATTGCTGTGCTCTAAGTCCAATATTAAACCACTCGTGTACCTTCACTGCCTGATGGGAAGTTGTCCCACAACTGTTAAGTTATACACAATATTGAGAAAAAAATTACTTAATCAAGAAAGATAAAAAAAAAAAATTTAAACTAAAACAAGAGGTTTTATTTAAGCAGAGTTTAAGCCTCTAAAACTGACTTAGATTGACTTTTTCAGTGCTTCATTTCTCTTTCTCTGCCACTTTCACCCTCTGCAAACTGCTTCCACACAACAACTCCAACTGTCCTACCTCCAATATGATTGAAGCTGACTTTGCTCTCCACCCAGCTTTGTTTTTCTTCACAGCCGTTGGGTGGTCCATGTCTCTTGCTCCCTCTCCCTCTTACTCATTGTCAAGTTCACAGCGTCTGTTTCTCTTTGAGTGCAATGGGACTCAGGCAGGGTCCGAAACTCAATACCAGAGTATACACAATTAAGTTCACACTGGAGGTTATTGGGTGGAGGTGTGGTCTCATCTCACAAAATCCGCGAGGCAGTCAAAGAATAGGAGGGTGTGAATGTTTATGTGTGGTTGGTTAGTTGGACAAGGTTGACTAGGTGATAGGTGGAGATGGTGTGTGTGTTGTCAGGGCGGTCTTCTGGTCTCAGGCTCAGGTGTGCTGTCCAGTCACAGTTTAGGATAAAGTTTTAAAAAATGTGGCTATGGCGTTTAACTGTTTTTCTCTGATGATGTAATTTATGTTGCTAGAGTGTTGTCTGTCATTTTGTGCCTTTTTTAACTTCAGCTTTTCACCTGCTGCAGTGATGGGAAAGTGATATACAGTTTCAAATTATCATGTTTGTAAAATACGGGAAAACAAGTTTTCATCCTGCTGAGTGACCCACACATCTATGAGTAAGCAGCAGCTCACATTTTTTTTATACATTACCAACTTTAAGCTTGATCTTTGCCAGAAGTTTTATTTAGGGAGTATTTTTTTTCCTAACATTGTGATGTGTACCCAAGTGAATAGTGATTAAAAAACAAACATTAAAGAAGATATTTTGTTCAATCCAAATTAGAAACACAGTATTTTTTAACTGAACAGACATATAAGAATCCAAAGGCTCTTTAGGTCTGTTGCATAAAATAGCAAAAACTATTTTCCTGCTTTTTGCCCTGCTGAATTAACCCCAGTTGACCTTTTCCAGCCTGTTGAGTGTTTCAGTGTTGGACCAGTTAGCCATAGCTCCCTGTGAGTACCATTCACACGCGATTGGGAGTCCCATGACAGGCCAGCTGGAACCTTTAGTCCACTCCCCCACCCCCCACCCAAGTACGCATACAGACACAAAACCTCCATGGAGCTCCTAATGGCCAGCCAGCCTTTCAGTCATTCAGTGGGAGGGTTATGAATGTGTGGGTGTGTGTGTGTATGTGTGTTGGGGGTGTTGTTGGGGCTTCCTGTTTTGGCCTGTGTGCTTCAGTACTTCCTGGCAGTGGGGCTGCTGGTGTCGTGTCTGTCAGCTCTGGGACTAGCAAGATATGAAATACACACCAGGGTTGACTGTTATGGGGAATTTGCATCTAATATCTGGTACATTTAATTATGTGTGATTTCCCAGAGTTATTGTATTATAATATTGTTGCCAGTACGGAAAGTTCATTCAGCATTTAGACGAAAGAGGGCCTCCAAACCTCTCCCTGCAGACAAAACTTTCAGTTAACAGGATACACACCTACACTCAGTAGGTAAAATTACAGCATCAACCCATACATGACATGTGATGTCACAGCTCCTTATGTCTTAATCCAAACATCAGCTCAACATCAGGTTTTGCCATTATCAGTGTAGCACCAGCAAACAAGCCCCCACATGCACCAGATGTTACTGTAGTAGATTTGTTGAGAAGTCTGTCATATTAGATTTGGCAATTTGTGAATGTTACTAGAATGTCTGAGATGTTAGAGTAATTTTGTAGTAAACACACTTTTAAGAGAGTTGTGTAGTGTAAAGTTTTATGATTAAACAAGACACTAATAACTGTTTAGCCAGCAAAATAAAATGAGTAAGAACCACATATGCACTCTGGATCTTGAGTCTTGATAAAATACTTTTAAAATACCTTCCAGAACAACAATATGATGGTATAATATTTTTTGCATCTTGTAAAACAACAACACACATTGATACGAGCTGTTCTGCTTTCAATAGACAGATGTTCAATTAAGTGTTGTACTTTCCTATTTAAAAAAAAACTCTACTCTTCACTTTTATAAGCAAAAAGAGAGCTGGTCTATTTATGGTGAATGGCGCAATGGGCCTTCTCAGAGACCACACATTGATTAGTGTGAGAGTAAAAGATTTACTTCTTTCTATTTGCATAGTTTTAATCAAATCTTACTTTCCCTTGAGATAGCTAATCTAGTAGTCTATGCACTCCTGCTCTCACATACAATTGCAGATGAATATATGTACAATGTAACATTGGTTATAACTGACATAAACATGCGCACACATACACTACACTAGGTATGTCTTGGGGGGAATACCAGTCATGTTCCATTAATCTGAAAACCACCGGTGATTGATCAATTAGCCCTGCTTAGAGTTGGGGCTCACGCTGATCAATAGCACTGATCACCAGCCAAAGGTTTTTCATTAAGACCTGCTGCTCTGCATGAGTAGAGTCTATTAGCATAGACCAAATGAGTTGTGAGGAATGCAAATGCTGAAGTGGAAACACACACACATATACACAAACACACACACACACAAAGGCCCTATAGTTTTTCCCTATATCTTGTGCATATATAAAAAAATTACACAATCATTAATGTCATTTAAAAAATTGCTTTTAGGACTGTTTTTTATACTTTTTAATATTCTAAAGCCATTTGCAGTCGTTTAAAGGAAAACTATTATGTGTAGAAATTACTGTTGTTTTCTTTGATTGGATTGTAGTAAGTACTGTACATATTTTGGCGCAGTTACCCAAAATTCAATTCCCAGAAAATGTTGAGAAAAGTAGAACCAACAACTGTATGGTATGATCTAAAAAAATAGTATATTGTACAAATAAAGCATTGCTTACTTGGTTAGAAATTTGTTTTAATTTTACAAGATTTTTTTTAATCACGTTTTTAACATAGCAAAGGTAATGAGTTTAATTAGTTTTTTAGATTTAAATGGAAAGTTGTGTTTAAATTATCTGACATTTCTTAAATGTGATTTTATATTTAATGGCTAAATAATTTGTCTTGTTGTATAATCACTTATATAGCATCAGTATATTAATAGCAGAAATGATGCTTCTAGCTGATAATTTAATAATGTTCACTATAAAATACTAGCTTTTTGTTACCAACTGATTATGACTGGACTATAAGTAAGTTTGACTGTCCTGTGATGACTGTGTCACAAACACCATACAGTGTGATTGTTTCTCAAGGACACTTTGAACAAACTCTCCCTGAATATACTTGTTTATCACAGGAGGTTCTTGTTAGGGATGGCCCGAAAAATAATGCTCAAAAATATAAAGATACGTGAGTCATATTACCTCTGAATAGTTTTTATGGTACCATAATGAACATGTGTGATAGTGCTTTCCTTTTATCCCACTCATTGTCAGCCTTTTTTAGTAAGTTACCTGAAAAACAGCGGATGTTGCTGCACCACAACGATATTTCTGATGCACGACCCCATCAAACCCACGGGATCATCCGTGGCTTAAAATACAAAAACACTGGCCAGCTACCACTGACAAACTCACCTTTCTCACCCTTTCCTAACCCTCAGTGGGGCACAGAACCATTGTTTCACTGAAACAATCCTCATTGAATTAAAAACTGGCTGCATGCTTTGTTCAGTAAGGCCGATGTGTAGTGCTGTCAGGGGTCCTATCGTTAATGTGCCATCACTGCACCTCACATCCTTAGCAGACACAGGCAGCGCTGAGCTTATTTCCTCCATCTGTAGGTGAATAAGTGTGCACATATGCATCTGTGTGTGTGTGTGTGTGTGAGAGAGACAGAGGCTAACATTTTAAAAGTGTGTTGATGAATGAGTAAGAGAGGAGGTTGGAGGGTGGGTCAGTTCG
>JAQNCA010000025.1:11854465-11869597 GCA_029783725.1 Acanthurus tractus
TTTTACCAACTTATTTTATATATTAAGTAGTAGTACTAAGTGTTCATGGAAGATAAATACATCATTTCTGCCAGATGATGGCTTTCTGCCAGAAAAATATAAATAACAGCAATTCATTTTAGGCAAAAATGAAGGACTTAACATGGGTTAAACCATCCAGATGTGTAGGACGAAGTTATTCATGTATTTATGGAGTTCTCAGACGTAACTTTAAAGACATCTCTGAGGATGCAGTTAAGCTCTGACATGTATCATGTCTCTGTTGAAAAATAAATTATCCAACAGACTATCAGTCAACGCTTTTTTTCTTTGGATGTCTCCCTTAAAAATGTTTTTTTTAGAGGACAGCGACAATTTGAGGCAAACCACTCTGTCAGTGCAGCACCACATGCTGTGTCAAATGTCGTACTGAGGGGTGGAGCGCTTAACAAGGCAGCTTTAAATGGAGTTGATGTGCCTTTCAGTGACTTCAGCAGCCGGGATCAGGCATTGTAAAAAATCTCCCACAAATGTCCAGCCCACACAAAACTCTTACACCCAAGCTTTCTACTTGTTAGCCCCCCAATCAAAAAGAGTATAATTGTGATTATGCAATGCTAATACGTTAAACAACTTAAATGAGATAATATGGAAAATAAGTGATTCAGTAGAGTGGATCCAAGAATTTTTAGATCTAGCTTAATCCGCACCATCTTGACAAACCCAGAACTCCAGAAGAGAAGAGGCAGCTCTTTCCCTGTTACGCTTCACTCCTGATCTCTCTGAAACCGAGCCACAGTTCCAAGCAGATGTTGAGAGAATTCTCCCTAAAGATTTTCCTTGAGGCTCATACTTTTTCATAGGTATTTTTAAGTCTGTGATGTTCATTTATAGGAGCCTCTATTACTCTGTTATTGCTGCATTTGGCAAAGGACTCAGCTTCTTAAGAGTCCTTAGTAGCTTTCGGAAACTGTTGCTGTCCCAACGGAGGGACAGCAGACTAAATAATCAGGTTCCCATCACAGTGACAATCTGAGAGCAGCTGTTTGCATCTTAAGGCCTGCCAGCAATTGTCTGTGACGTTGTGAAACAGAGAAGGAAAGAAAGGAGGGAAGGGAGGAGGGGAAGATAAAAGGAAAGTTTCTTTCTCTTTGATTCTGTCCTCTTAAGGGTTTTGATATTGATCTTACCAACAGACCTGCAGATGCATGTGCAGAGGCACATGCACAAATACTTACGTAGATCCATCTGTGGACACACACATACACATTAGCAGAGACACACACTGACACACATTAAATTGAAGCAGAATCTTTTGTTTTTGTCATAGGTATGGAATGCAGCACACTCAAGGATACTCAGTATTTGATTTATGATTTACATACACTACTATTTTGTTTTGCAAGATTTATGTAGCACTTTGCAATAAGAAACAAAAAGCTTATCACTGCAAGCAAACACCGATGTTAAAGACAGTTAAGGACTGAGGACAGTTTAATGAAAACTCGTAGACTGAGGCTAGTCTGTAAAAAGTGTGTTTTCACAGGCTGTACATCACCTGCTCAAGCATGTGGTTGAAATTGCACAGAGGCCTTGATGGAAAGAATTCAGTCTTTAGTAAAAGCAGGGCTGCCTTTGTTTGACACTGAGCATGCCTCTCAGCTCTGCAATTTTGATGTCTTTGTTTGGACAAAAGGTATCATTAAGTGTGAATCTTTGTATGCTCACTTAAATTTATTTCTTAGATATGTAGCTGAACAGATCTGTATATGTGAATGCAGCACATGTTTCGGTTGTGAGAGATGTACATGGGAATGGTGAAAGTCTTGTCCTGTTTTGGCTCATCAGGTCTTTAGCAGTAAGTCACAGCTCAAGGCCGCCGAAGGTCCTTTGAGATTTAGAATGTTCTGGTCTTATAAAATAGCATCTAAGGCCATCACGCTAGTTCATGCTGTCAGATATACATTTTACCTTATGCCAATTCATATTACTATCAATGAGCCTATTAGGATCACAGGTAAGGCTCCATGGTTTACACAATGTAAAAAACACAAGTTGCAGTCAACTCCTCTAGAATGTGGAGCATTGATAACTACTCAAATGTGGATGCAGTTAATAAGAGAGATTGTCCTTGCTTTATAAACTTTTTCACTGAGGTTAAGCTTAATGACAGAAAAAAAACATGCTGCTTTGTCATGTTGACGATGCTCTCCAAAAGAAAGAGAGAGACGGCAGCAGTGGGCTCGTTAGACCTCATCACTTAAATAAACTCAGAAGTGCGACCACATTGTCAGATGCAATGAGCAAGTTTGCTTAAGATTGTATTAAAAATGTAGTAATTGTATAAGCAGAGCCAGATATTTTGTTATAAAAAATAGAAGAAAGCTATGTCTGTGTTTTTTTTAAATTATTGTAAACAAAGAGCAGCATTGACTGCATGAGTAGACTTATACAGGCCCACATATCCTTTGTTTTTTAGGTTAGAGGCTTCACAGGTTCAAAATTGTGTGCTTGAACCCTAAAAAAGAGAAATTCAACATCTGAACTAGACCCATATGTCAGTTTTTTGAAACCTGGGACCTAGACACATGCAGAACCTAGGAAACTCAGATCTGAACCTAGCCAGGAAACACAGACCTGACCAGCAACAGTTTCACAGCACACAGTTTCACCACCATTAAAAAAATTAACAAGAAGGGTTTAGTAGTTATTTTTTACTCATGTAACACTAGTGGCCTTCTTCCTTGTGCCTGGCCATAACACACAATCCATCCTTCTGCCAAGAAATTTAAATCATGAGCACATTCAGGTTTTTTTCCCTTCTCTTTCTGTTTGAAATAGCATGGCTAATCCACTCATTATTTTTAAAAAAATGTCTGCTTGTGACATGGTGACAGACGATGACAAATGCGCTTTATTTGGTATCAGCTTTCTCGTTGAGGCTCTTGGATATTTTTTTGCTCTATTGCCTGACCTACACATACTCATCCTATTGTTGCAAATTACAACACACACAAAGGATTTAATGATGATCGATGCTAACTGAATACACAGTTGAGTATTTTCATAACCACTTGGTTATTATAAATGTTGTATTTCATCAAAACCATAATTTTCAAAATTGTGAATATTTTCTAATTGAACTTATTAAATTCTTTTAACCCTCCCAAAACAAAATATGCTTTAATTGTTAAACACATGAATTAGAATGATTCAAATGAAAAACACAGAATTTGTAAAAAAAAAAAATTAATAAAATCTGAAGAAATGAAAACAGTTTTCACAGGACCACATACACTGGGTACTTTTCAATTGTTTTCTATTTTTCTGTCATAAAAGTAAGAGTAGGTGAGTTTATTTTTATGTTGCAGTAAAAGCTTAAACTTAAAAAATGTATATGTTTAATATGTTCAAAACCAGTTAATTTTTATAAAACATAGACACTTCTTTTGTCAAGTTGCTGTAACACCAGTCTTGTAACTGAGGTGCAGGACTTGAATTAGGAGGTTTATGCTAGTGTTGTCATCGGGCATGTAGCCGCCCTCTGTGATTAAACTCCAACACAGTGCTAACAAAGAAGTGGTTAAGTTGTGTGTGCAGGTGTTGTGAACCCTCTTGTGTGTGCATATGTTCTTCTCTTTCTGATTTAGTCTATTTTCGGGTCAATAGAATCTCTTTTTTTTGTAGTTGTAAACAATGTATTAAGTTGCATACTTGCACTTACTGAGAAGTATGTAAATAAGCAAGTACTAACGGTGTGTGCGTGTCCTAGTTCTCTGTAGCTTGTTTTCTTTCTCTTTTTTTGCCAGAGCACCTATCACAATCGGCTTCACTTTATATTGCAAGATTGTCCGAGGCTAATTGTCTGCAGTTTAATTGCTATGAATGTCATGTTTTTTTGAAGTAATAATAGCAGTTTCTTAGTAATGAACAGAACCAGAGCTGCAAAATTAGTCATTTAATATGATAATTAGCAAATCTACAAGCACAAAACCTCTGACAGTTATCCTGATCACTCTGCTTGAGACTTTTCTGGGCACTGTTCAAGGGTTAAAAGGTTAAGTATGGGCCACTATCCAGAAAAGGTTAAGTAAAGTTTATCAATTATTGACAGTAGTGACTGAAAATTTGAAAATCTTCATGTGCAGTGGTTTAAGTATTCATGCGGCAATGATCTGTCATCAGGTCCTCAGCAAATGACAACCAATTTTCCCTTCCCTTTTCAGTTTAATTGAAATGCTCACTGTAGGTTTTATTATTTCCTTCATCTGAAAACACTTCGAGGTCAATCCAAAAATCTAATTATTCTTTTGAATGTTGTCATAGGAAAAAACTCTCTTTGCCTATGGTTCTGCAGCTGATAAACAGTGTCGTGACATTCAGGTTGTCATGTTTTTACAGACGCAACAGACCTCTTTCCGTGACGGTCCCGCAGTGCACTCTTTTTGACATTGTTGAAACAAAGGTCAAGATTCTACGTGCTGTCAAGCATTCACC
Source organism: Acanthurus tractus (assembly GCA_029783725.1). Taxonomy (NCBI): domain Eukaryota; kingdom Metazoa; phylum Chordata; class Actinopteri; order Acanthuriformes; family Acanthuridae; genus Acanthurus; species Acanthurus tractus. Next base: position 11,858,942 of record JAQNCA010000025.1, read on the forward strand.
TTTGCTACTTGGCTGAGGTCTGGCAGGATTAATTCTTTGTGTCTTGCAGTCTGTCTTTGTGCCAGGTTCATCTTTCTTACAATGGAGCCAAGCAAACACACAAGAAAAGTGTGCGCCTGAAAGTGTGTGTGTGCGTTTGTGTGTGTGTTTTTTAAAAGACATTGGTGCAACCGTTTTAACAGGGCGACTCTGTTTGAATTAGATGTTCTAACCCCCCGCTTGCTAAATGGATTTCTGAAGTGGCTGTAGTTGGAGGCTTTCAATCGGATGCAACCTTGAGTCCTTTTTTATGTGAGCTCTGTAGGATTTAAGTGCCGGTATAACATGAGCACGACTGAATGAATACATGCTCCTCATTTTTGAAATTGAAAAATCTCCAAAGGCTCTCCCCATTGTGCAGGCAATTAATGGAATGCTGGCAGCGAGGTTCAGGTGCTTAAAAGTTGTATTTTTTCTCTCTCTCTTGCTCTCTTTTTAATGACTAATAAAGGATAATCATCGTGAAAAAAAACATCATAATGCTGTAGGCTTCCTCTTTATGCACAATGATGTATAATGCATGCTTTGAAATGAAACGGCAGCGGCCTTCGAACCATTCCATCTCCAAACCTTAGTGTATTTGTTTTGCATGCCACAGTGAGGCTTTTGCATAACAATAGTGAGTGTTCCCATTAACAATGCTTGCCTATTAATTTGATCTTTACATTTTTAAAGTTTGTCCATCAGGCCGCCAAACAATGGGTCCCCCAGTCGCTGTTTGGTATAAGTGATTAGAAAGTTGGCTAATTGCCTCTCTGAAGAGTTGTGCTGTTTTTTTATAGCCGCCTTATTCTTCATCTGTAAGCCTCTACCAGTTTCAGCACTTAAAACAGATGAGTGGACCACTTTATTCATAAATAAAATGCAGTGAAAAGTTTGTATGACTCTGTGCCAGCAAACATCAGATCCAAAGAGACTATGTTTTTCAGGTTATTTGTCCGTCCCATTTTGTCATTGTAATATTTCAGGAACAACTTGAGGAAATGTATCCTTGTGTGGCACATGTCCACTTGAACTATAGGATAAAAGGTCAAGGTGACCGCTATTTGTAAATTATTTAGGTATTTCAAGTGTGAGTGAGTTTGTTTTGCATCGTCATATTCTATGTTCCTGTGACTTCTAGATAATTGCACCTACCATTCTTTTTAATGTAGCACCTTAGGACTACTCTGTGGAAAGCCTCAGCGGTGATGGCTCAGCCACTTCACATCCCTCACAAGGAGTTCTAGAGACAAGGACAACCACCAAGCCTGGAATAATGTTACTGAAATGGTTTAACCAGTGAATTAGCATGCATTAGTTTTAGAAAATATACTGACAACTGATGAAAATACACTTTTTTAGAGAGTAACTCTCTAACATGTCTGTCAATTTTCTAAAAGCTTTGACCAAATCTGGGGGTCATAGGTGGCATCCAGCCCACCTCTTCCTTCCCCTAATTTTTGCTGTTGATGTCAGAGAGGACAGAAGAGGTGCACAGGGGACAGTGATGTGCCAACTTCAAAGTCTTTGCAGAACACAGAAGCTAAGACTGCTTTACCAGCGGTAATTTTTTATGAATACCAAGCATAATGTAAAAAGTCATAGGAGTATTACATTACAAGTGAGGATGCATCTTTCTAATGAGCCTGCCTATGACATAAGAAGGGTAGCCAAACCTGAATGGCCTGTTTATTATAGCAGCCCACAAGAAACTGACTGGGTTTTTGTATTTTACAGTTTGTGTGTTTGTGGGCACTCCAGACACCCACCAGTATCATCACAAACCAATAAAAAGGGGATTTTCATTATATCTCCCCTTTAAAACTTTTTTCTTTCTGAGAAAAAGTTGTTAAATAAAGACAAATAATTAAGATTTCAATAATCTTTAATAAAGTCACTCATTCGTGGGGGAGATCATCTGTCCTAATAAATCAACAAATGCAACTTTTGCCACCGTGTGGCGCTAAGCGGGTGTTCATTTTATTCAGACTGGTTGTACTTTTCTTGGGCCTCTTGGGCCTCCTTTCCTGCCTGAAACTGGACTGAATACCAAACTGGCTTATTCCAGTGTTCAGTTGCACCTTTTCTTGCAATCTTGGAACATTTCCAAAAGCTTTTGTTTTTTCTTGTGCCCTCAATCTCTTTCTCTTTGACTGTGCTTTGACAATGCAGGGAAACATACAAGCGCATCTCAGTAAACACGAGTGAAGTGGTTCCAGAGTTTAAAAGCTTCACATAACACTGGCAGACACAACTTGGGGGTGTTTGTGTGATGGAAAGGAGAACTTGTTTAGAAACTGACAGCACTGTGTGCATGTGTGTGTGTGCATGCGTGCGTGTGAGTGTGTGTGTATGTATGTGTGTTAGAGAGAGAAAGTGTGTATGTGTGTTTATGTTGCTTTTGGCAAGTTATTCATTTGTGTTTTTTTTCCCTTTTCTGTTGCTCTCTGTGTGGTTATCTTTGAGTTGGTCGGTTTGGAGCTGATGTCCACCTTCGGGGATGCGCATAGCATGCATTTCTGAGTATTTTCACCTGAGGCTGCACTTGTTAGAGTCTGTGGATAAATGTATATACATTATTTATACAAATTCAGGGCGAGTGAAAGCAGGTTTAACACATTTACAGACAGGAGGCCAGGCACTGCAAGCCAAGCTCCAAGTGAGGATTGCAACGCTGTGCGCCAGGGATCGAGCTTGCCTCTTCCCGACTGTGACCAGCATCCTTAATGCTGCACGAGAACACAACTGACATTATCATAAACACCTCAGAAATGGAAAGATCAGTCGTATTATTTACTCTATGAAGGGAAAATGAAAAACAATAAATTGTCAAAGTTTGGTTTGTTGCTATATTTTCAAGAGATATTTAACAAAGCTGTTGTTCATATTTGCTGGATTTTGATTTCCTTAAATTTCACCCTAAAATGTTAGAAAGTTGAAAAGTTTTCCATTTTTGCTGCATTGTTTTTCTTTTAGATTAAGTTTGCAGAGACTCTTAAAAAATCCCATTTTATGCAGTTGTAAAGAAAAAAGGCAACCTCAAAACAACCTTTTTTGGACAGTTAACATGTACATTTTACCCAATATGTAGTGTGTATTATTCAAAATTGAAACAGATACAAGTGAACCTCAGAGAGAGAGAAGGGTAGAGAGGCAGTTCCTGTGTGGTCACATCGGGTTGGATCAAACAGAAGGAGTATGTCTGTGCTGCTGCAGTTTGATGAAAATGGTTTTTAATGTGTTAGCAAATTTCAGTGTATTTTTCCATTTTATGTATACCTTTTGAAACTTGAATACCTTCATTTACTGTTGAAATCACTTTTTTAAGTGTATTCCAATTAATAATGAAGGTCCAATTTGTATTAACACCAATATTTGTGCTGTTGAAGGTTGTAATATGAGTGGTGTCAAAAGTTGAGATGGAGCAAACTGAGCCGTACTTTCTATTTAAATTGCCTTTAAAGAGAAATAATTCTCTGTATTAAGCTGGAAGACAATTTTTGGAAATGTTTTTCTGTTTCATCAATTCATGGTTTTAAAAGATTTATTGTAAATAGTATAATGAGGCAGTTTGATAGCAAGCTGAAACAAAAAATTAAGATGAAAAGTATTGCGACATTGGACCCAGATAGTGGAGGTCAGTGTCACATACAGTACCAGAGACTTAAGCCTAATAAAACACAGATCAGGTAGAAAAAATCTTGATGATTCATTGAGGAAATGTAAAAGGTGGTAACACAGAATAAAGTTCTGTTTTTTGACGTTGAAGTGTAATCAAACTAATCAAAAGGGCAGTTTTATAAAGAAGTTTTGTTTGGGGTATCTTTCGACATTAAATTCAGTAAAAAGGGTTCTTTAATAAAACATAAAGACATTAATTTAAATTACTTTTTTCTATTATTGAACTTTCTCCCAATGTGAAATGAGAGACATCCCCCTGTCTTTTCCTACATCTACCAGTGAATTTTGCCCCCTTGGTCTTGTGTAAAAAAATTTCTTAATGCTACTTGACTCTCAAACTCCACATACCCATCCTCTTTGTTCCATCCAGGAGCTTCCTCCCTCAGAGGTGGACATCTTGCCAGCCGGCTGTAGTCTTCATGTTCCCATGGAGCTGGAGCTTGCAGCTTCCTGTTTTCCTCGCAGCCCTGCACCTCAGAAAAGCTACGGCCTTGTCTATGTTGACTGACCAGGCCGCTGACAGTGATTGTAAATTCATATATGTAATTCCTTTTTTGGTCAAAATTGGTAAAGTGTCTCTTGTTTTATAGTTTCCTCTTTTATAAAACTTCCATGTGGTGTCACCTATGGTCAATGTAGAAACATAGGAATATTTAATATGTCTGTGTCCATATATAGGGTTGCAACCTCGATTTCAAAAATGTCCTGATGCCGTGTAAAATGTAAATAACAGAATCATTTGAAAACACATCATTTACAAGCAAAAATCTTGCAAAGTTTTCCTAAATCCCTGTAGTAATGTCTTTTATATAATGTGTTTTTACAAAGTAGCGAACCTCTCCCCATCTTTGCTTGTTAACGACTGACAAACTCAATCATGATATTATAAACCTGTTACCAACGAACTTGTTCACCTGTGGATGTCACAATCAGATGTTTTCCAAACATTCCACAACTTTCACAGTCTTATGTTGCCACTACATTTCGACTTGTTTAAAACTAATTGCGGGCATCAATTTCAATAAAGCATTTCATTACAAATATTGATGAAGTTAATGAAAAAAATGTCTAAAAGCATTTTTTATACTGTTTTATGAAAATTATCGCATTCTGTTTTACTTACATTTTACATAACATCCTAACATTTTTGGAGCAGGTCTTGTGGAGTAGTAGTTTTAACCATTTAATAGTCATCTGGGCCTCGTTTTGCTTTTAACTGTTACTTTAAGATGTGCAGAATAATAATGTAAGCTAGAAGCCTCAATATGTATTTGTTATCTAAACTTTAAAAGTTTTTTGTTTTGTTTTGTTTTGTTTTGTTTTTACATTCAGTATTAGTGTTTTTAAGTGTATTCTCGTTTATGGCTTAACGTGTGCTTGTGAAAGCACTACTGTATGTGGTCTGTTAATGTGTGTGCTAGAACTGTAGGGTGTTAGATGCCAATTTGTGAACCATTAGTGTGAGATACATGTTATGAGACTGCAGCGTCCTTGGTTTGATTCAGGTGGACACTTTTATCACATGGCATCTCACTCCCTCCACTGAAACTGTCAAACTATCAAATAAAGGCTTAAATGGCATGGAAAAAACAAGATGAAGCAGAACAGCTGAGTAATATTGGACAGCTTCTTTCTTGACTCTTCGCATGTACACAAGAGGGCATATTTAGAGACAAAACAAAATTCAATTAAGCCTCTTTTCCAAACATTTACTGTTCCTAAACTCTCCCAGTGTTTCTGTTACTCTTTCAACTATTAAATAAAGGCCAGGATGGTATAAAAAACTAACAAAAAGGTGGACAGCAAAGTCATTTTTCTGTGTATTGTGTTTGATTCTAACCATAAAACCAAATGCCACATGTCTGCACAAAACAAACCTTTTTCCTGACATACATAATTCTATCAAGACAAAATATATTTAAAGAACTCCTCAAGACACAATATGATTTGAGAATTAAGTACCTAACACAAATCTTTTTTTCCATATATATTAAACAGATAAAAAAAAAATTTAATATGTTTTTCCCTCCAAATGGCATCTTCAGCATAACATTTTCTCCATAGAATAATGTATTTCTTAATCTGCAAACCACTTAGGAATGAATTTTATTCCTACATGTTTCACTATAATCTTAATTGAGAGATTTTGAATTAACTATTCACAGTTCCCACAAAAACGCATGTAATTGAACCTGACTGTATTATTGAGTGCAGAGAGCAAGAATCTTGTGATATATGCTTAGTCATTATTTATTTAAATATGAAGAAAAAATCAGGTAGCCTCGCAGAAGCACTCCCAGGGACAAGCGATAGGTAACTTGGAATGTCAACAGGAAGGGCAAATGTCATAGACAGGAGGGTGGGAAATAGCATTTTATGCATTGTGTATCCATGTAGTGAAAGTGTACACAAGCATATGGATGCACAAAATGGTAATTGTTTTAGTCCTTGTTATGGCATTTATCCTGCAAACAATCCTAACAGTTACTTTCAAGCTACAGATTGTTTTGTTGTAAAGCTTTGTAGTAAATGTTGCAAGGGTGTATTTCATTCCCTTTGATCTCTGACAGCTGATTTGTTTTTTTACAAGCTTTCCTAAACTGCTGGGATGGAGCAAGACTGCAAACATGCAGTCAAAATAAGAAACTTCTGCAATGACCACATGAATGTGTACGTCTGTATCCATGTATGTGGTATAGAGTTCACCTGTATCTTATAGGAAGTCCACGACTGCTGCGGAACCTTAAAACTGAATTTGTGGAAGTGGGTGATCAGTACAAACAATTAATGAGAGTGTGAGAAAATGGAGCTGGAGACCAGGAACTGCTTTGTGACATGGCATGTAAGGGGATTTTCTGTACATTAAACATGCCATGGAAAGACTTTTGATCATTCTCTGACTTAATCCACACATTGTCGAATGTCAAAAGAATAAACGCCGGTTGTTGTGGGAGGAAATTGTTGGGACATTAAAAAAAAAAAACAAAACAGTAACAACAACTACTGTACATGTGAAAGAAAATCCACATGAAAAATAATTTAGGGTGCCATGTATTAAAAATAATAAAAAAAAAACAAGCCAGTTTTGTTCATTTTGGACACAACACTAGAAGTCACAGCCCACAGGAGGAGAGATGCAGTCTTTGGTACAGGAGCAAACCAGACAGATTATTGATGCAGGTTTAGATTCAATAAGAAAACTGATGTGGCACAAATATCTTTTACACCTACTGGCATTAATGCAACACTCTTGTCAATGTACACACCTTCATAGACATTTGAAGAGACAAATAAAATTTCTGGTGATTTTTTTTTTTTTCTTTTTGAAAGCCCATTATTTTGCTCCAGACCTGCATCTCTGAACTACTTGTGGAAACAAAACAAGAACATGCTACAGTAAACAAATTTATTCTGGTGCGGACAGCTCACGTCATGTAACACATAGATGGAAACCCAGAGACGCAATAAATTATCTTCATTATTAAGCGTAACCAGTGACATACTGTACATCAAAAAGGTAAAAGCACTGTAAATAAAATAAAAAAAGTCTACAAAAAAAGGTTGAGAGTGAAACGGATATACAGAAATGCTTAAGAAACAAATGATTAAATGCCGGCAGACACAGATAGAAATTAATATTTTAAGTGTGATTCTTTTTTGATTTTAGTGTCTCACGACATAATTTAAGTACTGCTCAAAACAAAAAATAAAACTGTACACACACACCAAAGAAAGCAAAACCAGAGGGATCTTTTTTTTTTTCCATTTTGCTGATTTCATTTTTTAGGAAATCATTGCTTTGCAATTTATGCTTCATCACAGTTCTCTCCCATATGACCACATGAATGTAAACACCTGTTGAATTATTCTTTTTTAAATTTTTACAACATTAATACTTTATATATATATTTGTACATATTTCCATTCACATCTGCACGGTTAGCTAGCATGGTAATGAAATAAGGCAAGACTCACATAACTGTGACATCACAAATCTTTTTTTTTTTCTCTTATAATACTGATTATTAAGGTTTTTGTAATTTCCTCCTCCTGTTCTGCAGCAGGCTTTGGTCTTTCCGGACAAAGGCAGGGTCGATCCTTCTCCGTCTTCAGAATCACACTTTGTTTTGTTCCGGTTGTAATGAAGTAATAAAAAGGGAGGGGTGTTTTTTTTGCAGGAAAAAGGGCTATAAATACAATTGTTTCAGCTGATATTATTAATTGAATTTATTTAACACTGGTCTTTCTGAGGTACATAGTTTAAGATGATTCAGGGAAGTGGAATAAGAAAGGGGAACCACAAGGTGACCATGAGAAGCAAATGACTTTCATTACAAGAGAAAAAAAAACATCCTATTTTTCTTCTTATTGGCCTATTTGTCATTTTGTTCATTGAAGAAGTCATTTTTTCAGACCTTTATTTTTTAACCATCAGTTTTTTCCTTTTCATCTCAGGTAAAGCTGCCGTGGCAGGCATCTCATGTGACTTATGTGAAAAACAGACGTGACGGTACACAAAAGTCTCTGGGCTGGTTTGACTGCTTGTCCGTTTGTCTTTACAGTACCGACAACAGCTTAAAGCCAGTTTCAGTGAGAGAGCACACGCGAAGATCGTCGAACCAAAACAAGCCGCCCCTCCAGTCACAAAGCTGTCTTAGAGATGGGCGGTTGTTACTCAGCTTCTTTTCTCAGCACAAAAGGCTTCACGTAGTGTCACCAGTGCTAAAACACTCAAGGGATTTTAATTCTTACAGTTGCAGCCCGCCAGCCTTGGTAGACTGTGCTTGTGCAGATGATTAAATCCCATTTTGAAGTGTCAAATGCAGTGTTAGTTTCAAGTCTTTTTCTTTATGTCCTTTCAGTTTTGTCCATGTGGTTGAGGAGAAGCGGCTCTTCTTTCAGACTTTTTTTTTTTTTTTAAGAATAAAGGGATCCATATGTTCTCTGTGTGTGCACAGTCGAGTCTGAGCTGGAGATTCAGTTTGGTTAAAGCATCATTGGGAGTTTTTAGGGCTGCAGCAAAAACTTTCTGAATGTCTGCACAGCTGCATTATGGGTAGAGCAGTCCCCTCCTAAGCTCTCTTGGCGTGTAGCATTTCAATGAGCAGGTTGTTGCAGGGCACATCACCGTTCAGGTGTTTGTAGTAAAGGTACTCTTCTGCCTGCAGGCTTATAGCTCGGATCTCCGGAAGTCGGAGGAGCAGCTGACCAAACTTGTCCGTTTGCTGCGGGTAGTTGCACATGACATAGTCCAGCAGCGCTGCGTTGACCTGCTCCTGGACGCTTTCTACCAGGTGGAAGTTCTCCAGGTTCTTCACATCTACAGTGGGAAACAACAAAAACAAAAAAAAAGGATCAGACAAACACTTGAATCATTTCTGCAGAAGCTGTCAAGAAGCGCAAGAACATAATTGTGTGGATATTCAGACCAGGTGCATGAAGATAAAGTCATTTAGGGGGAAAAAAATTTGATTTTATTTAAATGTGTCACAGAATCCTCAATTGAAAGCTGAAAGGAGCCATAACAGCTTATATTAAAAAAAAAAACAAAAAAGTTAGAATGATGAGTAGTCCGATTTATTAGGGGATAACATGGGGACTTTGCTACAACTTCTCATTTTACAACTTCTCATTAACCAAAGCCAACATTTTTGGCTTTGGTTAATTTTTAGTTCATTTTAAGAGGACAAAATGCACAGCATGATGAAACACATGCACACACACCCTCTCTCTCTTTCTCCCTCTGAATCATCTCCTGAGACTGCGATGGAAGGAATCAGGTAAAGGCAAAAAAAAAGGTTCTCCTCCTGAGAGATTCATTCCCCCAGGAGTCCATGAATTATGTAGGGCACAGTTACAGTCATATTAGCACCAGAGCTTCTCCTTAACCCAGCGACTTCACCAGCCTTTTAATATCACAGATAAACAATGTCATAATTATTATTAAAACCAAATTGTGTTATTATTTTTTTTATTTTTTTTTTATTTTTATTTTTATTTTTTTTAAAGCATCAGTCTTATCACAGACAGTGATCACTTTAACTGGAGGGGGCGAAAAAAAAATCCTTTTTGTGCAGGAGTCTTTTTTTTCACTTTTAATTCCTTGTGCAAAATACATTTTGGATCTTTACAAAATCCTACCTTTACGCGCAGCTATAAGCACTTTTCCTTGACAATAATAAGCTCACGGGGGGTTTGAGAAGATTATTGCAAGACAAGACAAAAATTTGCTAAATGGATAATGGTGGACCAGAGCGCTGTGTGTACTTGTAATGATTATGAAGAGCAGGGCGGCAGAATATTTAATGAGATCATAGGTCTGTGTGTGTGTGCATGGGTGTGTGTGTGTGTGAGAGAGAGAGAGAGAGAGAGGGAGAGAGAGAGTGTGTGTGTGTGTGTGTGTGTGTGTGTGTGTGATCTTTTATTAATCTGTTTGACCCCAGGTCGAGTGTGCTCGCAGCGAGCTAATGTGGAATGACAGAGTCCCTGTGTCTAGTTGACACCTCTGGACCAACACACACTGAAATACACCATCTTTCACACCAAATTTCTGCCTTTCTTTCTCTTACACACACACACACACACAATAACACACACTGACATTAATTTATGGAAATACACATATAATTCTTTATATTTCTCTCTCTCTCTCGCAGTATCCCCTTCCCATACAGACCCACACACTCACAGACACACACACATGCTCCATCCACCCACCCAGAGCATTAGGAGGAAAGAGGGGGAGATAAATCAGCAGCTAATGAGGTCTGGAGAATGAGAAGCAGGTCCTTCAAGGCACTTCCATCTATGATGCACTCTACCATGCTATTACAATCTTTGTGTGAGTGAGTGAGTGTGATTATGTATGTGTGTCTGTTCTTGTGTTGCTTGTGTACATATTAGCTGGCATGTAGCGCGGGTGTGTGTGTGTGTGTGTGTGTGTGTGTTCACCCT
>JAQNCA010000025.1:11872482-11891446 GCA_029783725.1 Acanthurus tractus
TGTGTGTGTGTGTGTGTCTGCATGTGCTTTTCTTTGCTCTTTCACTGCCCCTTACAATCAACCTGCTCTAGGGACACACACACTCACACACACACACAGAGCATTCAGATACAGATTCACTCATGCAAATACTCACTGCATTACTTTACTCTGATCTCAATAATGCCTCACAGAGTGGACACTGATGTGAAAACAATGAAAAACATCACTTGGTGTCAAAGTTCAGTGTTCTCTGAAAAAGCAAACAGGCATCAATCTGTTTATGACTGCAAGAAGCTGAAGAGGAAAGAAAAATACAACATTACACAGCAAGGTGGTCTGGTTATAGATCCTAATTGGACCTGACAGTTTACATATTAAGAAATAAACCTGTATATTCTTACACATTTGTTCATTTTTACCCCTTTGACCCCTTTTAGGAAAAACTTTTGTTGAAGTTTGGGGAAGGAAATGTTCATTAAAAACAACAAAGGTAATAACAAAAAAAGATTCTAGGAAAGTGTAGCTGTCTAAGTTGGGATTTCACCTGGAAAAACCTTTGACCCCCTCCACTTCTTACTTTACATCATGCTATTTCCATTTCAGCAATACTGGCCTATAGACTAACATTTAATAAAAGCAGAAGTGTAAACATTCATTCATGCACAAATGTTTACAAATGTTTTACAAATGATTTCCTCTGCCTGCTTCAAATTGCTCAGGTTGCAGCTGTTCAAATAAAAGTAATGTCATGTTGGTCATGTTTGCTATCAAAAAAAAAGAAAAAGAAATGACATTCTGGAACAAAAAACTCTTAATATAAAGTAATTATTAGACCAACTTCCAAAGCTGTAATTCCCCTCTTGCTTTTATCTTATCAAACTATCACCTTTTTCCACCATCTAATCTTCATATAAGACACTGTCATTAGAGCAACGGTTACACATGACAAAATAACATCATGGTATCTTTCTTTTAGTGCCCCAATCAATAAACCTCTTAGTCACTAGCTGCCAACTCACTTCACCTTTTAAAACTTGACAACAAGTGGCTCCTGCTGGCTCCAAAAACAACACATAAAACTCTTGGGTCATAAACGGTTATTGAGTCAAGTGCTGTCAGTAAACTTGGCCAATTAAATGTGAGTGGAAGACAAACTGGTCACTTCCTGCATAGGCGGGAATAAGGGGCTCGGCTCTTCCAATAGGGACTTTCACAGGTCACACTTTTATACGAGCCTATCAAAGCTGAGGCACATTTTACTATGACAGCGGTGCTTCAAAGAACGAGGAGTTGAACCCATGTCCTGGCCACCTCTTTATTGCTCCGTACTGGATTGTTATCAAGTCAAAACTGTCTTCCGCTACCTTATTATTAATCCGCCTCGCAGCTTGGCTCCAATCAGAGACAGGGGCGTTGAAAGAGGAGAACCCAATAACCTTTAGCTCTTAAGGGGTGAAGGGATCAAGTGAGGCCTCAGGACTGCCTACAATAGGCAACATGCAGAACTACATGTAAACTGGGAGAATGTAGCTGTGTGTTTGTGTATGAGTGTGGTGTTAGAAAACAGGGCAGCGAGGGCAATTAAAGCAAATAAGGTTCACGGGGCAAGGGGCAATGGCCGCATGGTTAACGGTATCGCTTAAGTGGGCTGTTATCTAAGTTGTGGTGCACTCCACTGATATGTAAGCTGCGCTTTGTGTTGAAAAAGCAACCTCCTTTACCCCCTGTTTTACCCTCATTTCTTCATAAAGTCATGAAACACACAAACAATTGCACACACACACACACACACACACTCACTTTAGCTCCCATTGATACTCCACTGACAGCACTTCACGTGGATGTGTGTGTGTATGTGTTTTTTTTCCTCTGCAGGAGGTTTCTGCTTCCCCATTAAAGTATTTCAGTCCTCATCTATCTATGCTTGCCAGCAAACAAGTTTCCCTGCTCCCTGGAGCTCTCCGCTTCCTTGTTTTCCCCCAAGTCCCATTTGGGGAATTAGCCTTTCTCCGATATGACGCCTCCCCGTTAGAGGAGAGTAAGAAAACAGGAGGGGTAACACTGGAGTTGCATGCTTCTTAACATTTAATGGGGGTCTTTCAGACTTGATACACCAAAGGCTAACAGGATAAGTAGCATTTTAAGTGCCCTATTTAGAGTTTTATCAGCTGAATTTTGATCACTCATAACAGTGATTTAAAATACAGACAGGCCCTGCTCATACTGTGAAACATGACTGTTTGAAAGTTAAGGTGAGGATACACTCAAAAAAGACTAGTTTTACATATGATGTGTTAGCAAAAGTGATCATCAAATACAAAACATCAAGTCAACATGAAGTGGGTGTGCTTGTCAGACTGTAATTTATAGAAAGTTGCATAAATTGTTGGATACAGCCCCATTATTCTGACATCAGAAAGTTGCCGAGGTTAGAGGTTCAAGATTCTGTTCGACCATCAAAGAGGCACTTTGGTTGGAGTATATTTGTGCCCTTAGGCTATGAAAAGGGGTTAGGTTAGGGTTAACATTAAAATGCAGTGATTCTTGTTTCCTTGTGAAAAGAATACATTCTGTTTTATTGAGGATTAGGGTTAAATGTAATATGTGTCCACTTTGCATACTGTTTATTGCCTCTCCACATTATTTTCATCTTTATCTCAGCATCAACAACCCAAACATAGCCCCCTTGGTCGACAGTTTTATTTGAGCCTACAGAGCACCTGTCAGCTATAGCTAATTGTGAAATCTTCTTTTTTTGTGTGTATCTAATGGAGTGAAAGGCTCTCAGGAAGTATCCCATACGCTCATTAACTTTTTACTCGTTTAACAAAGGCCTCATTAAGCCCTGAACAGTGACCCTTCATCTTGAAAAGTGACCCTTTATTTTATCGGCCTACAGTAACATACTGTTGCTACATGGCCTCGGGCTAACACAGAGCCCAATGTCCAGAGGCCAAATATCCTCTACGCTAACAATGCATAATAACGACTGTCTCACAGTTCCTGGCTATGGAAACAGGCCACCAATGGGGACGGGTTATTGTCAGCGTGTCAGAATAAAGCATGAAGGCTCAATTTGCCCACCGACTCATCAAACCCTCCCTTTAGCCACTCAGGGGGCCTTACGCCATGCAGCTATGAAAGAGAATTAAGCAGGTACAGTCCAGTTGGGGATATATTAAGTCAAATCTAAACCTCCACCGACAACATTACTATTGTTGTTAAGCTAAACAGGTAGCGGCTGGTTCAGTTCTGTCGCCCAAGGACGGGTTGGCGTGCTTTGCGGGGCGTTGGAGAGAGGTCGAGAGATATTGAGAGGAAGGGAAAAGTGCCTTAGGTCCGATAAAATAAACAAGAGAAAAGGCGCTCCGAGCTGGAAGGAGACAAGCATCTCTGATTGCCTATGCTGGCTGGAAGGTGCTGGGGATTTATCCTGAGGTGAAGGGGAAAACAAATTTACATCATGTATCAGTTGGTTCTGTCAGTGGTGTGATATTATGGACTTTGAGGGCCTCAACAGATGGGCACGGCTAGGGAGGATAATATCAGTAGAAATAAGCGTTAGAGGGATGGTTCCGATTGTTTGACAGAGGATGGTATGTATTGTTCTATGTTTTTAGTCCTCTTACAGTTATTTGCTGTCAAATTGATGCAAGGACAAGAGCTGCAATGATTAGTCAGTTAATCAATTAGTTAAACAAATAATCAGTGAAAAATGCAATAAAGTTAAATAAATAAGATAAAGTAGCCACATATTTTCTGATTTTATCTTCTGAAAGTAAAGATTTGATGCTTTTCTGCTTCAGAGTAGTGTTTGGACCATACAAGTTATTTACATATGTTAACGGACATTTACAGAATCATTAATAATACAGTCCAAGAGTAGGTAGATTTTGTAATAATGAACATGGTCCTTATTTGCAACTCTAATGGACATTAACACTGCACATCACTAGTTTGTGAACCAAAAATTGGGATAACACTACTCTTTCAGACAAAGAAGCTTTAATGAACTAAATATTTCAATTATTCCTTAAGTCATGCGTTGTGGCTTAAAATATTTTTTGCCAATTGGCACCGTTTGCTGTGTTCATTTCTGACAAGCTGAGGACTTCCTGGCATAAAAGTCATATTGCTGAGGAGAAAAAAAAATCACATTGTCTCAGCATTATGAAAATCCACTTGCCAGAGGGATACTGACAGACTTGAATCAGCAATGAACCTGGTGCTTAGCCCTCTGTGGTCCCTCTAGTCCCCCGCTACACACACACACACACACACACACACACACACTTCTTTTTGCCCCCTTCCTTAGCCCCCCTGGAGGCGGAACCAAATGCCTTTCAATGAGCCCGACCTCGGACGGCGCTTTGCACCCACGGGTCCCTGCTCTCTCACCTTTCTAATGCCGTCTGGATTGCATGGACAGTTAACCCCCCCTCGCCAAAACAGCTCCCAGTCATGTAGCTACATGCAGCTAATGACACTTGACTGACAAGCTCAAATCTAATGGAGAACGATCCAGGTGAGAAGTTGCAGGTTTGCTGTAATCTGAGGAAATGATTTATGGAGAAGCGAAAAGGGGGAACAAATAAAATAAAATTCTAATGAATTAGAAATCAATATGGCGGTACATGTGAGGTGAGTTACTTTTAGACTTTACCTCTTACTTCATTTGTGCCTGTCAGCAGCAGCAGGAGCAGGCACAGCACATAATGTGTGTGTGTCGTCTGCCGTCTGTATCAATGCATGCGTGCAAGCCTCGTTTACATTCAGTGCACTTTTGCACCCCTTGGCTAATTACACACAGGGTTTGTTTGGTGGGTGGGAGAGGGGGGGGCGCAGGGAGGAGACGGGCATGTCAACCTTTCTTGTTTATGATAAAGTGACAGAAAATCATTGGGGGGTCAAGTACCCCCCTCCAACCCTCCACTGCCCCGAAAACTCCTGCAGCAGTACAGAAGGTGCCTGGTGTGGGAAGCCTCCCCTTTAATGAGACCATTAAAGGGCCCGTCTCCCCGTCAATAGATTTCTCTCATTCTTTCTCTGACAAATTTGAATTAATAATTCAGTGCCAAGCGCCTGGGGATGTATATTTTCAGCATGAAGGACAGTTAATCCATAGCGTCACCCCCCTCCCCTTCTCTCTTACTCCTTCCTCTCTTCTGCACTCTCTCATTTTACATCTACCTCACTCGCTCCCTCCTCCTGTGCTTCGTTCTCATTTGATGATGGGAGTCAGCAGGTAGAGTGCCGACTAAAGAAAAGAGTGTGCTGCATGTTTTCCGCACTGTCTTTTAACTTCTTTGTTCTCTGTGTGATTTTCGTCCCCTCTCATGTGACAAGTGGAGTCAACTTAAGTGCAAATTGGGGTTTAATTTATTCGAAAATATTGGACGGTGGTGGCTGTTCTCTCCTTCCCCTCAGGGCTAATGTAGGATGACATGTTTGCACACTGCCTCTCAAAAGCTGGACTTGATTTAGAGAACCGGGGCTTTTTACTGAATGTTTCTACTGTGCCGAACGCTGGTTCTTTCGAATGCACAATACAAGAAAATAAGAGGAAATGAATCATTTTGAGGATAAACCACAAGGATGTTTACTTAATGAAAAATATTGTGGAGTGTGTTTGTCTGTGGTTGCGGGTGTCTGTTTCTTTTCTGCAGCCACTGTTGTTGGAGACTTTTTACCGATTTTACTGGAAGAATTCTAAAAGGAATAATGGGTCTTTTTTGGTCTTCTGTTTTCTGATACACGTGGCACAATGTTGAACAGTAAAAGTATATTCCAAAAACAGCAGAATATCAAGAGAAAAGAATAAGTAAAGATCCTGAATATTTACTTAGGATGTGGTGGTCACTGTACCATTTATAAAAGAAACCAGCTATTTCAGCTACACTGTTCACAACTCGTTTTATTTCCTCTTCTTTTTGGAGGTTTATTGGCTGCTGGCAAAGAACTGGTTTTGTTTCTGGTTCATAATGTCAAAGCATAATTTCAACTGAAGTTGTGGTTGTAGGCTTCGTCATGCATGGCTGTAAAAAACAAAGTGGAAGAAGTAACCAGTTGCTGGAGAGGCACCTAATTTCTCTTGTTCTTTTTTTTGCACAGATTATTAAACTGCATTTATAACAGTCAGGAAAACATTTTTTTTCTTCTTATTTGCAAAATTTAAAAAGTTACTTCAAACTTGTTTGACAGTTAGATGGACACATTGCTTGACTCAATCTGTGGCTTGTAAATAATGAAGCTGCTCTCTCATACAGTGTTTGATTGCTCCAAGAGACCTTGTCATTGTATTCTCCTTCATACATGAGATGAAAATCTTTTCTATGCTGACAACCTGTTTTATCTTTGTTTTACAATGTAGTTTTGTATTAAGAGTGTGTGTTTCAGCGTCAGGCAAAAACTTCTTGTCTCCATGCTTTACAGGGTCTTTAAAGCGCACAGTGAAATGCCAACAGGAGTCTCAGATATCAGTGTCAAGTGGCACTAAAGTGCAGCTTTATGATCGAAGACAACTTGTATGACAAATGTCTGACTGTTTTTACAAATATTCTTTTACATGACAAAACATAACTTTTATGATGACACGTGTGTGAGTACTGTAGGTTTGTGTGTGTGAAGAGAAGGTTGATTGATTAATGTCCTCTTGTGTTTCGACATGTGTTGGCTCTATAACCCTCATTTATGACATTTGCCAGAAGCTCTTAAGGTTTCCATTGTACTACTCTTCCATTTTTTTTTTCTATTTTTAATGCAATACAAGGTATAGTTATGCTCAACATATGTGTGTCTTTGTGTGCAAGACAGTGGGCTCCCAGGGCTTTGTGGCTTAAAATATCCTTCAGGACAAGAATGAAGAGACAAGAAAGGAGCTGCGATGGTTCGGGTGTGGGGAGACAGAGAGTGGGTAGGGGGCTCAACTTGGAGGGAGAGAGAGAGAGAGAGAGAGAGAGAAGGAGAAATGGTGGGAGAACAAGAGACAGCGAGCCAGAGCACCTGTTGGATCATCTGTGCTTTAAAACGTTTAATCACTGTCTCTGGTTACGCACACACACACGCTACAGCACGGACACAAACATCCCCTTAAAGCTCCGCTGTTCTCTGCCCTGCCAGAAGTATCTTGTAACAACATTGTCCGAGAGACACACACATGCACACATGCACACACACACACACACACAGAAGCTCAAAGAGCAAAGGGAAGAGCGTGTATAATCTTATAGCTGCCACCTGACTACCATATAGCTTACCACCACCACAGTTAAAACACATGCCTTTACACTGTACACACTCACACAGGAACACAATGGCTGACAATCCACATGCCAGACGGTACTGCGATGCCAGCGAGCTCCATTTGTGATATCGGGGTGGTATGTGAATGTCGAGGATTATTTTTACTTCTACTCCAGATCTAATTGTCAGTGGGGTTTTTTTTCGTGCTCTTGCAAGCAACGGTCAGAAGTCAGCCACAGATGAAGAGCTTAGTGTTAAACACAAGAACAATTGTCGATGTTTTTAAACTACAAAGTCAGGCACATCAATTACAGTAAAATCTTACATGGCATTGAATCTTTTCAGATAGCTTAACTTAACTTAGCTTAGTCATCCCTGTTATCTTGCTCACGTTCATGACAAGCCTTTTTCATTTTGTGCATCGTAATGATTGTCCAATGAGTAACACTTATGACACATCATGAGTTACAGCAGCTGTAAAAGTCTCAAAGTCTTAACAGTCTCACTGTGGAAACAGCAGTTGCAGCATTTATACTGTAGCTACTACTTAGATACTGATTAAAGGAGTGAAGGGCTGCCATTCACATTTACAACAGAACAAATGATTGACAGGTTGGGTGTGTAAAGCCGGGGGTCCATCTGATTACATTCGTACATATTTTTTAACATTTTGACCTTTGACACACTTAAATACGGAGGGGCCTCACCGCCACTCTTTATTCAGATGCTATGGTGTATGTTCACTTAAGTGTCCCTGTGTGTGTGTTACAGCACTGTGAAAATGTAACACGTGTAAATGCGCATGCATTTATTCGAGTGACAAATGGAGTCCAAACTTTTGACTGGTATTGTGCTTTTTCTGTGTGTGCATTAGAGCAAGAAAAAGGAAAGAAAAAGCAGCGAAGACAGAGTAATCACTGGCCGATGGAGCCCCGTAGCGACGGTTGTGTAACTCTTTGCTGCCGTTCGCATGTAATGTTTAAGTAAGGCTGAGGCAGGCGGTCTGATCAATACGCTGCATGACTGTGGCACTTGTTTTTTTTCCTGCTGTCTACACACACACACACAAACAAAACACACATACACACTAAACATGAACACACAAGCGCAGTTCTTGTCTTGCAGCACTATTATAACTCTACAGCTTGTGAGTGAAACATTGATGCTCTTTTGATTGCTAGGATCAGCTCAGATTTGTTGACATTTGTCTTAGTTTATGGGGCTTTTGAGATCATTCTTTTTGACTCAGTCAATAATAATGGCATTGTTTAAAATGCCAACCGACTGGCTTGATCAAACTCACCGGCAGGTCATACAGATAGTTAAAAGTAAGTTGGGCAAGTGAGATAACAGGAAGGTTATGTAATGTAAAATAAAAGTATATATGTCCTCTAAGCAAATTATACAACTGTATCATATAACTGTCAGGGAATAGGTTATTTCCAGCCAACAAATCATTCAAATCAAGAGTGGGATTTTCCGCTGCACTCCAATGTATGCACAATTTGTTCTCTCAGTCTGTTTTCCTCAACTAATGTAAGCCTGTTCTCTGCAGGGCCCTGGATAGCCCAGGCCTGTCCTGCCTACCCCAAACAGACATCCCTCAGCCTTTAATTGGAGAGGAGTAGCAACCTAGCTAGCACAGCACTGGGACCTGAGCTGCGGCCACTGAGAATGCATCAGAATTAGCATTGCAGCGGGCCGACCTGTACATAATGATAACCTCAAGCTCTGGCCACTGGGAGCATCCCCTGTTCACACACACACACACACACACACCATACTCCACACGCAAACACACACTGATACACACTCCCTGCCTCTGTCTCCCCTTGTACACGCAGTCACGTAAACAAGCAGGTGTAATGCAGCCCCAGCGGTGGGCTGCTCAACGATTGGGGGGGGGAATCAGTAGCCGCCGTTCGGCTGAAAAGTGTGTGTAATGAACTTCAGTTCCATTGATCGGGACTGCGAATACAGGACCGGGGGCTGTTTGTCCCAGAAGGGCTGCCGTACCACTGCTCAGTAGCCTCTCATAAATGTTTGAGAGGCCTGAGCTGCTCTGGATCCATGCTACCTGGGTTACAGCACACACACATCTAGTCTGATGCTGATGATGGATGGATGTCTGGTCATGGGTGGTGGTGGTTGAAGAGATTGATCGTATTTTAGCTTGATGACATTAACACAGTGCACTGTGTGTTTGTGTGGGCGGAGATTTTGAAGTATGCGGACAGCACTGCTTGAAGAGATTCAGCAGAAGTCTAGATGCTTTGATGGTGTGGGAAAAAAAAAAACTGTAAGGTGTGAAAATTTCAAACAAAACTTTCAAGTTACTGTCAACACATGGAATCTGATATTAGCAAGCGTATGCTAATTTGTTTGGTGAGCTACACCATCCTATGCTGAGCACCTAAGCCTTTAGGCCCTCAATTGGGACCTGAAAGCCCCTATATGCTGTACACATGATTGATATTACTGCAGATATCACTTAGAAAACACCTGATGTGCCGGATGGACCATCGGCACCTCCTTTTGACTGCTAAGTACCAGCTGGTGGGAGGTCTTCTGCGTTATGCAGTCGGTAATAAAAGTTGAGCATTGATTTTCTGTAGCAGCTTGTAACTGTTAATGTTGAGACATCAATAGCCAAAGCAAAGCGCTGGTGCCTTAATAGGAGACCGAGAATGTGGAGGGCGCGAGCAGAGGCTGACTCTAAATCACAGAATCTATCCCTGCCGATCGATAGGACAGTAACTGCAAGTGTCCCTCTGCTTTCCTAATGTTTTATAATAAACTGACAGCCTGTAATAAGGCCAAAGGAGAGGGAGAATGAGAGGGATGGAGGAGGAGGAGGTGGGAGATGGAGGGCAACAGTTTCTCCATAGCTTGCCCGTCTTAAATCACCCCACATGGGAGAGTAGGAGAGGAGCAGAGGAGGAGCTATGAGGGGGGAAAAGGTTTTTTCTTTATTAAAAAAAAACTTTTACAGGAGCATTTTTCTGGTTGTACTCACTGCTACGGTAGT
Organism: Acanthurus tractus; assembly: GCA_029783725.1. Classification (NCBI taxonomy): domain Eukaryota; kingdom Metazoa; phylum Chordata; class Actinopteri; order Acanthuriformes; family Acanthuridae; genus Acanthurus; species Acanthurus tractus. The sequence continues at coordinate 11,882,735 of JAQNCA010000025.1, forward strand.
TAGAGAGTGTATTGATGGAGGAGAGCATAAGTTTAGGGGATATGTCATATATTGCTTTGGCAGGGTGGTGAGTTAAAGTGTGTATTAAATCCTACCTGCCACCTTGCAGATGTCACCATATTCAGGTAGAAGTGCAGGGCAGGGTGGCTTGGGTTTTGTCTGTTATCGAATGGAGAGTGTGAAAATTCATTCAGAGATTACTGCTTCTGTGATGCAAGACTTGCTGGTGGACGATAGAAGGAATAGGTAGTGCATTTCCATTCTGTTGGTGATGTAACTGCATATGTAAGTTATATCACTTACATTTCACATCACATGAATGTCAAAATGTAGAAAATTCAAAAATTGGAAGGAATACACTGTGTATTTACATTTAGGCCCAGTTGGACTATAAATTGTTTCAGGAGAATGTATGCAACTTAAATTGATAGGATCTGCATACATAACTTCTCCTATTTATTTATGTTAAACAGGACTGTTGACCTACATTATTCTTGCCAAAGTACCAATTCCAAAGTGATATGACATAACAGATCTGTATTTTTGTGTGAAATATGAAACAGGAGTATTTAATTCAACTTAATGATTTTTTATATTAACATTCTAAGGACTTGTGAGTAGATCATGCTCTTTATCTACTAGTTTTCCCATGTAGAACAACAATGATCTGCCTTATCACTTATCACTAAAGTGTTAAATACTGGGGTCTGCTAACTAACAAATCCCCCTTTAAACAGCCCCCCTTATTAAGCCGTTTTACTCCCTGATAACTCGCCTTGTTTGAAACCAGATAAAGAACTGTCAACATAATAGCTATATAAATCCTTGTAAGAATGTGATAAGACCTCAAAAGAAGAGAAAAAGAAGGCAAGCCTGAGCTGTAAATTGGAGAAATACTTTGGAGATAATCAGAGAAATGTCGAAATCCATCAGGAGACTGTAACCTATCGCTGGCGAGATATAAGGCTAAGGCTAAAGAGGGGAGTCAGGTCAAGGGTGAGAGTATCTCCTCCACCACCACAACTCACCACAACTGCTGCTTAATGACAACAGCCTGCAGTATTGCCAGGTAATAGAAGCAGGCTGGAGACCCGGAGCTTTTATTGCTTGATAAAGTCTGAAAGCCTTTTAGGCAGCCTCATTACATGGAATTCCCTACAAAGTGGCGGAGGGCGTTAGGAGGCGACTGCACGCCATGTTAGATTTCTTAGGCTAAAATTGACAGAAAATAGGCAGAAGTATTAGGTTCATTGCTTTAGGGCACACTTCCACCTACTTCTGATAAGATGAAAGAAAAAGGAAAGAAAAGTCAGGACACTCAAACATGATTAGCTGGGTTTGGCTCCTCTGTCAGGGACAAAGTTTGAGCGGTGTTGTTTTTGTTTTGTTTTTTCTGTTTCCTGGGTCACAATGATGCCTGACGGAAGCTGATGGTTGTAAAAAAGATTTGTTTGACAGATGAGAGTCCAATACTTTCAATCAGCCCGTGTTTGTGGAGCACTTCACCAAGTTTCAAAAACACAGTGATGAAAAAGCACTAGATGCAGCTGCTCTGTGCATGGATTGCACTTTATGAACATCATACATGCATTTATTGTCTTAGACCCACTGCAATCACCACTACTGTATTTCTCATTACCGCTGTCATTGCACCAATCAAGTCACTGAGTCTGTAATTTGTGGGGACACACAAACAATAGTCAAGAATAGGGATTGCATGACCACAAACACACACACACACCATGAAGCATGACTCATGCCGCCTTTCACATACATGTCACACTGTATCTCAGGCGGTTCTCACAAGCTTCTACTGTGGCAAAGATAAAAACTGCAGATGCTGCAAACCAAATTTATTTACTTTAGGTTTGCTGTCAACACATGTGACTTATATCTCAGATGACTCATCTCAAACAGTGATTACATCTGATAAAGTCTTAATTGGGGACCTTTTTCTTTTTGCCAAACCTGCATACATGCACTGCCTCTCAAGTGATAGTGCAAAGTCCTCACAACAAGTCGTAACCCTAAAATTCTGCATGATCACACATGGCCTGTGTCCTCTCACTTTACACACTCTGTACACACATGTACTACCTAATAGCGTCCTATGAGCAAGTAGGGGTGGGCAGTGCTTTTATTTAATCCTGTTTATTCCGCTGTATACTTGATTTTCTTTCTTGGTTTTTGCTATTTAAGTTATTTGTACTTGTGACTTGTTTTAAGGTTGGCACCTCTGCCCTCAGTGCAGGTACAGTCAGTGTCATGCCATGTCCTTTTAGCTGTATTCTTGTTAAACAAAAGTGCCTACATTTCTGGAAAATTAAATGCTTTTCTGGTTGATCTGGGTTTTTCCTGGTCCCTCTTGTGAGCAGGAACAGGCATCATCATTTCATGTTGAGTCAAGGCTTCCTGTAGGCCTTAGGAGTTGAGCAACCTACACACGCTAACTGCACCTGTACTGGTTAGGTACAGATGATGACTCTGTTCTGTTGACTCGAGGCCCAGCAAAGACTTGGGTCCCTCACAGCAGGCAGCACAAAAAAACCCCGGTTATGTTGCCTTTAATGAGATTGCAAAGCATTGTTCCTGTTTTATGCTTCATTATTTTGCCCTTACATTGTACTCAATGGGTATAAATATTGAACCATCGCTGCTTTTCGATGCTAATCAATCCCCATCCGAATTCTAAATGATTCGGTTCATTTTAGGAAATGAATATTTGCCAGGCTTTATGGGGAGAGAGGGAGGGTGGTGTGCATGAATTAGCCAGCTCCCTTGCTCGCTGGCCGGGGATCAGGGCATTGATTCTGAACAGCCTCGGCTGTTGCTTAATTAGGACGTACCTGTCTGGGAATTATGTGTTTTTTTTTCCTCTTATTGGTGGAGAGACAAATATGATAGAGATTTAGAGAGAGAGTGAATACGTGTCTTTTTTTCATCAAGGTTAATCATGTTTGCTGTGTTTGTGTTGTTGTCAGCAGATTGGTGTCTGACCTCGCTGTGCACAAAACAAAAAAAAGGGCTGCCTTCAATGTGTGGCACACTAGACATGCTAATGAGAGACGCATGCTAGCATAGGAGTCTGGGTGGTGTGGGTGTTGATGAAGTGTAGGAAGAGAAAGAAGAGGTGGGTTGAGGCAATAAAGAACGATGGAAAATGGAGTCATTTCTGAAATGTTTTTGGTGATGCAATTTCACCAATAAATTCTGCTCTTTTGAGTATTTTAACAGAACTGATAATAGTTACATGAACATCTTTGTAATGACTTATTTCAAAGTTTCATTTGACAGAAAAAATTCTGCATTCAGTATCGTTGAACAATAATCATTTATCTGTTTTAAAGCTGTTTTAGATTGAAGGTACAAACAGAAACCCAACACAAGTTTAAATGATTGTAGTTAAGACATTGTAAGGAAGGAAAAGGGTGGAGGAAAAGTTGAGGGAAAGAGGAAACGAGATTAATGTCGGTTCAGATGTGGGTGAAGATAAATGAGGAGGCGATAGAGGCGATAGAGGTAGATGTAAGGATGGAGTTGTGATAGATTGAGACATACAGAGATGGATGTGGAAAAAAGGGAGAGAGGGCAGAGCAGTTAGAGAGACAAAGAGACGGTGCAGAGGGCCCGGGTGGATGGATGGTGAAGGATGGAGGGCAGGAGGGATGGATAGCTGGGTGTCTCTAAACTCCAACCTCTGATCCTGACTAATCACTTGACAGACAGCTAATGTAGTGCTGAGGCAGCTCTTGAATCACTGTCTGTCTTAGTTTCTTGTAAATGGACGACAGCACTAATTTCTGATCAGTGACCAGGAATAAAGAACAATCAACACCACACACCTTTTCAGCGTGTTTTGAATATTCAGTTCATTGTGGTAGTTGGTTTTAAGTTTTGAAAAATGACTTTTCTTTAGATGGGATCTGTAATCCTGAGATAAATGTATTGGTTGGATTTAAAACGGGATTTCTTAGGGGCCAACTGTGTAATATGGGCTTCTACTTAAGGCATGTAGAAAAGCACTTGATTCTAGGGCTGAAACACTCACCTATTAATTAGTTTGCTTCATTTTACTCCAAATAATGAATGGTCCAAACTAATAAAGTATGACAATTTACTTTTCTTTAATTTTATTTTATTAAACTTCCATTTATTTGAACTAAATGTTTGCAGGGCTTGTCCTCTTGTTTGGGACAAGTAGAGTAGAACAGAAATTTACCGCACCGTCGGACAAGTTCAAAGACATTATTATGTGTGTCTTGTGTGAGTAAAAAGTAAATTTTACACACACACACAAGCTGCCTGTAACATATGGGCAAACACATGTAAGTGAAGTTCACATAGTTGATAGCACAACCAATGTGACCTCTTTAGATAAACTTTTGCGCAGGAGTCAAAACACGAGCCTCAAATTTTTCACTTTTTATCAGCTTTTCACTGGCTCTGCTCCTTCTGAAGGTATGGGAGCATTATTTGGGGCTATGTCTAAAAATCTGCCCTCTCCGCTGGGAGCATTTACCACCCTGAGCTGGTCTGGCAGCTACTCTGGTTCTCCTCTTGGCTGACGAGGACTGGCAGCGCCTGTCTCACCTAATCATACCTGATGTGCTGTGACCTGTAGAGTTGGGTTAACTGGTTGTTGGCCAAACACTCTCTGACCTCTGTCACCACATGTGCTTTGCTGGTATGGAAACTGCATGTGTGGTGGCATCCATCATGTGTAGTTTAATATATGATGGATATTGTACACAGATATGTGTACATACTGTACATATCTTTTACATTTGAGGGATGGTTAAAGCAGGTTTCAATCAGCAGAACACCACAGAGATCAGTCATTTAAGGAAATATGCATCTTGTTTTTTTGGAATTAAAAAGAGTTTTTTCTCTATAGCTTCACACTTGACAGCTGCCAGGTACACGATCAAACTTCTATCAGTCACGTACACTGTTATAAGGAGATTATTTCCTATAAGGAGGAGGAAAGAGAGAGACTTTTTCTTTTACTTTCTTTAACCTGAATTTGAACTTGTGACTCATTGCTCACCTCCTGGCTTCCATGTCAACTGGCCATATATAAAACAACCCGTCAGTCTTTCTATTAGGGCCTTTAAGCCTTTTAAAGGAAATCAAAGGCCCATTAACAGTGTTCTGACACCATACAACAACTAGTAGTAATCCTTTACTGAACTCTGACCCGAGCGGCACTCACTCTCTCTGTCCCTGCCGATTTGTGTGGCTCTTGCACAACATCCAGCACACACAATCATTGCTTGGAGTCGTACAAACACTTAAGAGATCAATGCTCTTAGAGTAATAATCTCCTCCTTGATGGAGGGTGAAAGCGACTAGGGACAGGGAGAAAGAGAGGTGGATAAAGTCTGATAAAGTGAGAGAGAGAGAGAGAGAGAGACGGACACAGAGATAAAATATATGAAAAAAAAGTAAAAAAAAATAGGTTGTCTAACCCTGAGAACAAACACAGGAACAAATCAGAACAAGTGTCTCCTCTCAGCTGGAGTGACATCTATATCTTCGTGTTTATCGACATATGACTTAACTAAGAGCTCTTCTGGCAGAGACTGATTGTCCATCACAGAAAGAAATAGAGATGGACATTGTGAGAGGGTTTTGATGGAGAGAGAAATACTGAGGAAATCAAGACACATTCGAAATGAAAAGGAGAGTGATAGATATATACAGCAACACTAGTATATATCCCCCATATCTGGAACTCATGTCTGTTTCCTGGCTCAAGCCTGGGACAAACTGATGTGTATGTATGTATATGTTTGTTAAACATTAGACCTGGGGGGTCTCCTGCCACATGTCAGTCCTGGCTTACAGTGTCACAGTAAGTCAGCGGTAGCAGTAAAGTAGAACAGACAGCAGTTTCCAGCCAGTTTCCAGCCAAATCAGAAATAGATAATATTACTTCCTCTGTGATGCATTATGGATGTTAAGTTTTTTATTAAAAGATTCAGGCACACTGAAAAGATAACCGTCAATTTGACTTACCAGTCAGTACTTCTTTTCTAGCAATTTGTCCGTTTACCAGTTCAAGGCTATTTTACTTTGGAATGATGATGAATGAGTTTAATTCTGGGACAAAGGAAAAGAGATATATATATGTGCGTGTTAGATTTGGCATCACACTAAGACTCTGTGCTCTCTTCTGTATAACTGACACCACAATGCAGTGAATGACTGCATAATTTTCTGCCTTTAAAGGATATTTTTCAGTTTTTCAATTAGACACGCTTTGTAATGTATCATTATTGATTGTCTTGCAATGTATCAGCTATCACATAAATGCTGTATTGTGATACCGCTGTGGTGGATGAAGTGTTGTATTATGTATTATTATCATTATGAACACATTCAATTTAAATGAGCCCCAGCTGAAAGTACAGTGACCAGTGTTGGACATAAAATAAAGCTAATAAAGAGGGAGAGTCTGATCTCTTAGTTCAGCAGTCTGTGCGGAGCTACTTTCATGCCTCATTTCACTACAATCCTTATTAATTGGCTCTGCTCGTAGTTCAAAAGCAGCTGTGTGAACCTTTACATACATACACACTTGCTCTCTCTTACCGCTGCACACATTATGCACTTTCCCTCAGGTAAATGTATGTATCTCCGCCTTCCAACATCACACACAGATCTCTGTTCAGCTGCGTGCGATATTAATCAGATCTATTCTAAATCTCCTGGCTTTACATTACTCAAGCCCCTTCCCACCCCCCATCCCAATCTGCAGCCCCACCCCACCTCCTCCTCCTCCTCCTCCTCCTCCTCCTCCCCCTCCTCCTCCAACACTGATCCCCTCAGCCGGCTCTATGGCGTCTGTGTTGGGGCTTCTTTTGCGGAAGGCCTGGGCACGCCGGAGAACAGGCACTGCCGGGGGCGATACACATCCCTCAGGTGAGCCTTTCATTATGGATGATGTTTCTGCGAAATTATTTAGACCCTGAGCCCCAGCATCAACCCCGCCACACACACACACACACACACACATACACACTCCAAAGCCCCACTGCAACCCTCCCCATCCCTCCCTCTTTCTTCGCTGTACCACAAACATAAACATTAATCCTACCTGATCACCTCAGTGTATGTGTGTGCTTGTAACATGTGTGTGTATGTGTGCACTTTTGCCCAGCAGTTCATTACTACCGCTTTCTTTGTTTAGAGGAGGTAAACAAGTGAAAGCATGACCCCTGTGGATTACAGATGGATGGAGGGAGGAGTACATAAGCATGAGGTAAATATTCATCATATGTATGCCAATTGCTCTCAGTGCCATAGAAAAGTAAGGTTGAGTGAAGCTACCTTAACATCATTGGCTTCAGTGATGTTGGATGTTAAAGTAGATTGGGTTGAGTGTGTGTGTGTGTGTGTGTGTGTGTGTGTGCACGTGGTTATTCCTCCGAGGCCATTTGTTGCAGACTAGTTAGGAAAGAGACAGATATGACAGTCTCCTGGCTGTGTCTGACCTCGGCTTAGAGAGAGTAGAGCAGCTTTAGGATCTGAACTCTCACACACACACACACACACATCAATGTACCCCCTCTCTTCGTCCCTTAACTCGTTTGGCTACTTATCCCTCCACTTCCCTCCATTCCCAAATCCCATGCTCCCTCTCTCTTCCCAGCCTCAGCTCCCTCCCACTTGTCCATCCCAAATGCTTCACGGTACCTGCCTCCCACTCCCACTTCATCATCTTCCTATATCCTCCTTCTCAACCTTTCCTTCCTCTCTCCTCTTCTTCCCCTCCTCAGTTGACCTCGATCCCCTCCAACTCCCACCTTTCCTCTCCAACCTGCCAAGCTCAATTGGAGAGGAAAAAGCTAAGAATCCCTTTTGAACCGATAAAAAAATAGAAATAAAAAAAAAAATCACTCCCATTCCCTTCCAACTCCCCAACTTGTGCACATATTTTCACTCAACCAGTTCATCTCTTGGCTTATATCTACGTCCCACAGCTAAATAAGATGCAGTTTTTCCCCCCTCTGCATATCTTCATCAAACATCTTTAACCGATTTCTGTTTCTGATATTGTTGATCTGGGAAATTCTGCTCATTCCAGTACTGCTGAACCCATTGTATACCAGTGGATTTGCCAATGCCAAATACTTATAATTAAATTGTAAATAAGATCCTACATTTAAACTTATTTTCTTGTTCGACCAGCTGAACTCAGCTGTTTTAAATGTCTAAAAAAATTAAAAAATCCCTCCACTAAAAAAGAGATCGGAAACTTACTATGCTTCCATTTATAGCTGTATTACATAAGAGTGAACTTGCATAGTCGTGCGTAAAAGTTTCAGGACCACAGCTCCGCTCTTTTCTTCCTCTCCTACTTTCTCTTTTGTCCCTTCCAGACCACTGGTCCCTTCCTTCCTCCCCTCCCAACTCCCCTCCTCTCTCTTCCTTTCCTCCTTCCCACCCCCCCCTTCTGTCCCTATAGATCTTTTACCAGCACCAGGAACCTGTTTTGCCCCTCCTCCCTGTTTCCATCCATTTCCTTTCTCTCCCATCCTTCCTGCTTCTCTCTATCACATTACATCACTTTGATCCATATCCTGTGTTTCAACCTTGGGAGCAGAGACTTTGGATTTACCTAACATTTCTCAAAAGACAGGTAAAATTCTTAAATTTCCTGGGAAAATTCCTGTGGTCTTAGGTGGACGTTGGGTCTTTGAAAATCTG
>JAQNCA010000025.1:11892296-11904350 GCA_029783725.1 Acanthurus tractus
CGTTGGTCCAGCTGCAGGGAGCGTAATTTGGCCACCAGCTCCTGGGCGTGGCTCAACAGGTTGTTGAGGGTGGCTCCTGCCTGTGATGCAATCACTGCATAGTCCACCTGGAATAAAAAGGGAGAGAGAGATGAAATAAAAAGGGTGAATTGCATTGGGGTTTTTACAGACGGTGCTCCTCTGAAAGCACAAATACAGATTAAACGTTAATCTGTTGTTAACAAATATAATCTACATATGGAATATGATGCCAAAAGCCCTTTCCATGTAATCATAGATGTTGCATTGAACTTTCAAACAGAATCCGTTTGTTAGCAACTTGCAGGTTAAATAAGTTAGTCCACTGAATAGGAATAAAGCTATATCAACCAATGAAAATAATCAAAAAACCTTGAAACTGCAAGAGGCATTCACAGCTATATAACACGTGACTGTACCCTGAACACATCACAGCCGTGAGCTTCATGTAATGATTTTGTTTTATTGCTGTACCTGCTCTGCTGCACTCTCAGCATGGAATCAAAAAGCTTTGCTCTGTCTGTCAGAGTGTGAGACATGGGTAGATTTATTTTGCTTTGTTTTTTTAAAAGAAGCTGCAGGCATTAGGTTTTTGCAGGCTAACATTTTTTCATGACACCATGCTGTGGGCCTGTGGAGAGAGCATGGGAGTTTACTAAGTAGACCTGTCAGATTTAACTTCTTCTCTGTTGTCTGTGAGAAATGGATGGATATGGATGGATCGAATAGTTAGCTCTTAATTTTCATTTTAAATTAGTCAGGCTGGGTATAGTAGTTTGGTTTACGATAACAAAATTTTGCAAATGCTAGCTCTCATACAACCTTTGAGCTCTCATACAACCTTACACTGGAAAAGGCAGATGACAAAACTTTACCAATATTTAAAAAGAATTGACTATGTACCAATAATAGAACAGACCAGAGACACTTATACATTCCTTTCTTCATGGCTGCATGCTCAAAAAATATGCCGGTTAGCTTGTGATTTAACTCCTGCAAGCATCATAAAAAATTGTATTGTATACCGTGTAACAAAATAATGTGCTCGCGTGAAAACTAAGAAAATGAGTGGCACCAGTGCTATTAGTGAAAAAAGTTAGTCCGGAGCCCTGTCACAAATCAATCCGATCCAGACCATCTGTCGGAACACACACACTAATACACACACACCCATACACTTCTCTTTCAGGTGCATTACATATCTGCAGCCGCAGCACATTTGTCTAGGAGGCAAGTCCTTAGCTGCCACTCAAAGTAAGCAGGACCATATTAAATTTTTATATTTATTGACAATTCATTACCATAATTGACTGTGCGAGGGTTTCCAAGGGAAGGTAGATGTTGGCGTGTGCAGTTCCTAAAGCTCAGAGAGGAAGAGGGTCCCTGTGAGCCCCCATTTGCAATTAAAAACACGCCTGGATATGGAATTTATTTATCATGTAAATGGTATGATTGAAGCTGGTTTCTCATCTGTCTGAAGACGGGGTCAAAGTGAAGTGAATGTTAACAATTCGCCATGTTTTTCCTCTCTTCTCCTGCCTTCTTCCTTTCCTTTTCTCTTTCTTTTCTACTAGACTAACTGTGCCTCTCTCCCACTTAATCCTTAACTCCTTTGTCCCTCTCTTTCCTTCTTCCCACCTCTGAGACGATAAGAGTTATGACTCGCTGAAAAGCAGACACTGCCCTACCCCCCCTTTAAGGTGTCAATCAATTTACATAAAATCAACTGTGCATGAAATAACTTCATTGAAGGATTGGACTGTTGATGGTGATGTCTTGGGTTATTGCCTTCTAGCCTTAAGTAAAAAGAGAGAAGAAAAAAACGCTATAATGTCACTATAGCAGACTTAGCACTAACCCTGGTGACCTGCGGATCAGTCAATCAATCAATACTACTTTATTATCCCAGCTGGAGAGACAGAGGGAGTAAACATATGAATAAACCTTCAAATCTTAACCCATCATGAATACGACTGACAATATTAGCAGGACATTACAGATGAATATGGGAGGTGAGATTGGTTTGATGCGTACATGGCTTTGATGTGTGTGAAAGGCGGCGATGGAAAACGTTCCTTGTTTGAAAGCACAAAAAATCTGCAACTGTCTGACTGAGCTGAGGAACTTCTGTCTTTCCCATTTCTTCAGCATTTGAATTTCATGTACTCATGAAGCGCTGTGCTATCAAAATATCAGGATTTTAAAGCTGTCTGCCAAGCTGCGAGGCCTTGCTTAATGATTCAGCAGCTCGGTCCAATCTTTTGTCTTTTCATGTTCGCACACTTTTGTTATGCTGTGTGTTTGATCTCATGACAGGATAAAAAAAAACAAAATCTTAACTCTTTCACATAAAACTAAAAGTCATTCATGGCCACTTCTCTCCGTTCTTGGTCACACAATGACAAGTGGCAGCTCGGAGACAGAGAGAAAATAAGTGAGAGACAGAAATGAGCCAGCTAGGAAGATGAGGACAAGAGAAAGACAAAGATTGAAACTGACGGCTACAGCAGTAAATCTGCTGGTGAAATGGATTTTGTTTTTCAAAGGTCAGAATGAGTGCAGAGTGGGACTAATGAGAGCAAAGAAGCTGATTGATTCAAAGGGGACAAACATCTTCCCCAAATTTTTATGGATAACATACAAGGAGTGATAATTTGGCCTTTTGTTCACATACACATTTTATATAAATACATGAATAAAATCAAAACATGCTTGCAATCGATAAAATGATAACTTTAGTGTCTGGCTGTAGACCAACTGGACGGTGCATTACCCTTCCATTTCAATTCCATCGTTTCACTACATCAACATCACATTATTAGTTGGCATTTAGAAAAATCTTTGGCGTGTGTTGATCGACGAGGGATTTTCCATGTGCAGGAATTGATTTTTCCCCCTGACACAATACCAAAAATGTAATCAAAATCGCTTCCTTATTAACATGCACTTTTTATTACGTGAATTCAGTGGGTGAGTAGACGGCTTGTGCTGGTTAAAATCAGTCATTAGTTGTGTCAGATATATAACGTTCTTCCTTCTCCGACTCAAAATCCTCCACAGTTCACTTTATACTCACACACATATCATCATCCATTATGATGAGCATATTGTAACAATTAAGTTATTAGCACATTACAAACCGCACAGACTCAATGCACAGCTCAAACAGTCATTATGTGGTTTGTTGAGTGTGTGTGTGTGTGTGTGAGTGTGTGTGTCTGTAGCATTTGCTTTAGGTGATGCTGCTACTGTGTTCTAAATATCCCTGGTGTTATCGCTGTGCTGTCACCCCTGGCCAGGCAGAGAATAATAGGAAATAATGAACTGTTTCAGAAACACACACATGCATACGCACACACACACACACACACATACACACACACCACCCCCAACACCAGCTGTTCATTAACCAAAGTATGCAAACGAAACTGCCGTCCTGTGCCTCCCCTGATTATCAGCTCCTCCTCCGCCTCCTCCTCACTGCTCTGGTCTCTCGTCCTCTATGCCTCATGGTCTCCTCTTCATTTCTTCTCCTTCTTTCCTCCCTTCTTGTCCCCTACCACCTTCCCTCTCCTCCTCTTCTCTCTGTATGTCTCTATTTATGTCCCATTTGTTTATTCCCTCAACTTACCACCTTCCTTTTCTCTCTTTCCCTCCATTTGCCTCTTCCTCATTTCATCTTCTCTTTTCCTTCCTCTCTACACTGTTGTCATTTTTCTCTCTTTATTCTGTCTCTCCTCTCATTCTACCCTTTTTACTCCTTTTATAATCCCCATCTCTCCTTCCCCTTTGCTTCCATCAATGTGGTATCACTCCCTCTTTCTTTCCTTTCCTCCTTCTGTCATTGTTGCATTCACACTCCTTTATTTCTTTACTCTGCTCTTATCAATCCTGACTCAAACTCTCCAACACCTGTTACCTAAATACATTTGCTCTCCCTCATCTTCTCTTCCTTTTTACCTTACACCTGTTAGATTGGCTTGTTGATACTGTCAGATTGTAACCATCCTGGTACATACTTGCACTATTCTAGAACTATTTACCAGTAAACATTATAGTACTACTGCTTATGTACTGCTGCAGGGATAATACTTCTTCTCCTGTTCTGAAAAATCAACCACTGACCTTGTCTTCATTCAGAATAAAGGTACTGAAGCAGGAGATCCCTGTATACACTGCACTTGCCTTGCTTTAATATTTATAGCCATATCTTTTGTTGTAAAACATTTTGTTTTGGAGAGCCAGCCAATCAATAATTTATGACTTCTCATCTCACGGACAGCCACGCCATCGGTCAGAGGCATTTTTTATGATGAGCAGTTTCATGTCTTTGTGTGTGTGTGCTTGCATGAGACTTTAAAAATCACTGAACGTTGAAAAGGTCTTCGCTGCGTGCTCCTGGTTTCTGTCTTCACCGTCCGACATTGCATTCTGTAAGTACGTGTGTGAAGCAGAAACAGAGAGCAGAATCATAGTTGCCTAATGCATCGAGGACCTCCATTTTGGACCCCAGGCATCCGCTCCCACCAACATCCTCTAAGGCTCGAGAAAAAAAAAAAAAACTTAGCTACATTCCTTATTTGTCCACCCACTCATTATGCCACAACATGCGTAACCGAACACTTTATATATTCGCCGGAGGAGGAAATAAATGCAAGATTGATTATTCTGGTGACATTAGTATTTATCTATAAGTATAATCTATTTTTAATGAAGCGGTGACTCCTGTGTGGTTGAGTGATCAATAAGGCTTTGAGGGAAATGCTGAGGAGCAGTTGCAGGGTCCCTCGAGGTGCAAGAGATGTGTGGCTGGGACGGTTTTGGAGTAAATAAGGAAAGGGTGGAGGTAGCTGTAAGTAATTACCTGCTGGCCAGTGACCAATAGGATGGATCCCTCCTTGGCGTGCACCACCTGCCGGAAGACGTGGTCGAGGATGAGGAGTTCACTCCAGCAGTTCTGCAGCAGCTTCATCTGGTCGTCAACCTGGCAAGAAACAAACACATCAGGTCAACCACTAGATACTAGAGACTCTCTTCCACTACAAAACCAAACAGAATCTATGTCAGAGTACGTTATTGTGTAATCCATACAAAAAATGTGCGGAGTCATCGCTGCCCGTTCTTTTACTGTGTTATAAAGCATTTTATCACTGTGGCGGTTTATCATTAAAGATAAGTCTGACACCACTGCAAGCGTCATGTAGAGTAAAAAAAGAATGCTGGTAACACAAAAGATTTCCATAAGAAATAAAACCTCCCTTTAAAAAAAACATTTCACTATTGTGTTTGTATTTCAGGTTTGCATTCAAAAAAATGTAATGGTTATACCTTGATATATGAATTAAAACAAAAAGTTTCACTCAAACAAAGTGTCCCACCCTAAAAACAAAAGGTTGAGGGACTGTATGAGCCTTAACTGCTTGTAAATATCACTGGCAGCTGTTAGCATTGAGCTTCATCCATCAGTTGCACACCACAGACATTCTTATTTAACCTCACACAAAGCTCTAAAGTCCCTCGTACCACCTCTAAAGCTTTCCATGAGAACCCTTCCACACTCAGTTAAGCACTTTGCTGCGTGCCTGATTGAACAATGTTGCCAGGTTTATCTGTTTGCACATTGCCAGCAGTTTCTGAGTGATTCCACAGATGATAATGATTAAGTAGCCATTTTTTCCCCTCTCTTCCTGAATGCCAGCCACTGGCTCCCAGGGTCCTGCCAGGTGAGCCTGGGAAGCTGAGGCAGGTCAATTGGTGTTTCTCTGCACCAAAACAACCCCCTCCATTGTGAGCTTCTTCCCATGCCTGGCTGTGTTAATCATTACTCCACATCGCCAGACTGAGACAAAAAGGCTACACTGAGTAAGAAGGAATGAGGAAAATGTATGAGAGGTTCTTTTTCCTTCCTTTCCCCCCTTTTTCTATCAACAAACATTGTCCTCTTTGTGGTATCATTGGGAATAATGAGTCTTTCTGGGCACGTTGATGTGAATTACTTTGTTGCTTTGAGTCTGTGAGAACTGTCTGTGTGTCATCACCAATGTCACTTTAAGAGTGAAGAATGTGGATCGATGCGAAAGCTGTGCGACACAGGCAGGTGCCTCATGAGCACCACCGAAAGGAATTTATTTTTTGCGCCTTTTGGAAACTGCACAGGGATCCATTATTTGAACTCTACCATGACCTCAGATTCGTAACAACTGTAGTTTTGCCAACAAACAGCAAACGCTTTATTACTTTGGATGACGTGGCAAAGTCTGTGGCCAAATGTGTGGACTATTGCTTGTTGATTGGGGGTGTTATGACTGTTGATTCAGAGCTAGTGTCAAACACTGTCTGTTTATCTTTAAGGCAGACATAATAAGAGCAGTGCCGTATCATTGACCCGGCAATGCCAACTCTCACACGCTGTTGGGGGGGCATGACCACATGGGCTGCCTGATACATGGAACCTTTTTGGCCCACAGCTGCACTGTGGTAACTTTCCTGCAAGCCCAGCCAGTTCTATTCTTTATGATTAGTCTTATTTCCACATTTTTTTAAGCATTAAAAAAGCCTGATCTTACAAAACATGGTGACCAAACTCATTTTATTTTTTATATGTTATGTGGGCTACGTGTGAACAAATATATGGCCATTGTATCTCTAGTTAGATCAATAGTACTGAGTATGAGTATTTAGTAAAAGCATTGCAAACACGAATCACAGATATATAGTAAATAAAACACCATCACATCTAACCATATGGGCATGTAAGACCCAAAGCTGAGATAATGCTTTATTTTCTGTGGAAACATTTATTTGTAAGCACTGAATAAAATTGTTAACAAAATATAATGTACTAATAGTGGAGTAAAATCATGCAACAAAAAAAAACCCTACCAAAAGGATCCAATCTCAGAATGCCTCATGTCATCTCTTTCTCTTTTATCAGTGGAGGTAGAAAGACAAAATTCAACAAAGCATATGTGACCTCTCCTGTCATTTTTCACAGAATCCTTCTTTGTCCTCCTCCTCTTCCTTCCTATACATCTATTTCTTGTGGTCCCACACTGAAGGCGTCTCGTGCACAGGACAAAAAAATTCAAATGCCTTCATTAAAACCACCAGAGAGCCAGAAACACAGTCAAAGGAGGGAGTTCTCCTCACTGCACCCCAGTCTTCTTCTCCCTCACCCCTGGAAGCACGTGTAACTGTGTGAATATGTGTGTATGCGTGTGTGTGTGTGTATGGACGGATGGGTACATGTAAAGGCCTGAGCTCTTCAAAGGACCCCCCGTGCATGTCAGCGTTGCTGGCAAGTGGCGGGGTCCTCATCAAAGGGCTGTCCTCACTCTGCCTGCCTGGAAGCTCTTCTCTGACAAGAGGCCTGGGTCATCAAAGGGGGGCAGCTCAGAGGGGATGATGGCTGGTGATAGCAGCCTTAGACGAGGGTTGGGGACACCCGCCTGGAAAGAAAGGGGGGACTGGTGACAGACAGACAGGCGTGAGGGCGGGCCAGGGGTTGGGGTTCAGTTCGCTGACCTTTTAAGTGCCAGCGACATGAGCTGTTTCCCTGACAAGCTCTTCCTTTGCTCTGTCAAATGGGCAACGCTCATGGTGCCTGATCTTACAAGATCTTTTGCCTGCTCCCTCAGATAATGTGAACTTTCTGACACAGAGTCGATGAGTGTTTCGTCTTGTGTTTTCACACGAGCGAGACATGGATGCTATCTCTGGTGCAGAGGAAAATGTAGCCTCTATTGTCAGTAAAACACTCTCAGTAGCCGATTACAACCTTTCTCAATTTGAGTCATTCAAATAAACGACACTACAAAGTTCAAATACTAATCTCTCCTGCAGCAATAAAACAAGTGATTTATTTATTTAACCTTTGATTCTTATCTCACCACATGGTCATAGATAATATAGAGAATTTAGATAAGACTGCGGTCACTAATTTACTGTTTCCATTAATTTAATGTATCTTTCTCTGCACTATTTGTATTGAACGGCAAACTTGTATAAAGACTACTGTACATTTTTGCACTTAAAGACAATGGAAATGAATTAGGTGAAGAAGTAGTTTTCAAGTTTTTTTTTTCAATTCTATAGGAAATAAGAGATTAAGATGAGAAATTATTTTATTAGCTAGTACAATTCAAAACAAATTAGAAATATTATATGCAATGCAAACTATTATCATTTTCTCCTTTGTGCATAGCCTTTAAGACACAAACTAAACCGGCATAAAAGTTTTTTTTTCTTTTTTTATTCATGTGCAGCCTATGTATTTAGTTTCTAGGAATGAATACCCCTTTGAAAAGCTTGTTAAAAGCTCTTCTTTAATAATGTACAGTAAGAGTTTCATACCTGCTTGACATATAATAGCATCTGTTTTGACTTGAAAAGACAGAA
Organism: Acanthurus tractus; assembly: GCA_029783725.1. Lineage (NCBI taxonomy): Eukaryota > Metazoa > Chordata > Actinopteri > Acanthuriformes > Acanthuridae > Acanthurus > Acanthurus tractus. The sequence goes on from JAQNCA010000025.1 coordinate 11,900,712, forward strand.
ATGAAAAAAAGGGAAAAAAAGTACAAACTTGTAATTTCTCCAGTTGTCATTTGTTTTGCTGAAAGGAAATTCTTTTTTTTTTAAAGAAAACTTTGAAAAAATAATTCTGAAAGTGAATTACTTTGAAGGTGAAGGAGTGGTGTTTCCTTACTTTTTGGATTAAATTCGATTTTTACTTTAATTTTGGCAGCACAAGTGTTGAAATCAAGGTTATGAAAAACTGCAGGTTATACTAGACTGTAGACTAAACAGATAAAAGAACCATTGCAGCTGAAAACTTTTCACAGCCTCATATTGTTAGTCTTTGTAAGCTCATTACAAATTGAAAACCAGTCAAATGCGCTATTGATGAACATTATTATTTCTGTTCCTCGGTCTAGAGACCTTAGTTCTGTTATTAAAATACTTAACCTTTAACAAAACTTCAATCTGTGTTAATCGTGTAAAAGTTAGCTGGCCATGATCTGACCTGAAAATGTGCTTAACATAGAACTTGTGTTTGAAGCTTAAATTAAACAATTTTTGTCACACGATCTAAATTCACAACAGAATTTTCAACAACATTAGTGAAGGAGTTTTGTACCTTAGCTTCAACTGTACATTCCCAAGTCTCCCCCTGTCCTTGGTCGGAGCAAAACTCGTTACAAGGATTTAGCTTCTAAAGTTCATGCTGATGCAGAAAACACACTCCACAGAAAATGCTTCAAACTGCCCGCAAAATCAACATTTAAGACTACTTTTTAAGGTGTGATCTATTTAATATTTTAATATCATCACCAGTGTTTGGTTAAAAAAAAAAAAAAAAAAAAAAAATCGAGAGAAATTCCGAGCAGGAACTTGCGCTTGCTGCAGCCAGCAATGAAAAATACATATCCTCCAAGAAACCAATTTAACACCTTTATGATCGTTCGGGCGAGTGGGATCAATGCCAGGATCAATCGCTTAGCCCATAGCTTTTGTTCAAAACCACTGCCTAAGATTAATGGGATTTTCCAGAGTGAGAGGTAGAAAAAGAAAGAGAGCGTGGGTAAGAGGGGCAATGAAAGTGCCAGACAGGGAATGAGAGAATGAGAAAAGACTTGGGGGAAATTGAGAAAATAAAACATAGTGATTAAGAGCAGATATTCCCTCCATTTCTGGGCAAATGTAAATGAATTGGAAATGGAGCATTCAGAGGCTCGCTGACAAAAGTAATGTTTATTCATAGCCCCCCGCTAAGAGTGGAGCAATTATCATGGTGTGTTGAGTCAAACCAGGCCAATGCAGTAGAATCTTTACCCCCCTTTTCTTGTGGCCGGGTTTTGGTCTAGTGCCACGAGCATTGTTAAGTTTCGTACGGTACGGCGGCCTTTAACGAGAGTACACAGCTGGATCTGATTTTAATAAGTAGTTCCATTTTTGATGTGGCCTAATGAACAGATTAATGGAATCTCCTTCTGTGGAGCCTTAATGAATGGAGAGATTCACGCTATTTTTTTTTTCTAACATGGGGGGAGAACACACACACACAAACACACACACACACACACACAGACGGTGAGTTTATCTGCCTCAAACGACTTAAACAATAGCTGTGCTTCTATCTTTCCGTCTCTCTATGCTGGACAAGAATCAATGCTGTCTGCGAGTACTACAGGTGAGGTTTGAAGCCGACATCAATGCTTGTGTGTCTCTACCAGCCATCCTTTGGTGCAGTCTTGTCTTGGCATCTGTTTGCCTTGAGCCAAACAGGCCGTGTATTCATCTGGGAACAGGCATTAATTCACCTAGAACAGCGCCTGTTGTTTTCAGAGTGTTGCAAACACTTAATTATGTCGTGCTTGAATGTACTGTAGCTCATTTCCAGACTAGTTTGCTACTTTAATTGAAAAGCCTCTCAGTGTGGGGTGCCATCGCCAACAATATGATTTGTGCAACTAATTGTTCATCAATGTATCACAAATCATGGAGCGGTTGATAGTTTTTTCCAACGGAGGCACATGAAACCCTGCTGACCTGAGATCAGATCTCATTATCAATCTGTTTATTTATTATCCTTCCTATTGTCTTAAAAATGCAAAATTACCAGGGAGGGGAAAAAAAAACAGGCCACCATTGACTCAGTGTCTTAGTTGAAATGAAGCAGCAAATGCCTGTCGAAGCCTGCTGCAAATCATTTACGGCGGCCATCGTTTTCAAACGCCACAAATAGACTTACATCCATCACAGAAAAACAACAGACTGAGTGACAAAATCCCCTGGATGTCCCAGCTATGTGACCCAGTGGGAGGGGAGAGATGGCTTTTGGGTATTCATGTCCCAAACTTTGTTCTGCTCTTCTCTACACAATCCAAGAGTGGATGAGAGTGCAAATTATAACCTCTCCCCTCTTTTCAAACCAGGTCTTGTTTATCACAGCATATAGTTCATGTGGGCCTCAATCCTACGGCTGGTGGGGTGATAAGAATGCTGGGAAAATAAACAGGTGGCAGGTGGCATTGCTAGTTGAGGGGGAAGGGGCCTGCAGAGAGGAATGATAATACTAGAGATAATATGCAGCACAACTTGCTTCAGCGAAACTGAGTTTGTCAGCCAGCAGACAAGGTTGAAGATCAAAAGCTACCAGAATACCCGCTGCTTACTGGTCTGACACTGCAGCTGACTGTTAGCTGACGGAGCCACTGGCAGTGCTCAAAGTGGACTGTTGCTCACCTACATTTTACTTTTTGGTATACTTTAACATTTTCTTCAAAACCAACACTTCTTTCAATCTCCTGGTACTATCTATCCTACTATCTTTCCTCTCAATATCCTCTCTTCTAGGCAATTCATAATAGCCCTAAATAAACTGCACTATACATGACGCTCACCTGTTCCCACTCACGCCTGCCTTTTCTCTGTCAGTGCTCTAGGTGCATAGTTTGTGTTTGTGTTTGTGTTTGTGTGTAGAGAGGAAAAAAAAAAAGTATCCAGGGAAGCACACACGCCTCCGATATTTTTGTGAATAAACACTGACACTGTAGCACTGGCTACTGATAATTCACTCACACTGTGAATCAACATGGTCACTAAATTAGCAGCAATTTCTTCATTCTGTGTAAAGCTGAACAGCCACAGAAACGAAAAACTGAAATCCTTATTTTTACACAAACCTAATTTATTTTCTTTAAAAAAATCGCTAAATGTTTCAATTACAAATTTAATTCGGACATTGACATACAGGATTTCTTCTTGTGCTCGCAGATGATACTCGGACAGTTGAGACCAGGGTGTGTTGACTCCCCATAAGATAAGACTGACATTGTAAAATAAACTTATAACCCATTATGTTCATAGTCCTACAGGTTAACTTGGTCTCTTAAATCTAAATACAGACCCAGAAGAAAAAGTAGAACCAACACATCAGTTATCTAGAGATACTTTAATGGATATTTTCCATTAAGACAATAAGCTACAGACTTCAGCTCCAGCATAATACAACTCACTGTGATTTGCCCTGTGTATGCTTTATATCTACATATATGACCCAGCACATATGTATATCACTAAGTTCATGCCAACATGTCAACATTTCATGTCACTGGCACCTGTTTGTTGGTTGTATGCATCTCTAATCCAACATATCAGGTAGTGTAGAATGCCTGTGGGTTTATCTCTGCA
>JAQNCA010000025.1:11913452-11925189 GCA_029783725.1 Acanthurus tractus
CCCCCTCACCATACCCCCTCACCCCCTCCTCTTGCCCTTGGCCATTGCCTCTCACAGCCCCTTGTTCATCTTCTCATTTAACCCCCACACCTTTCTCTCTCCCTCATTTCCCTCTTTCTGTCCTTCTCTGGTTGTCCTTCATTATCTCCTCTCCCTCTCTCTCTTTCTCCTTCTGTCTCTTTTCATCTCTCGCAGTCAACTCTTTCTTTCTCCTCCCTCTGTCTTTACGGTGAATATCTCTCTCTCTGTCTCCAACTTCATCTCTGACTCTGCCCCTTTTTTTCTCCCATGGTCCCTGTCTCACTCTAACTCATTCACTCCATCTCTTCCTTCCTCAGCCTCGTCCTTTCGTTTTCACGTCACAGTCTTTTCTCGTCTCTCCTTCTTCTCCTCTTGTAACTCATTTAAACTCCACATCTCCTCTCCTACATCCTGCGCTTACTCACTTCCCTTCTTTACACCTTCTGTTATACCTAGCTAAGGTAAAGCAAACCTGCTTTGGGTTGTGTGTGTGTGTGTGTATGTGTGTGTGTTGGGGGGTGCAGCACAGTCTGCCGAATAATTCAAATGCAATGGACCAGGGACACGGTTACAAATCTCTGCCAACTGCGTGCGGCCGCCAACCCCATCACGCTTGCAGTTTGTCAGGATTGGGGTGTTGGGAGGGGGAGTTGTTGCAGTGGGGGGACTGTTGACCTCTATGGCAAGACAGACATTGCAGCCTGAGGCTCTGAATCTGTGTGTGTGTGTGTGTGTGTGTGTGTGTGCGTGTGTTGAAGGTGGTATAGATATACCACTTCCCAGGGTTCACGGATCACGCCTAAAACGGCTTATTAATTTCCACTCAGTTATGGGGTGTGAAGAAAAAAAAAAGAAAAGGTGCAATCAGCGGTCAAAGCAGGGCACACTGGCAAGACAACCCCCCTCAAAACACACACCTCCACACACACACAAACATGCACACACACACACACACATGGATGCACCTTGAGACGAAGCTGCTCCTGGATAGGTCATAGGAAACAAGATGTGCCTGGCGTGTGTGAATGTGTGTGTCTGTGAAGAGGATAACTAAGACTAGGACCCTCCAGTCTGAAAACTGGGTGGGTGGGTGGTGTAAGTATAATTTCACCAAAGTAAATTCATGTAATATTTATGGATATAGATGGAGGGGAAGGTGAGGAGGGGGTGAAATTATGCAGCGGTGCCGAACGGGGCGCATCACAGCAACTTACATTATTCACTCAGGTAAATCTATAAGTGGAGAATATTCAGGTGTGAGATGTGAACATCAGCCACCCCCCCACACACACACACTCCACCCCTGGGATCTGTCACACGGAGTGATTGACTGACATGCAGCCGCTTAAAGGAGTTGAATAAACTCGCGGAGGAGAGTTGGAGTTGTAAATAATTCTCCTGCTTGAAGTACTTATTTTTAACAGCTTATTTTCTTGATTGTTGCAGATTTCTGTGAATTTTTTCCAAGTTGGTAGCACTTTTTGAAATTTGAGTTGGAGGAAAAAACGCAAACAAGTAAAATCAATTTGAATTTGTGCTGCATCGATCAAATGGGCTGAAAAGTAAGGCCAAAAACTGATTGCAAATACAAAAACAAATACGATATATTTCTATGATTTATTCAAATAATATTCAACAGTGCAATTTTACATAATTGTTTTGGTAGTACTAACTTGACTTTAAGTCCCTTTTTCTAGAATGTGACCTTAATCCGCTGAACTCAAGAGAATCTCTGCTCAAGTGAGACACCTACTAAATTGTTACATCTTGTAATTTGTCATTACTGTCATTGTTTGACGGAAAATAGTCAAGATATAGAAGATAAAGGTGGGGATGAAACGCAACCAAGGTCGGATATTGCAGCTACATGGGGAGCATCTCAGACCTCTTGGCCACCGGGATGCTTGGAGCCCTGTGACACCGAGGATGGTGTGAGCACAGTTTGTTAGCAGGTGTACCTGTGTGAATATGTGTACATTAAATGAGTCAAGAGTTTTATGTTGCAATGAAATATGTTTTTGCCTTTGATCTACTTAAAAGCAAACTGCAGTTAATGAAAAACTGACTTGCTTTGTGGTTCACATGCATGACCTCATCCTTTTCCTGTTTCTTTAGCCCTTCCTGTTGATTTTCTTTAACTCTCAAATTTCTCTTTCTCTTTGCTTTTCTCTTGTTTTTGTGTATCCTCCTTTCCTCTCCCTCTGCTCCATCACATCACCTTCTATATTTTGTCTCGCACCTCTTCCTCTTTGTTATCCCCTCTCCTTCCCGTCCCTCTCCTCTGCTCTCTCGATACTCCTCCTCTCCTCGTCTCCTCTCTCATCTCCCCTCTTTGTTTCACCTCTGTTCTCCTCGCCTGTCCTTTCCTCTCCCTGGCCATCTGTTTATCCAATATGGCTGTCCCATCTCAGCTGGGAGCTTTCCCAGGGAACAAGACTTCTAATACAGTTCCTCCTCAACTTAATGGCCCTCAGTTCTGCTTTTGCCATTCCCGCTACATGCAGAGAGACAAAACAGAAAAAAAAAATGAAAGAGGCAGAGAAGCACAAAAACCTGTCTCTACTCCCCCCAAAAAACTGCCTCTGGATGACTAAAATAAATAGTGGAGCAACATTTAGAAACATCATGACTATTTTCCTCCCTCCCTCAGTTTTATCAGGTGGATGGACTAAATCTGTGTATAAATTTACACAGCATTTTACCCAAGACAGACTTTAGTATTTAAGTGAAGTAATGAAATTAAAGATCAAAGTCACACACAACTATCTTACTGCAATAGTCAGCAAAACACCTAACACCTAAAAATCTCTTAAAGTAACTATTATACTCTGGCGTCCTTGCAGAGCACTAATCCTGTTTTATGTTTTCATTTAAACTGTAATTATTTCCAGACTGTTTACCATTTTTGTTGTAAAATGCTGTGATGGACCTGCAGCTCAAAATGCGTTGCTTTCTTAAGAATTTTGTCAATATGTTTATAGTTCCACGTCTATGACACAGTGGAGTAAAGATAGCGCTGGCTACACACAATATTATTCTGCTGTGGGGGAAAAAAAAATCTCCAGCTCTCTTGTATTTCTTTAAACCAATCACAATTGTCTTGGGTGGCACTAAGAGGGAGACAAAGTGCTGGCGTCCCTGCAAAATAGTAACATTGATAGCTGAAGGGGAGAAGAATGGTGACTGAAATGGGCAACCAAAATGTGTATTGATTGAGTCTGACTTAAGTTTATACATGTACGGCTCGAAACTCACAACAGTGTTGTCAGAGCTCATTTGTTGACTCATCCTGTTAAATAGCAGATAGTAATCCTTCCTAAAAAAGTAAGCACCTCTTCTTTCTCAGAATAAGCACGCATCAATCTAACATGGTGGATCAAAATCAATCAAAATCAGGTCAAGTTCAGGAAAAAAAAGGGGCTAGTGCTTCTCTCCATCCTCAGCATGTTGCATTGATTAAAGTTCTAAGACATGCTCTTTGTGGGGAAAGGTCAGGCTACAAATGCAGGGATGCATCAAGAATGTGAGAACTATGCATGTCCATTAAGTCCATGTCCACTTGATTCCAACAAGACTGCATCTCTTATCTTTGCGTTGTTAAAAGGCATTCTGGGACATGCAGTAAATCTCTACCTGAAGTCCTGATAGCATATGTGACATGAAGTTAAGATTACAGAGGAAACAGAAAAATGACTAAAAAACACAGGGCACTAAAGAAAACTGGTACATTGTATATCTACATAATTTTTCTCTTTTTCCAGTCATGTGACCTGTTTTCTTTATACATCTGATTATTGAAAGTATTTTTTTGGCGTGGTCATTTCCGTTACTTTATCAACCTCTGTATGTTGTGTGTTGACAAGGCACACAAAAGTGCTCGCTGTCCCAACACCAGACACACATCCTTTTTATTGAAGGGTGTAGAGAGGAAGGGGGTGGTGTGGTTGGGGGTGTGATGAAAAGGGAGTAGAGTTAGGAAGGTAAGATATAAACATATGAATCATCAATAGTCCCGATTGCCCTGCTAAATTCTCCCTCTCATTGTGTTTGTGGTGGGAGTCAGGCCAGCCATCCCAACGCTGGAACAATGGAGGACACTGGAACAGCTACAGTATGAGTCACCCTCACACACGCAATCACACACATACACACACACGGTGCTGATACACATGCTTAAGCAGTCATCCACTCTCATATTCAGCACAAACAGGAACATTAGGAGGTGTTTTTAGAAGGCTGTGTTTGAGGTTTTTATTTTTTTTTACAAAGCTTTTTTTTCAATCTAATTCTTTTCTTCAATTCTAATTTTGAAATTTTGTCAACTAGTAACTTTAAGTATATGTTACCTTATAATTTTACCTCTTAAAAGGGCAGTTTGATTTATTTTTACATTTTCTAGTCTTTTATGCTGATTTTTTTGTAAGATAAGTCAATTAATTTGCCTCTTTATTTTTTTTCTCTTGTTTTTGCTTATTTATTTTCTCTTTCTAGTTTGATGTTTTTACTGAGGACTTGATTTTTTTTTCACTCATGTCAACATGTATTCATTTTAACATTATGCAGATCTTGTTTTATTCCTTGTCAAACAGTGGGGAAAGTGGGGACAGTGAGGAACATTTTTCTGGTTTGTCGAAATGGAAAAGATGATGTCAGACTCAAGTGGAAGTAATCTTAGAAAATCAAATACAATACATGGGATTATATGTACATTATCCACTCTTTGGGAAATTTTTTTCTGCAAAATATTAAGATGTACAATACAAATTGTTTCTATTATCTGTGCTGATCATTGCATGGTTATGAAGTACAATGTCCGAACTCACTGTTCCTGCCTAATCCATCTCTGCTTCATTCAGGGAATTGCTAAATTTTCCCAAATGCTGACTAGTGAGCCCTTAAAATTATTTTTTCTTGTCATTTTTTAAAATTTAGAATACTTGATATACAGAATCCATTTAGCTGCAAAAATCTGTTTACTGAGAGTGCTGTCAATAGAGTAACTGCTATCAGATGTTTAATACAACCAAACAGCAACATTAATTCAGGAAGAAGACAAAATCAACTACAGACAACTATCTGCCTCTTAAATGTGTTTTTTGAAAACATTTGTCCTTTAACTCTTAAATTTGCCTTGTGGGTGTTTGGCACCGGGGCAGGTGGAGAGGTTCATAGCAGGACAGGAGTGGATGAGGGGGTGGCAGAGCACCAACACTGTGCTAGCAAATGTCACCGGGAGACAAACGCATGTGACCCCCCCCCTTAGATCACACTTACATACCAACATATACCCATAAATAGACACAGACGCTGATAATACCACATCCACACATTTGAAAATGCCCATTTCTGGAATGAACTGTAAGCATGCTAAAAATATGCATCTGCACACTTTCATTTGAAGGAAGTTGCACTCAATATGAAATATACTCTGAAAATACAAATCATTTCATGCAACACATACTAATCAAAATTTTTTTTTTTTCTTTACCAAAGTTTAACAATTGTAATTTTCCCTAAAACATTTTTGCAACTTCACCGGGTGCAATTAAACAGCAATCTAATCCTTTAATAAAAAACAATACATACTTTAACCAACTGCCCTAGTTCTGCGTCTGTAATAGCATAAAAATGTTGGAAAACACCACCCTGTAATATATGACTGAATAGACTCAGCACACACACATTTAATAGCCTTATTAGTGCAAATATATCTAATGTGTAAGGCAGACTTAAACCCATGGAATGAACTCATACATCCACACACGCACCTGTCTTCAAATTGCCTAACCTTTTTGAAAAACCAGTGCACCAGACTTGACTTTATCTGTTAATATCTTAAACCAAAATAATATCTGGGGTAGAGTTTGCCGTAAGAGCCCACCCTAACTTCTGAGATTCAAGGTGTTAGAAATAAACGTCCCTCACGTCATGCCTCATTCCCAGAAAGTGGGGGAGAGCGTGCAGCAGCGTGCCGCATTGGAAAAGAATTGGTGGTTGAAGAGGGGGGCTCTTTAGAAGGTACTCCTAATGGCTAAATATTTATGAGTCCCGTGACCGAGGCCAACTTATGGAAACTAAATCTTTAAACACTTTTTTTGGCAGACCCTTGTGCACACCCTCCCAGCTTGGCTCTATTACCAGAGAAATTCTTTTGTTCTTACTGAGCTAATAATAGTGAGAGGGGCTGTGTGTTATGTGTGAGCAGTGTCTGAGTCTTAATGTGGGTATGCGTGTGTGTGTGTGATGAAAGTGTATTTATAGCTTCCTACAGCACCACACTATTTCTAAGACGAACTTTTAATTCTACTCTGCTTCCTGTCTCTCTGCTTGCAAGCATGACCTCACATCTAATAGCGAGGTCTATAATAACAGAAGATGTCAAATGTCAGGTAGATTCAAAAATATAAGTTCAACTGGACAATCAAAAGTTGGAAAGTAGATTTTTAACATTATAAACTCCCTAACTTTGCATGTTTATCATGTTTGAGCAGTGTAAGACCATTAGCATGCACGTGTTCCTATGTATGAACAGGACACACATATATAGACAAAAACTAGCATATTTACAAGAAGATAAAGTGGAGAGAGCAGAGGTCATGGCTGCCTTTTTGCCTTTTTTTAAACATAATTTGGTGTTGAAATGCAGCAGAAAACACATAAAAGCTGCAACCAGAACAGAATATTAACACATTTATACACACACATACACGCACACATGCAAACACACTCACACACTGCACAGTACACAAAACATTCAATAATGATCAATAAACAAATAAATGCATTTAGGCACAGCAGAAATATTATTATGCTATAAACTTTCAGCTGCATTTTCTTTTCTTCATTCTATTATCTATTAAAAATAATGAAATGAGCATTTTTCGAGCATTTTTGCTGCAACACCTGATTTGGTCTGAATAAGGCACAAAATAAACTATTAGAGGTCAATATTTTAAAACCAAAGGTGTATAAAAACGATATCCACCATGTTAGTACGTATATGTGCAATATTGCATCAGACAAGCAAAGATATTGATCACTTTGGTCGGCCCACTGTTCACTCCCTCTGCTTACTATCACCTAAACCAAGCAGTCCTTCCACTACTTACTACTGAGAAAGAAATTCGGAAAAGAGGAGTATGTGGGAAAAAAGTGCCAGAGACACAGCTAGCACGTTATTTCTCAGTCCTCTTTGTGTTTTAGATGGCACTTAAAAAACAGGATGGGGTGGGGGGGTAGTTCAATTATCTCCCCTCACTTAAGTAAAATAAGCCTCCACCTCTTTTAGACCAATGGGGCCTGTGCAACAGGAGAGGCTTTTCCGGGGTGCAGGAAGAGGTTTCTCCTGCATTCACAGGTCATTTTCTGCCTTTGTAACGGGCACCCAGCTTAATTACTATTAAGCTCCAGCAGGATGGATACTCATTAGGCAAACATAATGACATTTCATTCAGCAGCAAATCAGGGAGAGACAAACACAAGTGGGTGAGATAATTGAATATGAACAGGGGTGTGAGAAATAGAGAGGCTTTGCAGTGGAGCAAAAAATGATGATTCAAAGTTAATGGGCAAACCACACACAATTATTAGCTGTGGCCACACCCTACAACGAGCCTGTGTGTGTGTGTGTGAGAGTGTGTTAGTGTGTGTTTGGGTGCATGTAAATGAGTGAAGTACCGTGCACCCCAGTTGAATGCAAATACAGACCTCGAAAATGTCAATAGTGGGGACACGACGCGTGCTAAATGTCAACATGTGTTTTTCAAGGACTCTTGTCTGCATCGTAATTGGCTGCGTTTTCAATATTACATTTATTTCATGTGTTATTTTCCCCTTTGAAAACAAAAAAAAAAAAAATTAAACATTTGGAGGGAATTTTGCAACAGGCCTGGGCCCATGAATATGCAGCTGAGCCTTTGGCAATGCGTTGTGAAACAAACAGACAAAGGACTCACACAACGCGAAGAAAAACAGGTGAAGCGCAGACTAATCAAACGCCTTTCATGTCGCTCCGAACATTAACCTTCATTCAGAGCAAATAAAGCCGCGAGCACGCAAACACAGACCAGAAACTCTCCTGTGGGCTCTGTGATGAATAAGTAGGAATTATCACATTTTTACAGGGAGGCGTTGGTGGACGGCTACTATTGGTCATTTGGGATCGATTGTGGACACAGTTGTTATCATACTCATATTTCATTGTTTTGGTAGACTTGGCAGATTACATGTGCCAAGTGAAAATGGCATAAATAATATCCACAAATAACAACAACTAAAAAAAAAAAAAAAACTTAATTAAACTGAAATAAAAAGGGAGCCACCAAATGCAGTGGATGACTGGATGTTTTTATGACTCTATCCTCTGTGTGATATGGTCAGCTCTGTGAATTCGGTTCAAACAATATGCTAATTGACAGAATCTCTTGTCATCAAACAGTGTGCGCCCACTAAGATCTGAGGAATATTTCAAGGGGAGATGGGCGGTATTCAGTTTTCAGTTCACATATAACCCTCAGACTAAGACCCTGTTAGCATGAAAAGTGCCTGAAGCTCAAAGTCAAAGTTTTCACAACCCATAGCCAAAAAGTGTCACACACAGAGTAAATACGGCTGGCTGCTGAATTTTGATCAGGCAGTGGGACAGACAGCGGTGGCAGCTATGGACAGATCCCTCTCACCTCCCATAACCCTGTGCACTCTGCATTAGTGTTGAGCCAGTGGATAAAAGAGGAAGATTAAAGGCCTGTTGAAGATAAAGGAGTGAGCAGATGATGTTCGTGAACTGCGTAAAGTACTGTCAATTACGGATGACAGTGTGGTGAAACAGTATGGAGGATAATTTATTTTAGGCCGACAGAGTAAATGCATTTAGAATCAAAGCTTAAATCGTATTTTTATCTTAACCAATAGGAATGATTGCCTGAATCAAAATAAATGAATAAGGTGGTAAAAAAATACAAATATACTTATTTTATTGGCACACATCACTCATCAGAAGACTCATGCAGACCTACCTTTAGCTCACGGAAAAAGATGCTGCTGCGCGCCCACTCCACGATGGAGAAGAGAGTCTGGTCGGCCATCTTGCACATGAGGCCGAAGGTGTTGAGCTTCTCGTGTTTGCCTCGGCTGGCCTGCTCCTGCTGCAGGTAGGACAGGATCTTGGCCTGAACCTGCGGCTCGTCTGGCTCACACTTAAGCAGCTCCACGATGAGGTGAGGAAAGCTGGGCGGCGAGCCTGACTGGTAGGCGTCGACATAGGCGTAGCCCATGATGGACTCCGGCGAGCTGGTGTACGGGTCTGGGTACTCAGACTTGATGGTACGCGTACCCTGGAAGTGTCCGTAGGCCGCCTGGTAGCCCTGCAGGCTGCCGGCATGTGGCGGCATTGCCATACTGACCGGTGAAGTGACAAATGGGCTGCGGTCGTAGTCTGTGGGGGGCAGGGCAGTGGCGTGATGATGATGGTGATGGTGGTGGTGATGGCCAGTGTGGTGGCCGGCGTGGTGGCTCAGCGGGAGGCCTTTGGATGCGGCCGAGTGGATGTTCTGGATGGCTGAGGAGATGGTGAGGTCGGTGGGCACAGCTTGCATCACCTGGGTCATGGCCTCAATCTTCAGGCCATTGGCTCGGATTAGTGCCTTCTTTTGCTGCTTGAGGGCCCGGTCACGTTTGTACATGGGACCAAACTTGTTACGACCACCACGCATGCGGTCAGCCCGCACAGCTAAAACACACACAGAAGAAAAATCAGACAAAAAAATTGACAACAATATAAGCTCTATAAATTGCAAAGCTCTCCTCTTAGCAGACTGTAAAAACTTGAAATCTTGCAAGTTTTTTCATCTAATTTCTAATCCAAATACCCTATTTCACTTAGTATAAAACAAAATCACCCAAGAAGTCACATCAAATCTTCTTTTACGAATTCTTCACATGGGAAGTTTCCCTTGTTTTATTGGTTTATTTTATAACAAATAATCTTATAAGATGTAAGCATGCTTTTGAAAGTGAATTCCTAATTTGTTACTTGTATGTAGGGCAAAGGTTTTCCTCTGGTGATTACACTTGACGTTTACCTGTTGACTGCTAAACCCCTCAGGTCTAAAAGATAGTGTTGTTACTCATTGACCAGAAACACAAACTTCTATGAATCGTACTGCTAAATGATCATTGTACAGCTGGCTATCTCTGTCTACCACTCAGGAAATACACACCTCATAAGCTAGATATTGATACAGACTCCAAGAAAATTCAAGTTCTCTTTCCAAAATACATGATTTAAAATGCTATCTGATTATGCAATACCTAGAAGCTTCAAAATGTCGCTGTCCATTAACAGAAACTTTTTTCTTTACAAAACCCCAGAGGTTGAAAAGGCTGACAATAACTAAATTGGGATTTTTTTTTTTTTTACCCCTGATGAACCAAACATAACCATGATGCCCCCTGCCTCGCCCCTTAGTGCAGAGTCCTGTGGTGAGGATCACAACGAGTCTGTGCCGTGGGTATCTCTAATGAACGAGCTGGGCACAAAGTGGATTGCTATGAGGACCATGTGTGATCTAGCCGACTGCTGCCATGGGGAACCCGCTCTGCTGTCTCCCAGTCGGGGGCCGCTGGTGTTAATTATTCATACTTAATTACCTCTTACTCTGACGAGGCTCGCCGAGCCCAGCGTACAACGGGCTAACGGACGTCTGGGGGGCAACACAACAGAAAAAAAAAGCTCACTTATACAAATACTGTTGAATATTGTAGACTTTCTTTCATTGTTTTCCATAAAGTCTTGTCACTTTTTCAAAAAGAAACCCATATATTTATCTGCGTATGTAAATAAATGCACATACATTTACCCTGATCATACAAAGTGAGCAGTCAGATAACATGACAAGTCAGCCTGGGTCCATTTCTGCTCATGATGTCTTGATGGATGAATGAAAGAACAGAGGAAAATTGAAGAGAGGGTGTGGAGGGGGGCGAGGTGGCAGCATTGGATTTTGGCGTTGAGAAAGGGGAACTCACCCACACACACACACACACACACACACACAAAACCACATACATTTACACAATCCGAGCTGCCTTGGGAGTGATTTTAATGACCTCTGTCACAAATTTGTCTGTCACTGATCTGAGCTAGAGGAGCCGAGAGGGAAGAGAAACACACACACATACTCTCACATGCACACCCACACACATATCTACATGCCGACTCCCGCATACACTCTTAAAGAAAAGACACATACACACAAACACGCATTGGCTACCTACGTAGAGAGGTGGTAGCAGGTCAGACGCTCTGCCACCTTGGAGAGCCCTCGTCGGTTCAAACGGTGGGTAATTTATACACAGTGATATCACACACACACATACATACACAGCCGACTCCAGACATGCTTGAGGTCAACTCTAGTGCCCACTTACCCAGGCTCAGGATTTATCATGACCGTTGAAAAATTGATCACACATCAAAGTAAAAAAAAAAAAAAAAAAAGAACAAATCACTGGTCAAACGTATCCATTATACATTATTGTAGGGCGACTTTAACTATTAATGATTTCAGCACAACAGTGTAATTAATGAGCTGAGAAACTAATAGTTGGCCCTACTGGGAAAACAAAATGAGGCCCTGACTGCTTTCTTGCCTGCCTCGGACCCGGGGACCTACATCACATCATGAATATCAGGACACACACACACACACATACACAC
>JAQNCA010000025.1:11925289-11939668 GCA_029783725.1 Acanthurus tractus
CACACACACACACACAGACACTGATTCTTTCTAATTAGAAGGTGATTTGCATGCATGTAACGCAGATTACTATCGAAGGAGGAGGGGAGGAGGAGGACAGTGTATGTGCGTGTGTGGTGTGATGGGGAGAAGTAGAAGGTGTGGTCTTGAGCTTAAGATGATAAAGTTAACATATGGGTGCGCAACTTTAAGGGGTTAAATTGTGTCTAATAAATGCAGCAGCTTAAAAGGTGCTAATGTGGTAATTAATTTATGCAAAAATGTATAAATGAATGATTCAATAAATAAATAAATAAATAAAATTGTATAATTTCTAAAAACAGCAGGTAATTGATTTTCTCCCCTATAAAAGTTTGCTGTGTTTCTATTACAAAACTAAACTCACTGGTAGGTCTCTGTGGTGCCAACAAAGTGATGTGTTTGATGTTAGCGGTTTGTTGGGAATAAACAACACAGATTATACAATAAGCTTGACAGCAGCAGCCACCACCGCCGAACAGCAGAACAAAAAAAGAACAGTTGCTGGTGGAAATTCAAACTTTATCAACAGAATATGCCAAAAAAAAAAAGAGAAAAAAAATGCTTCAGTGCTGAAAACACAGCTTGACTGACAGGAGTTTTCTGGAGAGAGCAGCTATGTGCACTTAGCTTAAAAAATTTAACTGTAAACTGAAAAAACTAAGGTGGATCTATGAAGAAAATTAATGTATGATGAAAAAAACCCTCACAAGTAAAAAAAAAACAACAACAAACAACACTGTTTGAATATATGAGCAGAAACTTCTATTAGTGCAAAAAAGATCTGAGTTGGTGGATGTTGTGGGTTGGCAGTGAGGCTTTGGGGATAAAGCCAGGCTGAAAGGCTAAAAGGCTGACGCTGTCTTCCACTCTGAATTCCCCTGACTTACTGTCTGAGAGCATGTCCACACAGAAAACACACACACATCCATAAATTCACAACCTGACCCAACCGAAAACCCTCTTCCTCTTCCAAAAAAGTATCCAGTACCCCATGTACACATCGCCTCAGACAAGCACAAACACAAACAAGCACACAAAAACACACACAGCATTTTTCACACACACACATTTTCCACACACACATAGCCTCTAACATGCCCAAACACACACTCAGCCCTCAGCTCTTATATCCTCTGATTTATGGTTGTTTAATATACAGGAATATTAAGCGAGCGTTGGTGAGGATCCCTGTCGACTGCCGGCATATTAATGGGTCCCACGGAGCCTTGCTGACACCCTGTTTGTCATGTCGGGGCCCCGGCCCCTGCTCCGGATGCGCCCTATCCCATGCACACACATGAATACCTATGATACCTATGCATAAGTAATGGGACAGCTCCCTGGCTTCCACCGCGGATACTGGGAGGCTGATGGAAGACAAAATATGAGCATGAAAGGTGGAGACAGGGAGGAAATAAAAAGTGGTGGGAGAGGGATACAGGAGGGAATATAGGAACACTCAGATGGTGTCTCTAATTTGTGCTGAGTGGCTCAGCAGGGGTCTTGCATTCATAGTAATTATTGAATTAAGACTTGATGATGGATTTAATAGCATGGAAAAATGGCTTGAAAATAAAAATCACTGGAAAAAGTGATACCTGAGGGAGCCTAGGCGAGTCAAAAGTTGGATGTTGTTCCTTTTATTGCTAAAACATCCTTCATCATCACCACTTTTCAGGTGGCGTCTGTCATAAACTTTAACTTATTATTATTGCAAATATCACTGTTATACCCTGTCTTGAAGATGATCCGTTAGTGAAGGAGATATAAAGCAGCTCAGTGAAGCTTATGATGCAGGGCAATTTCTGGTGAACATAAAAAGAAAATCATACCAGTGGGAGCTGTTCAAATTCGGCACGCTTCATCAGCTTCAGTGAATGACGTGCTAATGGGTCAAACCTTAGTGGGATGTGGCTTTTTTTTCTTTCTCTCAATGAGTCAACACTGGTCGAGATGCTACAGTGCATAACAAGAAGCAAAAGATTTTTATAGTGCAGCAGCACAAGTGCTTTGTACAGTTGAAAGTGGCTGTCAGGCTCCATCCTCATCTTTGTGTGTATGAAATAAAGAGAGTGTCTGCCTGTGACAGTGAGGATAAAGTAAAAGATTGAACATGCCTTTTTTAGCCAAATATAGATAAATTGATATTTGTTTTTTTATATATAAGTATAACTTTTTAAAGGGTAAGTTTAAATTTGAATTATTAATGTTTGGGGATTAAATCTGTGACCACGAGATATAGCTTCTTTTAATTTGTAAAACTTTTTTTTTTAATGGTGCACACAAAGATAAGATTTTTATGGTCTGACAGAAGCACAGTTTTCCTTTGTTGTGCAAAGACAGATGTCACTGGTTTAACCTCTTGTTTTCTAATCAGCTCAAGATGATATGACTGACCTCTTACTGTCGGGATGGTTTGGCAGACATGTGAATACACTGCTAATGCCATTTTAATATGTGCCCATCTGCCAATTTAAACTTTGAAACATAATCAAACAGCGACTACTGAACGCAGACTTTTTTTCTGCTTTCACCCTCGGTACAGTTTGGCTCATTGGTTGGCAGGCTTATCAACAAACAGGAAGGACGCTGAACAACAGCAGAAAGGCAAATGTAAACAGTCAAAAACTGCAATCTGAGTCAACTTAAAACTTTCCCTCACATTTTTTAGTCCACATTTGGTTTCCACTTAATATCCTGCATTCACATGTTGCTGCAAGCTGCTGTGTAATGGAATGAAAAGATTGCAATAACAAAGCAGATGACCCCAAACCTCCTTTCCTCTTTTACTGCTGTTGTACACACACTTTTTTTAGATCAAATGACAGCCTCTCCCTCTTGCCTGTGGCTGTCTGAACACCTTTTTGGGCTACTCATGAATATATGTATGTGTTTACCAGGGAGCGGTGCGTGTGTGTGCGCACTGAGGGGTGGCAGGCTCTCTGTATGGGACGTCTTTACTGGTTGTGGCAGGATTTGCCCACCGGAGCCTCTGGCCCCTGGCATTGTGCTGCAGGGCCCGTCTTGGCCCCTCGAGCTGAAAGCTACCGCCAGCAAAACAAATCAAACGCTGCCCCCTCCCCACCTGTGTCAGCTGGAAAATGACAGGCCGGGACATTCTGCCCAGCGGCCATTCACAATTAACAGCAATTAATTACACCGCACATGGCAGGTAAAGGGAGGAGAAGCCTCCGGAAAGATTTAATTTAGGCTGTCTTTGCTGTATGCTTCCAACCTCCCAGGATCTTATTTCTTTAGCACATTAACTCTTCTTGATATCATATGATCATTTCGGGGCTCAGGGGTTTTTAATTTGGTTTAAATAAAAAAAAAAAACATGAAAAATTTGGTTTCAATATTAGACCAAAAACTGTATGAATAGAAACATCCTCTCTTATAATAAGACTGAACAAAGTAAAGCAATTTGCTGTAACTTTAAAAGACAACATTATAACGTGACCTTTTGATTAGGAAAATAACTATCACCTTAAGCTTTTAAATCCTGATTTTCACACTTATTGAAATGTGACCCTCAGGTCTCTTTATTCACCCCCAAATTAGCAACATCGGAATAAATTTGTTAACTTATGTGTGGAAAAAGAGTTGATTTAAAATATTTTCTTTATACAGTGCTGTCCTGTCACTTCAGTATAGCCATGTTTGAACAAGCTTCTGAGCCACGTTCAAATTAAACAAAGAGGCCTCGAAATGGCCGGCCAAAAGTATCATCATTACCATTCTCGCCCTGCCGCCAAGTTTAATATTTTATCTATTACTCTGTCTGGCAACTTTAAGTGCAAATCAGCTACCAGATACCCCCCAACTCCCGCCTGACCCCATCTATAATACTAATAAGCAATGCTGGATATTAACGCTGTGGTAGAAATGAAAGGTTTCGCTTCACATAGTTCTTGGTATACGTTTTCGAGAACAGATTATACTGAGATATTCACTGTTAAATGTTTAAATAAATATAATCTTCTCCTTTTATACGGGCAATCATTATGTCAGAGCAGGTATTAGGCTTTTTAAATGCTGGACATCACAGTTTGGAAGGAAACTATTCAAATGTAAATTGTTCTTGGAAGAATATCTTAACTCAGGGTTTTTCAAAAAAGTCAATGTGCTCTGATTAACTGTTGTCAGTTGTGAATAAATGGGAAAAGACTGAGCTGTGTCTTTTCACGAGAACTACAAGTTTTTTAAAATACCTCTGTGGAAGTCCAGAAGCCAACAACCTCCAATTTTAGCTGCTCCATGTGATAATTTTTCCCACTCCAACTTTCAGTAACAGTAATTGCAAACAGGCATCATATCTTGAAAAATATAATATAGCACACAGAATGCAATAACACTGCCTGGATCTGCTTTTCCACTCTGCAGATGTGCGCTGTAAGCTGTGGATCATATTTTAGTGAGCGCTGTTTACTGTGAAACCCCCAAAATAGACAAAATCTGTAAAAAAAAAACTATTCATGAAATTGTGGAGAATAAATAGTATTGTATTGTACGTGCAGTATGAAGAAGATAGATATTCTTCTCGATTAAAATTTAATCTATTTGCCGTCAGTGGTACAGAGGTGGAATAAATCTATGTACATTTTTTCAAGTCTTGTACATACTAAGGTAACCAAGTATCTCTTTTACATCTACTTTACTTTACCACAGTTCAGAGAAAATTATGATACTTTTTACTCCTTTACATTTATTTGACAGCCAACAACAGCAGCCAATTTGTATTTGATTATATTATAAATATTATGTACTGTTATAAATTGAAAAAAAGCCCAAAGGTATACAAAAAAAAGCTCAAATTAAATCTACCTCAACCACCTATAGCAGTAAAACAGTACTTACACATTCTGCATTAATAATAATAATCCTATCATAAAATATATATTATGGTGTATCACTCACAGGGAACATTTTCTGCATTACAGAAACTTTTACTCTTGAAACCTTGAGCATATTGTGCTTATAATATGTAGTTCTTCTTGAGTGACATTTTCGCTCCTGGACATCAGTTTGTAATGGATTATTTTATAATGCAATAATTTTACTTTCACTGAAGTGAGGATATCTAACAACTTCTTTCATCTCTGGTAACTGGACAGTCACATGTTCAGCACTAATAACAGCCATCTGTTCTGTCTGAGAGCCTTTGAGCAAGACGTTGAAATCCCTGTGGCCAGTCGATTATAATCACTGGTTGTTTGGAAATGAAAATCCTTCCTCCTTTTTGCAACAACTGTGTCCTGTTCATTTACTTTGAAGAATCCCAAACTTTGGACAGCCACATCTAATCAGCCATTGCTGCATTTCGAAACACTTTGAACATCTCTCCCTGGGTGATATCTCATGGTAACCTCATGTTTAAACACGAAACACATTGAACAACAGATGCGAAATACCAACAAAAGCTATGCAGTTATTCTGCTACCAGCCAAAAACACCTGAACTATAAAAATATAAACATGTGGCCATACCTTCTAGCTTCATGCCGACGTTGAGGCACTTTTGGAAGCGGCAGTACGGGCAGCGTTTCCTCTGGGTCTTGTCAATCTGGCAGCTCTGGTTCTCTATACATGTGTAGCGCTTGTTGTTCTGGACGGTGCGCTTGAAGAAGCCCTACAGAGAGAACCAATTAAGACGTCAACCCGCTTGACCCCTGCAATGCGATGGTAATTGGCCCATTCACACTCCCAGGCAGATGGAGAGGGACAGGATTAATGGACAACACACACACACACATATATACACACATGCAAACACACAGTCAAGTTTGGAAAGCTACACTCCAACTGATGTACGAATCACTATGGACATGAGAAAGGAACACAAAACAGGTCAGGAATACACACTTTTTTGTTATTTGTTTTTTGTATGAATGTAGAAAAATCTGTTTGTAATACTTTCTTATAAGACCACATAAAATGTGAATCATAAATTTACATTAACATAATGAGTAAGACATTTTATTCAGCTTTGAACAAATAACTAAATATAACTTCTCTACACAAGTACCTCACTTAGTGCTTAAACGTCATTGCAAACTACTTTCCAAATGTAAGAAATTTGTGTCCAGTCAAAATTACATTACTATTCTCAATATTCTGTATTCACGTTTACACTCTGGAATTTACGAGGGAAAGCATCTTTTCAGCTCTCCACTTAATTATTGAAAAATATGAGCACAGGAGCCCAAAAGATCCAATAAATTATATCCATAATTCACGGTTCCGGGATTACAGAGATTCATACCTGCAACGTGGAATTAATTATAAGCAGCAGCAGTGAAAATCAAACGAAGGGAAGATGGTATTAACGTATTCTAGATCCATACCCAGGGAGGAGAATCCTTAAAACCTGGTCTTTAAAAAATAAAAATAAAAAAGAACGCGTTGCTGTCAATATCTCACCAAACACAAATTTAATTGACAATCTGCATTGCCTGATCCATCCATCCAAAAATATAAAAAAAAATAAATAAAAATCCACTGCACTCGGTTTGGGATTATTGACTTCTCAGTGCTGAAAAATCCATGCTTCTGAGAGAACTTTCTCTCCAATTTTCCATTTAGTGCATGGCTTGTGCTATAAATATCTAAACCAAACTGGATTGTAGCATGCTTTTAAAACCACACAATATCACGTCTGGAGATTAAGCAGACAACATTTAACTGAAAAGCTTTCATCTGACCGGGAGTTCTAACCAAGAGTAAGCACTCAATGAGGCTAATTTTCATTTGTAAAAAAAAAAATATGCTGCAATCAACCTTTTCTCTTTTTCTACTGCCCTTAAAAACAGAAACATTTCACATTTACCCCTCAAAATATTCCAAATGTACATAAATCCAAAATCATCGCAATGACCGAAATTGAATATTGTCAAGAGGATACAAGCTGTTCATAAAAGTAATGTCCAGTTTTCATTTGATCCATTATCTGTGTAACTTCCTGACCTTGGAATTCCAACCTTAAAAAATGCAGTCTCTCTGCACAGAAAGAGCAACCAGGAAACTGCTTTTACTACATGTCAATACTGCTCTGTAAGCCCATAAAAGAGGCAGGAAAAATACAATTCACATCACCACTTTATCTCCTCTGATCCTTGTCTTCCATACTCCTCATTTCCTAATAGGAATATTCTGGCAAACTATAAATTTAAAGAAATAACAAAAATTCCTTTAACCTGAACTTCCTGCATTCCTATAATGTTTTCTTCAACTTCTGCAAATATTTTATCTATATTTTATTTAAATGCCACCTATTGCTCTGATCCTTAACCTAATATTTCCAGCTGGCTGTCAGTATCATATGATTGTAGGATTATTCTGCCACTACTCTCTCAGCTCGGTCTTCCAAAATAAAATGCGCAGGGATTGAGTCTACTTGTGTACAGTGAGGACCATGAAGCCCGATTCAGCTTGTTGTTGTTATTCCAACAGGTATGATGTGGTACACTGTTTACTCTATGTGGGCTGATGTTTAGTATGAACTAACACTGTCTCTGTGTATGGATAAAGGGAAGTGTGTGTGTGTGTGTGTGTGTGTGTGTGAGTCAACACTTGTAGAGTGTATCAGTGTGTGTTTTCGGCGAGGTGGAAGGATTATGAGGGGGTTAAGAAATCTTCAGTTGTGTGATTCACTCTTCCTCTCTTCATGTTGGTGCGCATATTTGTGTGTCTGTCCCTCAGTCCAAAACTGGCAACCCAATCAAAGCTCAAAAGAATGTGACCTGAAAGAACTGTGTTTTTTGGGTTGAAGGCTAAAAGCAGGGGTGAGTCTAAGGTGCAGGAGAGGGGGTAGAGGACTGCTGCAAGTACGCTAAATAAGATTCCATCTATTACTCATGAGATTTTATTATGCACCTCTAAAATTTGATGTCACAAAAGTTGGAAAATATGAATCTTACGCTGGTAGCACATAACAAAAACTAAAACTGAGGTATTTTCATTTGAATAGAAACTAATAAATAAAATTTAACTGCTGAACTTCCATTTTATATGCATCTGCGGCCAGGGGGGCCTCCGTTAAACTTAAGACTCAATGCACTGCGCTGGGATATTTACAGCCAATACGAGTTGTCACATGTTAACAAACTAATACATCAGGCCAGCCTTGACAATCATACTTTTACTGAATAGATTGCCTGCATTTTAAAGATAATCAATGAGAAGCTTCAGGTAATTATCAATATTATTCATGCTTCAACAAGGATATGCAGCTCTTTATAAAACACCTCTTCATCTACATCCTGCATGCACACACACACACAAACACACACACATGCACACAAACAGAGCATTACTAAACTGGGAAAAGCTTGTGCTGAGGCTGAAAAGCAGCAGAGATGCCACTGACGTCTCCCTTCAAGCAAGTGCTGAGCACCTCAAGGTCAATAATATGGAATAAAATCTATAACATCTGCTTTGAATAATGACCACATAGGCAAGAAATGTGCGCTGCGGCATCAATACTGTGAGCTGCAATTTTACACTGAATAGTGTTAACACAGAGACATTTGTCTTTGCTTAATTTTGTGCTGACAGCTTCCATGCGCTAACAAAAAAACTTGGGTAATGCCTATTAGCTCAGTGTTGAGGAGGCCTGTGAAAAGAGGTGGAAAGGGACAAACAGGTTGTTGACAGAGCTCAAAGTGATAGCAGCAACAGTTTGCTTTGCAGGAGCCTTATTATGGGTGTGCAATGAAAAATGTTGCAACCAGACAATGCTGCTATTCACTTAATGAGCTTGTGATGAGAGTTTTAGACAGTAAGATACAGGCTTGTACAAACAGAGTCAGTATTGTTGTGTACTTTTCTTCCGGTGATTAATCCTCCCTTTCTACTTTTCCTGTTTGCTTGCGAAAATAATAAAGAAAACCCTTTTTGAATGATTTAAATACTTCCATGCTGTTCAATGAAAATGAAATCCTCTGACACTCATATGAAAAGTTTGTTAGATCATTAGTCACAACAATATTTGACCCTCCACCTCTTTACCTTTGGGTTTTCTGTAACGTTAGGAACTGGATCATTACTGTGCATTTACGGTTGTTGCAAGTCACTCTGGGTTTTAGTGTCAGCGAAATGCCTAGCCCTCTTTTTTTTTTTAAATCTCAAAAAAAAAAAAAAAAACAACCCATTGAGTTTAATACACCAAAATAAAGCTGCCGTGGAGAATTACAAAGACCAAAGTGGACTACATGGACATAAACACACTTTTGTGTGCTTGTGGCAATTTTTATCTTAACAGTGTAATGCTTCTCACCAGGGAGAATGGGGGCACTAACCTTGCAGCTCTCGCAGGTCAGAAGTCCGTAGTGATATCCTGAAACCTTGTCTCCGCACACGGGACACATCTCGTCCAAGTCTTCGTCATATGAGTAGTCCATCATTTTTAACTGGGGTGCTGCGGATGGGACACGGACACACACAAGGAGGTCTATTTTAGCAGTCTCTTTTCCAAAAGCCCACGTCCATCCATCAGTATGAACCACGCGGAACCACGCGACGTAAGTGAATGGGATTTTTTTTTTTTTTGAAGTTTTTATGATCTTGTAGAGTTTTAATTTAAGGAGGGGAAGATGATGAACAGTCGATTTTGGAAAGGACGCAACCTTTTATTTCTCCTTGTTGCCGCATTTTCTTTCTGTTCTACATTCGTTGGAGACAGGAGCCAAAATATACAAAAAAAAAAAAAAGCATGAAAGTGAGCCTCATAAATATGCATGCATCTAAGTCGTGAAATCGCTGGGGGAAACAGAGAGATATTAGAGTTAAGGATTGGAGGAGAAATGTTACCGCCCACAGACAAATGAAGACACACATTGAAGCCCTTATCTCTGCAGGCAAGGAGAAAAACATCCAAAACCAACTTGAACCACCATCATTTTTCCCTCTCGAAGAATAGCTCGTTTTCTTTTAATGCTTTTTGGTGGTGTTACAGCAAAAGGAACCATCTTAGTGCGCAGGAAAAACTAGTCCGTTTACAAGTCCACAGTATAATTGTAACTTGATAATTTATCCTTTATTCAGTGAAGCCACGTTAATGAGGAGCCGACAATACAGGCAAAATGCTGACAAATACTGCAATTTGAAATGAGCTTAGAAACAGTGGAATTGCATATTTTTCCTGTTTGTAATCGTTAAGATTTAGGTTTCCTTTCTACATATGTTGAGAATAATATTTGGATGTGACCTATTTGTCGTGGCCCCCTTTACCTTACGTATTAGAAATACTTGCATTGATAAGACCGTGTGTGACAGCTATAAGCAAACAGTCAGAGTGACATTTACAACAGTTACAAAAGCATTTATGGTTCTAATCATAAAAAAGCAGTCAGGATCAAACAGGAAACCCTCAGTGGATGTGGCTGTAAAAGTGGAAAGATTTTGTCAACTGCACGCCTTCCAAGGCCTTGCCATACAGCTATTATTGCTCGACTTCAAAATGCACTCGTCTACTCACTCTAGACCTTTTAATTAGACATGATTTCTGGTTTGTTAGCGCGTTGCCCTGCTGGGATCCGCGCTGCATATTCCAGCTGAAGCAACAAGTTCCACCGAGCTGCCGTCTTTTTTCCACAGGAGCTCAAAGCAAACTCCATTTCCGATTTTTTTTTTGGGTAATTTTTCTTTTTTTTTTTTGCTGTAAAACACAGGTTTTAAAGAATTTGATTAAGTTGCTCTCGGGACGCACGCAGCAGATTTAGACACATTTTCGTAAAGAAAATGAATAATAACGGAGCAAAAGTTGCAGTTATGCAGCGGATGAGATGGTGATAATAATAAAAATAAAAAAAGTACCCCCTAACGTCACAAATAAAGAATACTCGTAGTTAACGATTTTAAGCAGGTGTTTTCTCTCTTAAAATTGACAAATCTCTACGCTTCTGTTATGCATATGTAAATCAAGGTTTTGCATTTTTAGGAATTAAAACAGCATTTTGGGGGATATGTCTGCGTTGCA
The DNA here is from genome assembly GCA_029783725.1 of Acanthurus tractus. Taxonomy (NCBI): domain Eukaryota; kingdom Metazoa; phylum Chordata; class Actinopteri; order Acanthuriformes; family Acanthuridae; genus Acanthurus; species Acanthurus tractus. Next base: position 11,936,285 of record JAQNCA010000025.1, read on the forward strand.
AAATCTAACCATACTGACATTTGACACATTTGACGCAAACGTGTGTCAATTTCATCACTGATACACAAAAACGCTGCAGATAATGCAAACAGAATGTGTGTTGATTACATTACTCCAGAAGGGTAACAGCACGCACCGGTTAACAGAGTCTCTCACCTGCGGATTTCACCTGGACGGCCACACTTGTTCATGCAATTTCAAAAATGCTACAAAATTTGTCTGAAACTCTGATGACTGCAGGAAAAGAAATGTCTTTCAGTTCGAGCTACCTTGTTTTTAGCACTGCGTGAAACTAGATAACGGACTCTCCAACAAGCCACTCCTTGTCTTGTGAGTGTATGTTATCAGCGTCTCATAAACCAGCAACGGGCTAATTGATTGCCCGTTTATATTGCTGTGAAATGACACGAGGGGAATGAGGGAGGTACATTAGTTTATCTTGGCAGAAGAGTCAGTCTCTCTTTAATTTCACTTCTTTGTGTGCTGTGTGAAAAAAAAAAAAGATACAAGGCAAAAATAAATGTTGAGTATTTCGTGGGGAAATTTTATATTTGCCCGATCGGAAAAAAGGTTTTCTTTATCAAATTGCACAATTTTTGAAATCAAAAACCTTCACAATTCGAAAGATCTAGGGCATTTTCCTTAATGCTGGAAGACATTGGTAAAATTGAAAAAAAGATAAATTCAATATATAAGAGTATAGCATGAAAAAAAAGCGATGACTCGTCTCCTTCTTTTGAATTTATTTCATCCTGCATTGCATTAGATTTTTAGGCCAGAAATAAAAAAAAAAAATACACAGCTGAGATTTGGTAAGAACACAACTAATTATAAATTTATTCGTCACAATTTTTGCAGTGTCCATAAAGAATAAATCATAACAGAACTAATTGGCCTATTACACGAAAGTTTTTTGCACCGAGATCGATTATCGAATGAAACAAATAGAACTATCCTCTGCGGCGTTACTTGTTTTTTACACATTGGCAGCAACTCTGTCTGTACTTCTTCTGGATGCGGACAAAATCACAAGTTAATTCTGCATATCACGCGGATCTCCTCTGCTCTGTCTGAACCGTTTTTACGCACCAGGCGCCCGCACACTTCCAGCGTGAGTGACAGCTGCGTAAAATCACATTTAAATCAACACCCAAACCTTAAATAAGTGTGTCCAAGTTTTTTTCTGCACTCATACTTTCAAAATATTATGTCCGAGTAAAGGCTGAGAGAAAGTAACGGAAACATTCCACGATATCATAATGATAGTAAAAAATAATTAAAAAAAAAGATCTGTAAACTAGTAACCTTTATATGTTTAATGATTTAACACGTTCATCACAGCCCACATTGACGGTCGCAAGTCATTAGTCCACATTGTCCGCAGAAATTTGTTGAACATAAGCGTGCTCAAAAGTTTCGGTGACATTGAGGGACGCACCGAGGACTTTCAGTCCGGTAACGCAAATCGAGTCAAGTGGAAGCGTACGAATCTGCTTTAGAGAGATATCTCTAGAGATATTAAACAAATGAATGCCAGGTCTTACCTTGCATGTTCCTTGGCATGTGCCCTTGTTCCCCATACGATCGAGAGAGTCCCAGGGAATCAGTCTCGACTTTGGGCAGCATGTCAGCGCTGCCGGCCTGAGCTGGAGACTCCGCACCGCTCGGCGGGACACCTGGACGTGAGAGGCAGACGTTCCCGCAAACACGCCTCAAAGTGTCCAAATTGCGTTATTAGCTCTTACTTTCTTACTCTCCCTCTCCCTTTAAATTAGCCGACCTTGTCCTACATATAAAACCTATCAAACGGGTTTCTCTCCCAGCTGCGGGGTTGCAAAGCCGGTGCCTGTCTGTACTAAGTCAATCGGAATGACATAAAAAATAACTTAACTTAATTCATCATGTTTGCATTTGCTCACATAACAGCAACAAAAACGCAGAAGACATACGAGCGATTCCTTCGATACTTTTCGAACAGTTGCGCGCTGAGTTAGGAAATCAGTCTCTTACTCAAACGAGACAACTGTGCAGCGTCCAGATTAAAAGACAATGATAAGTTTCCCTTTAGCTTTTCCAAAAGTCTTAAACGCGTCACCCATTAAAATGTAACTGTCAGTGTGACTTTCAGCTTTAAGCAGACGAGTGAACGCCGCCGGGGCCGCCCTCTCCTGTGCGTAAAGTCGGATTCGGTGTGTCGGTCGGACTGTCTGGAGATGTGGAGACCTCTCCTCCTCCTCCTCGCGGCTTTGTTTACTCCGCTCTCTCCAATCCGGGGCGCATGCGGTCGTCTGACATCATCTGTCGCCCGGTCCAATCAGGCGAGGAGACCGGGAAACATTGCCTCAAACCGTCCAGTTTTATCTCTCCAAAATCTCAGCTGATTAATCCCGTTAATGATGGACTTTAAAAGCGGCCAGCGAACAAGGAAATAAAGCGAGGTGATGCAACTGCATGTGAGAGCAGACTCCCCATGAGCGCACGGAGCGCAAAGGCAGCGCGTAAGGTATGTGGGTTAGAGCGCAGGAGCGTATTGCAGCACACACGCGCCCTCATGAACGCGTTAACAGATGCTTTTATAATACTAAGTTTGATTATTTTTTTGATAAACTCTTTGTCTTTATATAACCCATCTATTGTGTTTATCTAACGGCAATATTTGATAACCCGAAGATCAATTTTGGCAACATGCTGTATTCTTCTGACGTAACTAATGTTCTAATAATTAAAAAAAAGTATAAGATATGATCAAATAAAATGTAATAACAATTTTCTTTCTTTCTTTCTTTCTTTCTTTCTTTCTTTCTTTCTTTCTTTCTTTCTTTCTTTCTTTCTTTCTACTGACTTTCGGTTGGCTTTCTATCCTAATTTCTTACAGGGCTATGCCATCTTATAATGCAGATGAAGGACATTGTGAATTCTTCATTAGAACCATATAAATTAAAAAAATGTAAAATAACCTCTGTAGGTTTGGTGGCTTTGGGTTTGTTTTTTTTCAGTTTTGTGGAAAACGTGAGTAGCGCCGGCCTCAGGCTTAAAACGGCCTCTGTTTTTTGGATAAAATCAGCCCCCTTATGCAATAAATTATACCTTTGCTTCTGAATTATTATCGGTAATTGGCTGAACAGGGATCAATTAGTGATCTGACGTCATGCTCAGGCCATTTAACCCATTCCAAATTAAAAACACAAAGACTAAAAATATGCGTCTACGTCCTCATAAAGCCCCCCTTCCACGAGCTCCACGAAAAGACACACAGACACACACACGACACATAGTTTGATTAGACACTGTGTATCCTTATTATCTGTCATAGAAGATGAGGACGAGCAGGGGGGGGGGGGGGGGGGGGGGGCGGAAAATGAAGGGGGGGGGGGGGGGGGGGGG
>JAQNCA010000025.1:11939768-11971944 GCA_029783725.1 Acanthurus tractus
CCCCCCCCCCCCCCCCCCCCCCCCCCCCCCCCCCCCCCCCCCCCCCCCCCCCCCCCCCCCCCCCCCCGCCGAAAAGTCCCGGGGCAGACCGCCGGACGCACCTAAAGGGTTGCAGAGGGCGAGCTGCATACGCACCAAACACACAGACAGACAGAGACAGACACCAAGACACACACACAGACAGACATACACACACAGGCACACAGGCACACATACATATGCACGCACACATAAATACAAATATCCACACTTCCACACAGTCGCTATAGTCGTTGAAACAAACAAAAGGACCCATTTAAAACCACTGAGCAATGCTGAGGGTTTATATTATAATTAGAGGGATATACCTCACAAAACACAGTAAAGGGACGTTCACCTACAGAGCCTGAATTACTTTTCTTACTTGACTTTATTTTCATATTTTTTTAATATATGCTTAAATGCACGTTCTCTTCTTTCTTTATAGTTTTTATTATTTTTTAGGGATCTATGATTGAAAAATTGAAATTTCATTTTCGTTCATATCTAAAATAGTCTTTTCTTTAGATTACTCATTTGTAATGTAATCCAAACCTTTATCAAAAAGCAGGACAAAGAAGTTCTACACTTTATATATAAAAGTGGTAGAATAAAAGTGAAAAGCAAGATACATTGTTTAAAAACAGACATGGCTTGACCTGTTGCATTTTGTTAAGCCTGCAAAAACCAGCTTTAGTGCAGGAATATGTCACATCTTTACCTTAGGCCCTAAATATTGTGCAGGCTGCCACATTAGTTTTGCAACTGCTTTTAAAATTTATTCTGATGTGACCCTAGTGTTGTTTAAGCAATTGCAGTAAATTTTGCTTTCTTTAAGTTTAAATGAGCAAGAAAACATTTACTGCAAGATATTCTAAATTGAATCCACTGAAAATGTTCTGGTTATCAGCTCACACAAATGCTCACCCGGCTCAATCAAATCCTCATTGGAATTGACCTGATCCCATTTGTCAGTTTTTCCCAAAATGCACTCCTCATCACCTCTCCCATTACACACACACACGAACACACACATATTCCTAATACTTTTTCATATAAGTCCTCGTCCAGAAACATCCAATTTCGTCTCAGTAGAATTTTTTCTCCTTACACATTTACTTACAGTCTTTGTTTCTAAAAGTAGTGGTCAAACAAGTGGGATGCATTTATGAAAAAATACAATGTTATTAAAAAAAACCCCTCTAAAACTGAGCAAAAATTGAACTCTTATTTTAAAAACTATTATTTCACCTCACTTCCCTTTACATATACAAAAAGATAACAGATTCTTTTTCAGTCATCCTTTAGTGACCAGCTCATCAACCACAATATTGATATGGTGCACATGGTTCCACCCATTAGCAACACAGCGCTGTGCTGTGATTGGTTAAAGCTGGGTAACCTGAATGCAGTAGGAGGCGGAGTCAAGGAATGACAACAGGGAGAGGACAAGTGTGGCAGGAGGCTGAAAGGGGGGAGCAGGTTATAAAATGATACACAGAAACTGATAAGGCCTTCACTGGCAAGATAGCACAACTGAAATGATTAACCTGAAGAGAGAGGGAGATAGAAAGAGAAGAAAAGAGAGAGAGAGGAAGAGAGAGACACAGAGGTCAATAGGTATGAACAGCAGACAAACATACAGTGTGGATCGCATGATGTTTGTTTTTTAAACACAGCTACAGTAGGCTACAATCCCTGGAACCAGTTAATGAATTTTTACACAGTGACAAAAATAGAGAGACAGTGAGAGAGAGAGAGAGAGAGAGAGAGAGAGAGAGAGAGAGAGAGAGAGTCACCTAGGAGTTTAAGCGATAGGCTAGATAGACTGTTTACAGTTTTGGTGGTAAAAGTCAGGTCATAAGAGGAGCAGAGTCATGCCGACACCATGACTCAAACTTTGGACTAACCCTGCGTTACACTTCTAAGTTAAGACTTATCTAATACACATGCATACACACATGCACACACATTCACACTTACAACACTTTCAGCAACCAATTTTTTACTGTTAAACTGCTAGAAAAAAAATTCAAAATTTATTCAGGAAATTCTCTGCATTCTTGAGCATGTGTGTGTTTCCAGTTGTTGTTTGTGTATACAACCATGTGGATGCATGGTAGGAACATGTGCAGCATTTCCTTGCTGGTCTGTTTGCATGCAGATCTGATCATGTGTATGTTACGGGCAGTGTGCACGTTTGTCTTTATGAATGAGTGTAGGTCTGCATGTATGACTAAACTGCTCTGGTCAGACAACAATAGCCTTGGAATTGTAACACACACACTAACATCATTAAATTATAATCAACACACACTTGCTATTCATAACCAGGAAATCTCTCCTCCAGCCCCACTCACACACGCTCAAACAAAACAAACAAATGCACCTTTCTCATCCCTACCTTACTCTGTATTTTGTATTGAAGGTGTAATGTAAACAGTCATTTGCTCTAAAAATACCGCAGGAACAAGCGCACAGAGCGATGACTCATTACACAAAACAAAGAAGATGGCGGTGTGACACAACAACATAGCGTGACAGATGTAAACAAAACACCATAAAAAGATGAAAAGGAACAGCGTTACTTTGCTGTTTAGTGTGATCTCTAAAAAGTAAAAATCAGTGAATCTTGTAGAGCAAAGGGTACAAAACCCCTCTTAAATATAGTGGACTAAGGGATATAGTAAATAAAATGGAAATCCAAAAACTACACCAAGGTGTTGTGTTGAGAATAAAAATTTACATTCAACAAATTCAGAAAATTTGGAGCTATACCACCATTCTCTTAGAGTTGACTTTCTGGTCCACTGATGAATAAAACTCCAAAATTCACTTTTTTGTGCTCTGTTTTGTTCTCCACCAACTCTTGGTTGGGTCATAATTTGCTAAATACTCCACTTTGTTCATTTTCCAACTGTATCCGTCTGCTGTTTGCTGAGTTTACTGGAGCTTTTTTGGCTGAAAACAGATGCCAGCTACTGCAGAAGGGTTAATAGCAGCAGAATATGATGAACGGGAAAGACAAATAGCCCAGTTACTTTGCTGAGACATGCTCAGTTGGCTAAACCTCCATTCAGTTGCTTCATGTTCACTATGACTGCACCAAGCCATAACCAAAATAGCAAAACACACAAGTACATATCAGTGACAACACATGCAGTGTGTATTAAGCAACAGAGATAAAAAATGAGTGATCGATTACAAAAAAAAGTTATATTGTTAATGTTACTGTTACCCAGAATCCTATTCAACCTGTGCTGGTTTTTAGTTTTATCTAAGGATCATTTTTAGGGAGGTTTGTTTTTGGCTGAGAAAACAGATTTATGTTAACATAGGGGAAACACGAAAAGGAAAAAACAGTTGCAATGAAAAATACATTTTCAAAATTGCATTTTATAATTCCTGCATGTTGCATCTGCCAGTATAGCTTGTATCCTTTTGACTTTCTACTGTGGCCCAGGTCAAAGGCCCTTACCTGCTGGTCTCCAGGTCTGAGGATGTGGACAGTCACTGGATTATTGGAGGAAACTAAGTCTGTCAACAGCAGGTGTTGACATTTGGGCTTAGCAGATAAACCTCACAAGGGATCAAACAAGAGCTAGCTCTTTTGACTGAAAAAAAGTGTGTGTGTGTTTCTGTGTGCATGCATGTTTGGGTAGAGAGGTTTCAGTGTTGCAAGATTGCTGCTGACAGCCTAAAGTGGAAAGGAGCTGATATTGTCTGTGGGGTTTGGTTATCTCCATGTCAAACAACTAAGAAAACATAAAAGTGAGGTGAGCCGGAGAATACACATGTATGCACATTTTAACGATTTATACCCCTCAAAAAAAAAAAGAAAAAAGACAGGGATAAAAATATATAAATAATAAACATGCAGCCAAAATATTTGCAGACTTGACTGGCATCTGTGTGCTTAAATATGAACTCTCAGAGAAATATGGATGTGAGAAAAATCATATCGTTGCAAAGAAGGGTCATAATTTTTGAACATCCCTTTGAATGTTCTGCATTTACATTTTAAGAAATCTTTACCACGTTAAAAGAAAGATGAACAAAATAAGAATACTGCCTTCTGCTGGCTCACGCCATGACAGAGACGTAAAAAAAAGCAGATGCTGTTTTTCCATTCCAAAATTAATGTTACTTTTCTTGCAATGATTGCTTGTGAAATGGACAACACATTTTTCTTCTTTAATAAGCTGCATAGCAACAAATATCTTCAGATCCATAGAAAAGTTGAGAGGGGATGCATAAAAAATGCTCTTTCTAACTGGAACAGAGAACCTTTGTTGAACATTTTCAAGATTTAAGATTTAAGTTTTTTGATCATTATTTCACAGCACAAAGCTGAAAATTAAATAGCTGTCATTTCCACGTTCTACTATAAAACCAAGAAATGATGTGAAAGTATCAATTATTAATAAATTCCTTAACTTTTATGTTTTTGTTTTTTAATTTTTGAGTACTAAAATAGGTTGAGCAATCCCATAGCTTAAGAATAAAAGCTGTCCTTTATTTGGAAGTACGGCAGCAGACACTTCCATACCTCTCGCCAGACGGCAGCAGGGTGAACATGCTGTGACTGGGGTGTGTATTGTCTCTCAGTATTTATTGGGCTCCGTGCCAGCACCTCACCTCACCCATGTCACTTATGCTTGGTTAATTGGTACCAATGATTTTTGATTTTGTGGCTGCAGAACCTTCCTGTCCTCTTCTTGCACATCCTGTGTCAGTTTGTGATTTTTCCATTAAGATTTTTTTTTTTCATTTCTAATTTTGCCAAAAATCATTCAGCTGAGACACAGACTGCCAATTATGTGTTACAGTCTTATTAATTTGTGGTACTTTAAGAGATGCATCACAGTTAAGATGACAGTGTTGTCTGTAAAATATGCTTCAAATAACAGCTGTAGCACTGGCCACTGGAGTTGAGCGGGGCAGGCAGGAGACAAGAGGTTAATAAAAATACTGTGGGCTACTGTGCCATTGAGCAGGTCAAGGCTTGGCATTTCCACATTTCTGATGAAGTGTCAATCTTGCCAGAGTGAGGGATGGTAAAGGGGATGGCAAAGAAAGAGTAGAGGGAGAAACAGAGGGAGGGAACAGGAGGCTACCCTGTTAATGTTTCTGGCAGAAGGAGGGGAGAGGAGTATAGGATGAAAGAAAGTCCACACAGAGCTAAGTGTCCCACTAACATCTCTGACAGAAGGATGAGAGAAGGTGGGGGAGGGGCACAATGAAAGGGAAGAGCAAAAGTACATATAAAGAGAGGAAGCTGTCATGGGTTAAAAAGTCACAGACCTGTCCAGCTTGGTGAGGGAGGGGAAGCAGATTTAAACTCAAAGTCATGTAATTTTCCAAATGCATAAACGTGCAGGGATTCGTCAGCTGTGCTAAAAAATCAACCTAACCAAAAGACTAAAATACTGCTAAAAAATACTGGTCAGTTCTGGAAAACTTCAGAGGAAGTTCTGCACTAATATTTATTTTAGCTTTATTACCAACATTTGAAAATTTTTGGAATACAAAAAAATGTGAGTCATGTGTCATGGCCTTTACTCCAGTTTTTTTTCCCTAGGAAACCTGTAATGTTTTTAACTTGTCTTGTCATTAAATGCATTTTACAAAGCCTGAACCCATGCTATCAAAGCAGAGAGACAATGCAAGACGAAACTGTATTATTAGAGAAGGGGAATAAACAATTATGGTCTGAGATGTTAAATATGGAATAGAAGAGAGGGTTGAGAGGGAAGTGTGAGAAAACACTTACACATACATATAATTCACCCTTGTGTAAACATTGTGCCCGGAGAATGTCCAGAAATATATGCAGCGGTAACTGTGACTCACACAACCTAACCACTTCTCCATCGTCTCACACAGACACACATAAATGCACACTCACACACACACACTCCGGCATGTCCAAGATGATAATTAATCTGCCTGCTTCTTGGATCTTTTCCAGGCACTTCTTTAGGAACAGAGGTATAATTGTTATATCTACTGTCAGACTACTGCAGCTCTGACCCTTGGCTTCCTTTTTACTTGTTTCTTTAATGTGGTCCATTTAGAATTAACTACTGCTGAATAGGCTATAAATGAATTTGTAAAGGAGCATTAGGTCAGTACCCAAAACGTCAAACCACAAAATGAGTATATACATATACACATACAGTATATGCGCACAATACAAATGCCAGAGTCTGTGGTCTATTACCAGTTATGCCGGTCCACACAGAGAATGCATGCTGTGACCCAAAAACTGTTGCATCACTTTCAAGACCATATGTTTACATAAATCCATGCAATACCGCTTTGAATAAAAACACAAACAAGCACTCATGTGACACAAACAGATGCACACACACACACACACACACACATAAGCACCAAGCAACTGCTAGATCCATTAACAGGTCATGCAACAGCCATTGTTCATTGCTTCATATAAGATTCTGTTTTCAAGAGGAACAGCAGTACTCGCAAACACTGTCAGGTGTTCAAGTCGCATTTAAAATCAAACAAATTGTAGAGGAAGGTCTCAATGGATATACAGTATTTTTGTATGTGTGTGTGTGTGTGTGTGTGTGTGTGTATCTGTGTGTGTGATTGTGAAAGACAGTCTGTTTATATTTCACGCATGCATTAATACTTTTACAAATCTTATCAGTCCATTTCTTTCTCTTATCTGTGGATGTTTGTTTACAGGAGCTAGCATTAGTATCGTCAGGTGAAATTCCAAGGATAGCCTGCTGTAAGGTGGAGGTTCCCATGCAGGAGCATAAACGCCAAAAACAGCTGCAGAAGGAATTTCAGTTTATGGCATTGTTCTCTCAGATAGGCATTGGCATGCAGTTCTTAATGTACATATTTAAGTGTGATTCTTTCGCTACAGCGGATGTTTTGCCAGGAAAATCAAAGAATGTCTGCTGTTGCTAACTATTACCCGTCAAAAAATGATATAACCTGCACAGTTGAGAAAATAAAAAAATAAACACATAAGAACACATCATCTTTGTTTGACTTGTTATCCATATGTAAACTTTGTCTCTGTCAATTCAAAATCCAAAATCTTTTCTGAAATGAAGTTTTTGAATTAGTCTAAATTTCCAGCTGAAAAAATATTATTGTGGGATTCAAACAGCTGTTGCTGCAGCAACTGGCCAGCTGTGCTCATGTGTGAAAAAGAACAGAGTTTCAAATGGTCTTCAGTTTTTTATACTATCAAATCTTCACATTCATTTGTGTGCCTCCACAAGGCTCTCTAACACTGTGTTCTTTTCTATGAGCAGTAGTGTCCTTGCCCAGCTTTGAATTTTGACAGGAACAGGAACACAAAAACTTTAGTGCCTGTGAACTGCTGTACTTGGTGAGCTAAACACTGGTTGTGGGCCCGTCACAACATTTCCCTACTTTTCACTCTATTTTCTTTCAGCTGATCTGTTTTACTTTCCCCGGGTATTTTTTTCAACCATTGCATAAAATTTTAAATAAAAATTCAAAAAGTAATTGTAAAAAAATAAAAGTCAATGGTCAGTGAGAAAACAGGTTTGAATGTTGGCATAGTTTGACTGCTAAAGAAACAATATGTTCACAAATTTAAAAAGTAAGACTTGTTTGCATCATTGACTGTGTGCAATCAATTGTATCAATTTTATTATTGATTATTATGTTTTATGATTATTTATGTACAGCACTTTGTCTTCAGCTGTGGTTGTTTTTAAAGTGCTTTATAAATAAAGTTGAGTTGAGTTGAGAGTTGAGAATTATGGTACTGGTTTCACTCCAACAGATAAGTTAAATAACAGTGAATGGTACAATAGCTAAAAAGTGACAACAGCTTGGTTTGTCAAGGGCACAACTTTGCAAGTCAGAATTCACTGAAATTAAACTCACTAGCAAACTCACTAACTTAGAAGTTGGTTCTCATTGCAGCAATTTCACTGGGATAAAACTGTGTCACAAAATTTAAATCCGGATTTGTCAAGGCCACAAATTTATTCTTCCACTGAGAAGAATACAATAAAAATAAAACAAACAAAACAAACAATAAAAAATGTTGTCTGGACTTTTTCAGGGTTTTGATTTATTTTTGGTAAACACAACATAGTTTTATTTTATTATTATGTGTGGGGAAAATCTTTGCCAACCACTGACTGATATGCACAATGAGTGACAAGTATCACAACAGGTATTAAGCTTTCAGGAATCAAAAGGCAAATAAACGTTCAGCACCCTGGCAGACAGAGATTTACTAACTTGAGCAGACATAGTTAGCTGAGGGAAAGTAGGTATGCAGGAGTAAATTACATTACTTTATGAGCAAATATATAACAGAATAGTTATGAAACAGAAGCATCACTGAGTGATGATATATAACAGACAATATATGATGGATTTTCCCATCAACCTCATCACTCACATTCCCTATATAGACTAGGTAATTTTAATACAACAAGGACAAAATCTCCTCACTGGGGCAGATTCAGGTGCCAGGTGAGTGTGCGGTCATTCATGACAGAGGTGCGCTTACGCACACAAACTCACACACCTGACTCTATATCTCTTCTCCATTCACTTCACTGTTAGCTGAATCCTGGGTGATTGTGTAGGCTGTTAACTGTTGTACTCCTCTACTGGAGACACACACACACACACCCACTTACTCGACCTAGGGGTCAGTGTGCGGTTGGCTGTAACAGCATGGATTGTGAAAAAGTGTGTTGGAGAGGATGGACTGCTTCTACTTTCTCTGCCTGTGAAACACACACACACATACACACACACACACGCACACACACACACACAAACAAACACAGTAGTGGCTGGTCAACTGTTGTCTGTGGTTGTGGAGCGGTCAGTTGTGACAGACACATTGTATCCCCTCTGGCTGACCCTTAGCCACTAACACACAGAAATACACTTACACACACACACGCACACACACTTACACACACACAGCTGCACCCAATGGACCATTCTCTTCTCCCTTTATCCAACCCCTGTCCCTTTCTACAGACCTGCCATACCATTCACCAGTGCGTTAATGGCACAGAACAGCTAAAAGGCTATCTAAGAAACACACACCTCTGCCTCTGCCAAAATGCTTAACATTATGGAGTCATCTCTGATACATTTACATTCTCCCTGTAAGCAGAAGGTCTCAGCTTCTGTTTGCAATCCTTTAAATAAATAAGAGCTATTCGATGAAGGATATTGATGTTATGTTTGCTGTAATTCTTAAATATCCTTTTAGCTATGAGTGAGTGTGTTTTGAATTGCTCTGGCTGGGTATTTTGTTACAATGCATATAACATATTAAAATCAGACACCTATGCAATCAAAAAAAGTAGTGTATCAGCAATCATGTAGTGTCAGTTTGCAAACAAAACCTTACAAAATGCAACATCTCTCTATCTCTGGCAAAGCTAGATATGCCTGACATGACATCTGAACAATTAAAAGAGGCTAAATCTGTTCTTATTTAGTGTCTTTTTAGTTAGCAAACATTTTTGTGCATCACAGACAACAAATAGTAAGAAGTAGATAGATAGCCTACTCACAACGTCATCTGTCAAAATCAGCGTATTTACTGCTTAATGACTACAACAGTGTGTTGTACAATTTTGACTCCAACTAGGCTAACATGTCAGTTTTTAGAAGCTCAATATTCCCTCTATACAGTATAACAGAAAGCCGGCATTTTTAAGACACTCCGGAGATTGTTTCTGAAAAACTCCCTTCTGAGGTAAAAAAAAATGCCACATTTGGAAGACGGCAATGGATAGATTACAAATACAACAGGCTTAAAGTGGAGAACACTAACTCTACCAGTTTCAGGTCAAAATGATAGATTGTTTTGCAAATTACATGCTCAGTTTTGCTTTCTGATTTTTTTGAGTAAAAAATCTACCAGAGAAAGTGAACATAAAACTATGTGTATATAAAATGCAAGGATGTTTTAGGTCAAGCTAATGCATCTATGCACGGCTCACAATGCTGAAGAAACTGCAAAACAGGAAGATAAGTTTATTTACCTGTTCATTAACTATTCTTGTGAGCATTTCTGACCTAAATCCTCCACGGCTGCCCAGTTTGAAGGGCTAACACCTCTAATTGATGTGTTGCTATTCAATTAGCGCGACTATTGTGCTGTGTCATTCAGAGAATGGCTAATAAAAGCTAATTGCAGTGCAGAAATCCATAAAGGCAGACAGGTGAGGATGCAGAGAGAGCTGCTTTATTTGTTTAAAAGTGGGGGTGGAGGCTCACATTGTTCTTCCATGATAAAGCCCCACTTCAGTCTCTGCGTGCATGTTTACCTACCTCTCTTAGGTGGTCTGAAGGTATAATTTTTGGTGATGTGTGTGAGTATGTGTGTGTTTGTGTGTGTGTGCTTCCTTACTTCTAAGTGAGAGGCTGAAACAGTGGGTCATGTGCAGGTCACTTGTTCATTATGACAGCTTGTGTGTATGTGAGTGTCTGTTGCTGTGTGTGCTTAGACTTAATGGAGAGTAAATACAAAGATCCTAACCATTAACTGTGCCATAATGTTTGGTCATGGAGACACTAGGAAACATTATCTATGGTAAGTTCCTCTCTTTGACTAAAGGAATTCGGTTCTGGAAATTTATGGTCTTTTGTTCTTTTCTTTTAATCCTCCACAAAAGGTCACATGGGAGCATATAGTGTTAAAGGGAAAGGATCGCACTTAAAAACAATCAAAATAAACAGCATCAGATTGAATAAAAGTTTCAGAAGAAACAACAGTATGTACAGTCTTTCACAGACATTGGAGGAGTCATTTCTGAATGGTCAAAAACACTGCATCAGATATCAAAGTCTGCTACTCGAACGAGTGATCTTTTTTTTTAGTTTTTTATATAAATAAATGAAAGTTAAAAAATATTTTAATCTGTTCTTTCTAAAGCAAAATTAACTCATTTAAATAGTCATCTGACACACTTATAACACCTCTCCAGACTGGATCCCTAGATTTAAATATGCTACATGATACTTGCCTAAGATATGTCATTTTTCTTCACATTTCTGCTTTATGGACTGGCAACAGCTGATTCAAATATTTAGAAAAAATCCCTGTAATTTAAAGATTACCAGTTCGATGCTTGTGATGCCACTGTATCCAAACAACAGCCATGCTGTATGTTTTGTTGAACTGTCTTTGATCATCTTCCTAAATTCTCCCCACTTACTCTGGTTAAGACCATCAGCTTAATGCCTGAAATAAAAAAAATATAAGGTTCCTTGTTGAAACTAATGCAGTCATTTTACAGTCATAGCTGACATGAAGAATGGAAAGAGGAGGCTGGCCAGCAAGTTTTCTGACAGGAGTTTGGAAAGGCAGAGAGTTGAGATGTGGGTTCATTTTATCTGGAAGGAGTCCCTTCCGTATTGAATCATTTAGTCAGCCAGAGTCAGTCAGTCAGCCAGTTGGTCGGACAGGCTTTCAGTTCACAACTTGTCTGTCAGTTGATTAGCCAGTTCAACAACCGAGACTCACTGATTCAGGCTGCCAGACAAGGAGTTGGGGATATGACCAGTTTGCCATTGTGACAATTGTCCAGACAGCTAGCCAGGCAGCTTGTCCACCAACTGGCCAATGAGAAAGTAAGCTTTTTTTTCTTAAAGGACTGTCAGAGCTTGACAGACCTACAGTAAAATCAGTAAGCTTATGATTCACCCAAGTAGTCTGAGACACAGCAAATCATCATAAAAGAACTTTCATTAACAATGACCAAATTATGCTTGTGTCTGGTGCAGCTTCTAGTGTCACTTTAACACTACCCAAAGACTACTGCTGATGGCCTGCTAGTTCTGTGTCCATGAGAGGAAATAAGTCTACATAACAGTAGGTGGTGCTGGTCTGTATTCATAACTCAGAAGGAAAAAAACTTAGGATTGCAGATGTACAAGCTGTTGATGTGATAAAGCAGGACTAACCTCTGATTTCACACAGAGCTGAGCTCTCCTGAGTCATGCTGATTAGCTGGTCTTTAGTTTCTTCAGTCCACATGGACCTGTTGTTGTAAATGTATCATTGTTTGGAAAGACAAATGAAAAATGAGATGAGCCATCTGTATCCCCTCTTTAGTCATTTGCTTGCTTTCCTTACTATTGTAACTCTTTTGTGCATGTAATCTTCTTAGCTGGAAAACTATTTCTCCATTGACTGACTCCACAAATTTAACACGATCAAATAGATGAGAAGCTGCCGACAAAGGTCAACTCTTGACTATCGTATATGAAAAAAAAAAACAAGACCTTGGGCTTTAGACACTCACCAAAAGCCAGGACACTGGAAAATGGCTGACCGCAAGCCTGTCAGTGCCAATAGGCGGACTAGCTAGTTGGTGAGCTACACATCCAAAGCCAGTAAGTCTGTCGCATATTTAACCAGTAAATTCACAATCGGCAATCCAATGAGTCACTAAGTCAGTTAATCACTTGGTTAGTTGATGTGTTGGTAAGTAGTTCCATCTGAAATCCAGCCAGTTCACCAGATATTCAGTTTGAAGGACAACTAATCTACGAACCAGTCCGTTTTTTCCACCAGTTACACAACCAGTCAGTCAATCATAGGATCAGCCAGTTAGTGGGATAATGAGTCAGCCATCCATGAAGCTTGCCAGCTAATCTGTCCAATGGGCTTCAAAACAGCCAAGTAGGCCTTTTGTATATTTTCAGAGCTGTAGAGACAGATGTGTGTGTGTGTGAGCTGGAGGGACTGACAGAGAGGAAGCAAGCAGTGCATTTAATGTATGAGCTGCACGGCATTTACATATAGCACAGTACAGTATGTAAGTGAGTATGTGTGTGTGTGTGTGCTTCGTTGTGGACCACCCATAGGCCTAAAGTGTCTCTGGGTGAGGCCTGGACCTGGATTAATTATGGTCCCTGTATGAGGCGGTTTGTGGCAGGTTTGGGGGGGGTGGGGTGGGGATGGGGTTGTTACACCTGCGAGCTCCGTCACTGCAAACCTCAAGCCAGCTCCCTGACATGGCGCGGTAGGTATGTTGGCCAGGGTGAAAATGACTCCCAGCTTTCAGCTCCAGGCCCGGGGGGAAAATCTCACACATATGGTTCATATACTCATTTGTTCAGAAGAAAAGAAACATCATGAAAGAAATCCAGATATGTTTTAAGGAATGAGAAAATTCTAGCTTTCCAGCTGTACAGGGAGTGAGAGCAATTTTCTGAGAAATGCAGTCCCCTGTTGTGGAGATATATAGGAGCTGCCCTTTACTGGGACCCCAGCAGATATAAATGGCGCTTCAATCTCGTCTCCCCGGCAGTGGATCGTCGGGCGTTACTGAGGGTTTGAGGCGTTTTACCTCGTGCTGATGACGATAAATCTGTCACCTGGTGGAATCCGTCTCCGGGCCCCCAGTCGGAGGGAACAAATTGTGGCTTTGAGTTGGGAGGGGTTGAGAGTCAGGAGGAAGAGGAGAGGATGGAGGGATGGAGAAAAAGGGGAGTAAAGGAGGAGAGGGAGGGAGAAGTGACCTGTCAGCCCAACCCATTCATCATCTGAACAAAATGGTCGCCTTCGTCCTTTTCCGCTGACCAGCCAAAACATCCTGGTAAGTTTTAAGGTGACGTCTAAGTGTGTGTGTCGTATCAGGTTTTCTTTTTTCTCTTGTTTGCTACCTTTCTTTGACCTCATCACTTTTACTCACAATTCCTGGTATTTTTTCTGGCAGTGCGGATATGTTGGCTGTTGCATCTCCTCCCATGTCATCAGTATTTAAGAACACAGTATGGGTTGGAAATAAGATGAGGTCATTAAAGGTTGGCACTAATACAGAGTCAGAAAAGTCGTGTGTGGTATTTATAGAATGCGGTGAGACGGCTACTCTGGTGGTTTTTAATTATTATTTTTTTATATACAGCAGCAGGCCTCATCATCTGACGCTGTACAGTTGTGTGTAGCTATTAAAAGTTGGCATGCTGCGGACCACATTAATGAGGACCTCCAGTTGGAGCGGTCAGGTAGAGTTGGGCTTGTGGCAGCCAGGAAGCTGACAGCTTTGTCCTCTGGAGAAAATGGTGAGCCAGTTTGGGTTTGGCAAGACTCTGTGTGTGTGTGTGTGTGTGTATGTGCGTGTGTGTTGGGGGGGGCACGTTGTTCATGCTCTGTGTTCTAATAAAGAGACAGAGCAGATGCAGTTTCACTAGTCAGTGCAAATATTAAGCCACTGACATAAGCAGTCACAACACAGATGAAGTGACACATACACAAAACAGACAAATGCAGAAACAGACCCATTCTCTGACGCACACAAAGAAATCCAAAGGGAATGAACTAACATCAGGTTTCATATCCTTCACAGTAGGCGACAGCCTGTCAAAGGTCTCATTGAGCTGAAAATTAATTTGGTCAAACAACTTTTCATCTAAGCATTTCTTCAGCCAAAAGTGTTCATATTTGAAATGGTGACACTACTCATGAAAAGTAATGGAAATAGAAGAAGAATAAAAAAAGAAACCTTGAGAGAGAAGTTTCACAACGTGCCAATTTCTGTGTGACATGTTTATCAGATTGTCTGCGACAGAATTTCAGATGCACTCTGCCCCCCTGATCTGAAGACCATAGTCAGTCAATATCTGTTCACAGAAACGCTGTTTATGCATCCAAGAGGCATTTGAGATGGACTGAAATATGAATTCACTGTATGGAGTGTGTGTCTGTTAGTGGTGTGAGTGAAAGAGCAATGTGAACAAGAGACCATGAAGATAATGAATCAGCATTTGTCTGGCTTGTAGTTCATGTGTTTGTTTATGTATGGTTGTGGGTTAGTTCATGCCAGCTAAAACTTTTGCATTGCTTTTAATTCAGAAAAACCAAGATGGATTGCCATCATTTATGATTTGGTTTACAAAGATGGGTACATGTTCCAAAGCATAGATGAAAAAGTATTACCACCAGAAGTACCTGATGTACTTATGATATTACAAATCCATTTTCCTTCCCTCTCTTTCTGCTGTACCTGTTTCCATCTCTCTCTTGGCCTGCTATAGTGTCTTTCTGTTCACTCATTACATTATAATCTCTCGTAGGGTTATATATATCTCGTAGGCTCTTATTCTGTGCCTCCCCAATAAGAGCAAAACAAACTTTACTCAAGCTGCTATATTTTCATCTTATATTTTCATCATCATATTTACATCTTTAATCTGCTCTGCACTATTTAAAATGTACAGCTAAGCTTCTGAAAGGGGGGGGGGGGTTATAAATAAGGGATGTCTGCATAAGCCTGGAGCAAATTTGCATACACTTCCAAACAATATGCCATATATCTCTGCATTCATGTACAGTGTGTGATGACTGATGGGCTTCAGTGATGGCCTGTCAATAAGCAGCATGGCCAGGAAATAAAGAGACCCCCCCCCATTTTCCCCAATAGGCAGCAACATAAAGAGAGGTGGGCTGGTGGTGAGGGTGGGGTGAACAAATAGATCATAGTAACAGCCAATAATAAATGGATCATGCTTCTATGTTTTTAAAGCCAGTGGCAGCTGTATTGAATGGGAAACCTTGTGTGGGGGAGAAAATAGAGGTTTATTGATCAGAGACAGCATGTCGGATGGAGTGGGTGAGAGGGTGGGGGGCTTGAGGCCCGTCGACCTCCAGGAAAATGATGTTCTCTCTGAGTTTTCTATTTCATAGACAACCAAACCCCCACCCAGCTACGCACACTTTGAGACACTTATCCCGCGATCTCAGTGCTTCCAACACACACAAATACACATACACTAATCATACACAGACATTCTTCTTTTTTATTAAGCAGATGAGTAGATAAGGAGGAGGCCTTGGAAATGCCGTCACATCACGTAGTTGTTTCAGATGTTTGGTTTTTTTTGTAATAAAGATGAGATCTAATTCAAAGGTGAAAAATATTTTTGCACCCATCTCTGTTTTTTGTCTTGTTGTTATTGCGAGTGCTGCATTGTGTGGCAGTAAATGAAAACTTACACAATGAAAAGAAATTGATTATCTGGCTATGGAGAGGAGCATTACACACTCTCAACCACTGACGACTCAATGCTCATGAAAATCAACTTTTGTTTAAGAAGTTTATGAACTTTTCAAGATGGAATTATCCACAAACAATGCACAATAACACAGCCACCATCATACCTGAGTAATCTACCAATTTTCAGTCACTATTCATCAATTTAATTAATTTGTTGCTAATCTGATCCTGGTTCATCTTCTAAAGACACTTGGCATTTTACTGTATTTAACTTTTGTTATATAAAAGACAAACACACTGTTTTCTCTTTTATTTTCACATAAATGTCAGGTAAATATCATGCAAATATGCAAATATCATTGCTGATCCATCATGGCCAATCCACTGACTTCTTACTGCTGTTTTTCTCAATTTATGTTTTCATTGTCCAAATTTTCGCTCATTACTTGGCCAAGTACCTGACCAAAATTCTGTAACTGGGCAGACAAACTACATTCAAGTATAACACTATTTCTCCTACATGATTTGATAAAAAAAAAAAAAGTTAGGCGCCGTTCTCTCTCCATAAAACATTTGACACACTGATGGTGTGGTGGCAATTTGATTTGCAGAAACGTAGGTATTTATTTTCTCAGTTGCCTTTGCCAAGCTCAAATTCCGAAAAGGATTTTCTCTCATTTGTCTCTCCTTTCTTTTCCTGTTATTATTTTTTGATCCTTTTCTCTCTCTCTCTCTCTCTGTCTCTCTCTCTCGCTCTCTCTCCAAAACCCCAGTCGCATGTAGACTGGGTCGTCGACCAATTTAAACAGCGAGGTTTTCGGCAGCTAAACGCCGGCTAGCAGGAGTGCTGTGGTCTGTGCAGTACTTTGTCTGTGGCCACACAATTAAGGATTTAGGTGTGGCGATAGGAAGAATGTGGAAACTGGATCCTGGCAGCCCACACCCTACTAGCTCCCTCTGTTTCTTTCTTTCCCTTTTTCTTTTTCTTTTACTCCAGCCTGCTCCTTCTGCCCTTTCTTGGCTTTGTGGGTCTTCATCTAATCCCATCCTATCCTTTATCCATCCTATCCTGTGCTCCTTCCTCTCCTCACTGCTGACTTTCCTTTATTCCCCTGTCTTCCCAAATTAGGTTTTCCTCCCCTTTCTTTCCTGTACTCCCTCTTGTTTCAGTCTGTCTTTCTCTTTCTCCCCCCCACCCCGTCAAAATCCTCCAATTTTGCTGTTTCACCCTCTTCCTGTCTCATTTGCACATTGAACCCACAGTTCCACTCATCTGCTTGGAACAAAGTGTTAGGTTTTCCTCTTTTCCCCATTTTTCTTTCCCCACAGACTCTAACCCACTGAGAGAAAGAAAGAGGAAGGTCGATGTAGTGAGGGAGAGGAGAGGGAGAGTCGGGAGTTAAGGTTGATTGGTAACATTTAAGAGTAAGACCTGGCAGAAGATGGATGTTGAGAAAGCTGCAGAAGCCAGAATTATCCAGTTTATTTAAGAAAAGTTTATCTGAATCTTCTCACTGCATGTGCAGGTAACTGGTTTGAATATTTTTCCTGAGTTTGATTGATTACAGATTGTTTCAATGCATTGCTTAGAGATTAAAGACAGGGCATTTTAAGTGAGTTTCTTCTCTCAAGGTTTGATTTCTTATATCCTGAAGTAAGGCTGCCAAGTCTGGCTGCAACATAAAATCGCTTGCCAAACTTGTCATTTCTTTGCCACGTGAAAGGAAGAGAGAGAACATTTATGTCATTTAAAGTCTTGCTCTCTGGTGAACCCTCTTTTGCCAAATTCAGACATGTAAAGACACACTTTAACATGCCATCTGTAAGCTGTGCAGCAGCAATGGGAACCAATCCATCAAACAGGGACCTCACTGGGTTCTTCCTGTTACAGGATTTTTTTTTGGTGTGTGTGTGTGTGTTTTTTTAACTTTGTGTTTAAAGGGATGCCAATTTCTTACTTACACTTCTGTGAGTTCAAAGAGGAAAAAAGAGCGAAATCTGCAAACATACACAAAACATGCATACATTCATAAAAAGCAGCAAATATTTTATAAAAACACAGAAACACATGCACACACAGGCACTATAGTACACACAGATACATGTTTACATTGATGCACAAACACAAGTAGACACTTTTCATCTTCATACGTTTACACAGTGTTCAGTTATTGTTTGCTCTCTGAAAAGTAATGGTTTCCACTTGTCAGTGACAACATGCACAAAGCTACCCACATAGTGATGGGAAATGAAAAAATATATGAAGAAATAAACCTCCAACATATTGTGTCTTTATACACTGTTTGGATGATGGTGGTGGTGGAGAGTTGTATCCAGATCTTGCTCCAGATTTCCTACAAAATGATCAGTTGGTGATTTTGTAATTGTGAAGGCCACAGGCTTCCACTCACATCATTTAAATACTCACCAAACCATTCAGGGACCCCCTCATGCCCCGTGTGGCAGCATCTGTGTTCATCATGTGCCTCCTCTCATTCACACACAAATATAACATATACTGACAGAGTGATGCAAGTATGTATACACATATGCACAAGCATGCAGAAACACAGACAGAGTAACACACCAAACACAGAGAAGCACACACAGAAACACACACACACACACAGGTTGTAACTTAAAGGCTCAAAGGGACTTGAACTGCACCTCCCAAATTCATCACTTGCTGACAAGATGCTGCCTGGAAGAAGCATTTCCAATGAAAATTCCAGCATGGGCCAAACAAACGGCTTCAGCTATGACTTATCAAACCCACAACAAGACCATTCCGCCTTTTGATCCATAAACTTTCCCCATTATCCCCCAGACTGTCACCAACTTATGATCCATGCTCCATAAAAGCCCTTCATTTATCACCTCCAATTAAATCAATTATCATTCCTGGGATCGGATCCCGACAAATCACAGCGGTCGATGGGCAGGTAGGCTCGGGCCAGTGGGGGCATTCGGACAGGCGGAATGAGACAGCGGACAGATAGAGTCATCCTTCATGCTAAGTGGGATTGTCCTGACGCAGACTGAGATAGACCCCCAGGTGTAATGGACCTCTTTGCCTTGACTTCCTGTGGCCCCAGCGACAGTGTGGAGTTGAGAGCAGACCTGGGTCAAATGGCGGCTGAATAGTTTTGATCCAAAGTGAAATAGCTGTCATTTTAAAATTGCAAAATGATTGAAGACACAAATCCGAAAATGTGCAATCATTTTTAAAGTTGCAGTATTAACTGTTTTATTAGATAGGAATGTAAACAAGACGCACTCGTAACACAATTTGTCTGTGTAGGTGTGTGCACCCACTGCCTTAGTTTCTTTTCCCCGCTGACACCAGCATTTCAGTGACATTACAAATGCTTTTGGCTTAAACCATTTGTCGTGCTTAAGGTAGATGCCAGCAGTCTTGGGCGGTAAAGTCATGCAATAACAATAAAAGAGATTAATTAAGAAGTACATTTATTGAGATCTGGAATATAATATATCAAATACATAAATCCTTGTTTTTTTTTTAGTATTTCTAATTATAAATGACTGTACTGAACTTTTCCAGCAACATATTCCACGTTTAAAATCAATTAAAAGGAAAATGGTGTTTTGGTGGAGAGTAAAAGGTAAGCACAGTTAAATTTATCAGTTATTACCAAATTATATCAATATTCTGACAGATAAGACAGTCCCTCAGTAATATTCAAAACATTGTCTGGCTGATTGTCACGTATGATTGTGGACAGGTAACTGCATTACATTTGATGCAGACCATCAAAGTGTTTAAGTTTGGTTCATGCATCTACGTCAACTCAACATTTCCATCCAAAACGAGGCAGAAGGGACACTTGCTTCATTTGCATTGCTTGAAGGCCTTTATTAGTTAAATTGACTGGATAGTGACTGGACATATTTTCATCTGCTGCATTACTGAATTCTCTGTGAATTTACAGTTAATAATTTTGCATCCAATAAAGCAATTTCCTCCAAATATATATAAAGGGAATGGTAGGAGGACAAAGAAGGCGGACCTTCATTTTAAAATGCTTTTATGGGAAGACGGGACAGGAGAACAGACAGACAGAGAGAAGGGGAGACAGGGAGATGAGAACACATGGGGTAAAAGGGATTTCCTGGGGCGATGGTATCAATACGTTTAACATGTCCTGTCTGTTTTACTATCGCACCACTGGGTTCCCACCCTCCTTCCCCACATAAAACACATCATCGAGTTCTTCCTTCCCTCTGCAGCTTGCAAAGATGTTGACGGATGTTGGTTTGGACTCAAGGATGAGGACGGTTGCCAAAAACTAAGTCTTATCCTCTCCTTAACCTGCATCTTGTTTGAGAGAGAGAAGAAAGCAAAAAAGAACCACAACAATGGCAATGAGACTACAACATTTAAGGTCATCTATTATTCCAAACATCATTTTATTCAAACTTAAAAAGAGCAACGGGGTAGAAGAGAGAGTTCAGTATGATCCAAAAAAATTTTTTTGTCTAATGCTTAAAATTATTAAAGGAGTGTGAGGGTTGTTACCACAGTCATTTCTGTCTCCAACTGAGAATTCAATAACAATTTGTACTATACTTTAGTTCAAAGCAAAATGAATTAGGACAGGCGGCAATCTTTCACAGTATTTGTTATAAAATTGCAACAAAAAACAGACATCTTGTTGGCATTTTGTCAAACCATGCAGTTTCCATGGGTTCCACATACATCTTTGCAGTTGCTTTAGTGTAATTATCTGCACCAAGAATAAAGAAAGCTGCAAATTGTTGGCAGCTCTTTGTCCTCGAGTGGTTTCCTACTCATTTATTCTACTAACCTGTTTGACTTGAGATGTTTTTAACATATGTCTGCTGAACTGTGTAGTGGTGTGAAAGATGGACACATCGTAGGGTGTCTATATAATCTCTGCTACCCACAACCATGTGATTAATTGTGTTATAATGGATTTAATAAGCAGTCCATCTTTTGCAAGGTGCAGTGCTGTAGATGCATGTTTTATAGTCACGTCAAGTAAAAATATGTTTCTACGTGGACTTGTAATTGTCTTTCTTTCTTTATATTTAGCACTTCACAAGTCTATCAAACTAGTTTGTCACAGAGTAATCACTTGAAAAGCATTAACAAAATTCAAACTTAACATGAATCTATCACATTTAAAAAACGTTTCCCTTCTCTGTCACAAGCACCTGTTTTAGTAGCAGGAGATATTAGTACTTACAGCACATCATGCCCTCTTTCAGACAACTAAGGAGTGATTTTCATGTTTTTTCCCTCATGTTAAAATATTTTCATAATGTAAAAACAAGTCACTGTACTTGTATTTAATCATATAAATATTGATCGCTTATTGGTTGCAACAAGTTTCTGTTCTCATAGAGCAAAAAAGGGGTAAGAGAAGAGGAGAAGGGAACAGAAACTGGCAGAAACGGGAAGAGAGAAAGTCAGAGTGAAAGGGAGAGAAAAGAGAAACTGAAAATGAGGGAGAGAGAAGAGAGAGAAAGAAAAAGGGAGGGAGAGTGAGGTTGAGGCCTGTGGTGGATTGTGGGCTGGGGCTGCTGCTGCCTCAGCATAGTCAGCCGACTGGTCTAGCCTGAGGTGATATGTTTTCCTCAGGAAATATCTGTGGAGGCTAGTGGGTCTAGTACTGGGAGCCCTGCCGGCTGTGAGCAGACTGAGAGTGTAGGGGGTGGAGGGGGGCAGGGCTGAGAGCTTCGTGCAGCCCCAGGAAAGACTCCCTTCCTGGGGTAGAGACGGCAGTGAGGCAGGCTTAGCTCGAGGAGGGGGCTTTGACAGTGTTTTCATGCAAGGTGTATGTGCTGTACGTGCTGAGTGGAGTAAACAAATTAAACAAAAAGAGCATTTTAATTGTTTTGAACATATTTTCTCGGTTAAGTTTTTGGCCAGCAAGCCTTGCCCCTCTTTTTTAAAAAAAAACAAACAAAAAAAATGTTGTGTGATTTACTGCAAAACCACAATGTTAGATGTGAACATATTGCTTTTTTTCAGATTAAATACATGCATCTGAAGTATGGTATGTTTTTCCAGAGTGAAAAAGGGGTGCAGATTTTTTACTGACATCCATACATTCTGACATTGAACAAATGCGTTTTAACATGTACTGAGTTCATACAACTCACTCAACACATCAATGGTCAAATAAACTTTAAAAAAAATAATACAGTGATATTTTCATGACATGCTAGTTATTTACATATTTTGGGCATTCTGTCAAATACTGCATACTGCAGTTATGCACAGCTCGATCTCGAACAAAGATGCTTTGAACGCAGAAACAGTGCTTGCTGTGGTTGGCTGATTCCCAATCAAAAGAAATAAACTTAAAACCCTTCAGATGTGAGGATGTGACGCTTACCATGTCCATGTCTGTTTAAATGAAGTGTTTATGACACCACTTGAGAAGTAATCTGTGTTTTACTTAAGTGCAAATTTTTGTGTCATTCCAAAATATATTTTTCACCCCTGGAAAAAATGTCTCCTCTTACAAAATGAATACTAACATAACATTACAAAGGAAAGTAACTGAAACTCTTGCTCGATGAAATGAGAACCCCCATTACAGAGTGGATTTATATTTAAGACACTGAACAATAAAAGTCTCAAAATGATTTGTTTGCATTTTAAATGACGTAAAACACACTGCTCCCGCCGCAATTAAAGAGATTTATTTTGATCTGATGAGCCTGAGTGTCTAGACTATTCAGTATTATTAAGATCTGTGCTTTACCTCTGTGTCATGATTTTAAAGTTTTCCAGGAAGTATTTGAATAGTTTATTAACTTTTTCCAAGTCGTACGACAGACCTTATAATAATATGTAAAGGATACAGAACAGAAAAGGATCCAAGCTGGGAAAAAAGAGTCTACAAAAATCCTCTTGGGTGAGTTTATCTGTGCATATGTTTAGATACAGGTGTGCATGTATGACAGTGTGTTTGTTTATGTTGGGGCCGGAGTGTATTTTTTTTGCATGTGTGTTGATGTATATAGTTCATGTTTGTACTTGCAAATTTGTGTGTTTTACTGTCAGTGCAGTGAGAACATATGGGGGCTCATGTCAGTTAAAAATCTGTGTGATTATGTGGAATGAGCATGTGTGTGTGTGTGTGTCTTGTAATTCTTCCCCCTCTGCGCTTCCAGGATCCTCATTTGTTGATCACAGAGGGATAGGACGGGAGATTATGCCTGGATTTCTATGTTTCAAACTTCATTAAACAGCCAGCACAGAGGAGTGAAACAGGATGCATATGGAAACTAACTCCCACATAGACACACACATACACTCACAATCACACTCAAACACACATATGTAGAAATATCCACAAATGGGGCATACAGTACACATTGTTAAGGAAGCATTCTGTGTTTGCATTTTGAATTCTGGGATATAATCATAATTTTCTCAGAGAGGAACCATATGAGGAGGAGATGTATGTATCCTCAGAGCTGGAAAGCAGGTGAAAAAAACTTCAATACCGTGGGATCTGTTTAAAAAAGTTAAACAGTGAAGACATAATCTCTGACATTAACACTAGATTTTTCACACACTGAAACTTTAGATATGGACTTAGGGTTAGGACTTGTGTTCCTTACTGTGCTTTGGGATCAACGAGTCTCTGATATGTATGATTATATTCAAACAATACTCATTTACTGTACTAAAATAATTCTGACAACATTTCAAGGGAAAATGTTAGACCTTTCACTGCACTACATGTAGTTCCTAGTCTTAGTACCTTGTAACCTTGCATAGATTCAGATCATTAGTACAAAATATAAAAATAGAAAAAAAGTCTAAAGATGTTGGTCAACTTGTTAAAATTAGGAAGATAGGTCTATATTTGATGCATTTTGTAAATCAATAATAGCAGGATAGTTTCCAATTGTTGATTAGTTAAATGTTTTTTTGTTTCTTTTATATATTACATTTAGAGCAAGGGATATCAGGGTGCATCTGTATCAGTTCAAGTAGGATTCAGAAGAACAAAAAGTGCATGATGCAGTATTCTAACAACAGCGATACTCCAGTGATGTGCAGCACCTGAGGAATATTAACAAAATACTGTTTACTTGTGTGTGTGCTTGAGGGTGCTCTACATTGGGAGTTAATTGCAGTGTTTTAGATCAGTGGCACAAGGCTTTTCTAACACTTGGTATAGCCAGAAAATAAAATGAAACAATTAGCAGTGAGTGAAAATTGCATCTGCTTGTGATCCCTAAAAAATACCTTTTAGAAAAAAAACTAGACCATGAGGACAATCTGCTGTCTAACACTACACAACAGTACTGCACAAACAATACTTTGGTGGAGTAAAAGCAAACAGTTGCTATGACCTGAGATTCATTTGTTTACTGCACTTATATGAAGGGACACATAATTAAATTTCCTCACTTGTTGCCACGCACTTCCTTGTTTCTAGGTGTTGCAATTGAGGTAAACAAGCAAAGTTTTCTTTGTGGACGAGTGTTTGTTTACTGTGAACTCAGTTTTAAAGCCAAAGCAGGTGAATGACTCAGCGGTTGAATTTTCTTGTGCTGCTCAAACAATGCAGCCAGCCAGTAAATAGGAAACCACAAGGGACACAGCGAGAGGAAAAGATGTGTTGCTTTGTTTCAAAATGTGGAGCAGATTTGATGTCTCTAGTTTTCCCTGGTGTTTGTGTGCAAATCAATTTGGATAAAAATGAGACTTGTGTGAGAGTGTGAATAAATGTGCACGTCTGTAACTGCCAGCAATCATGCACAAAAAAAAAAGATAAATCAATTTGTTATGTGTTTTGAAATGCTTTTATTTTACATTTTCTTGTGTTTGTCTTTGAGTGAGTGTGTACGAACAAGTAGGAAACAAGTTACACCTTGATTTTTTGATTGTGCATGTGTCTGTATGTGTGTATGTGAGCAGTTCCTCCCAGCTATATCAGGAAGAGATAGAAAGTTCAGGTCCTGTCTTGATCGATGTGCTTCTCTGTTTAGAGGAAGCAACAAGTGTGTGAATGTGGGAGCGTGCAGAGTGTGTGTGTGTGTGTGTGTGTGCTGGGGGGAGCAGTTATTTTGGAACTGTCCAGACGGAAATGGGACCGAACCCAAGGAGGATGCAGATATGGTTGTCAGCTCACACAGAGATACACACATGCACACACGCACACACACTCTTTTACAAGTACTCCTCCAACAGAAAGAGTTTGAGAAGCAACGTCAAAGCTTGAAAAACTCACACACACACACACACACAGACACACACACACACATGCATACACATGCATCTGAAATCTGAAAAATATTTTGGCCATGTGCCAGCAATGAAGTGATAATGAAACATCAGGGAAATGTTTTAGGTAACAGCTCAGTACAAATATTTCTCCTTAATACACACTCACATTTACACACACACATTCATGCACACGCCCACACCCACATGCACACTTATATTGACACTGCCTCTGCCTCATTGCCCTTTCACACACAAACCTCATGTTTGATGCAGGATAATCACGCACTGCTCAAGCTTTACCTGTTTATACCAGACTGCGGTCATTAGGTCAGGTATGTTTTCACAGTTCAAACCTGTTACTGTATTTTTTGGTTTCCATAACTCTTTTTTTCTAACACTGGAAACCATAAATTTAAGCCAGATGATATTATTATACTGTATGGGTGTGCTAACTTTAATTTTATTAACATCATTAAAATCTGTCTTCCTTTCCCCACTTCCAACTTAGTCGCATGACAGGGAAAGTTCACTCTTTAAGTTAAACTGATCACTTTCATCACAAACATGATAAGAAAATTAACTTGTTGCTGGTAACCATTAAAACTGTTCGTAACTGCTGCAGTCAGTTGATATTTTAGTGTAAGACTAGAGCAAATGGCACATGTTCAAATGACCTTTTTCAATTTCTTGTTGTTGGTAGCTAAGCTGATATCTTATTTTGACCACGATCTTCTCTTGGAGGATCCCCAGCACTGACATACTGCTGGAAACCACATCCACTTCCTGAGGTACAGGAGAGCTTGCAAATCTCTGCGTGATGGCTCCCTTTTAACTGTCCCAGCTGAGGATCGTAGCATCACTTCAATCCCAGGCCTCCCTGTCTCCCAGCTCTTCCAGCTGACAGTTTAAGCAGTACCCATGAATGCTGTTCAAGACTCATCTACCTCATGCCTGCTTGTGGCTCGTGCTTGTGGCTGCAAAGGAGCCAAGAAATCAGGTCCTTCTCAGGCTCCTCAGCCTGCCACTTCAGACAACTCAACTGCAGACGATGCTCTGATTGCCACTATGCCGTTTCTGCATAACCGCAGGCCTTGTAGGTATCCCAGTTTATTTTGGTAATTTTGGATATTTATTTTGTCCTTTTTAATGTTTAGAAAAACAATAAAATAAAATAAATAAATAAACAAATAAATTGATGCATTTCCTTTGTGAGTAACTATGTATGTGTTTTAAGATCAGGAGCAACATATGCTTTTGGAAGAACGATCCTGTGCAGCCCGTGGCAGTAAATACCTCCTTAAGATGATGATGTCACAGTGAGGTTGAATGGCCAAAAAACTCTTTGTATATGTCATTTATATCCAACCTGAATAAAAGTCAAGTCAAGAAGCTGAGGAATGCATGTTGTGCAATCCAGACTGACTGTAAACTTTATGCAATGTCTGTCTGAAAGAACAAACTGACACACACAAACACCCAGATACACTGCACAATCTCAAACAAAACCTGTTAACCTCTCTATTTCCTTATAAAGTAATTTTGGAATTTGTCCTACTTGCAACAAACATTAACATACAATTGAAAAATGCAATCCTGCTGCTTTGGTAAAGCAGTATTAAAAGATAAGGAGTTTTTTTAAAATGGGGGAAACGCCCTGGTTTTGTGTTTGACGCTCCATTAAACAGGAGGGATACAAATATCGTCCAGTATCATTTTCTACGTAGGTGGCTGGTATTCTTAGTTCATTTCTATTTGCCTTGAGAGGGGGGGATCGTAAATCTCGACAAGAAAAGTCAAACCGGAGGAGTTCTTTCCTCTAAAAATGCTCATGGTTTTCCTCGTCAGGGGTGAGAGGGCTTCACGTGTGGTCTCATCTTAAAGAAAAGAGTTAATATCACAGCTGGAAGGTGGCGAACCTTGTGGTTAATGCCCAAACAGAAACAAAATCTCACTTCCCCCAATAAAGAGGAGAGAGACATCCCGTATCCTCTGCTCTCTTGGACAGCAGAAATATTATTTTACTTGACATCTTTTGAGAAGAGACACAATCTTTAATATGGATCTAAAAAAGCAGCCATGGAGAGTGTTTGCTTGCAGGCAAAGCTCCCCTCTCTTTGTCCTTTCAGAATCCCCCCCACCAGCATGTCTTCATATCCAGTCCAGCATCATAAGTGGTGGTCGAACCACAATGTTTTCTCAGGGCGGTTGGTTACACTGTTCTCCTCCCGCGGTTGCTAGACCATGGCAGGGGAAGAAGCTTGTTCAACATGTTTCCCGTTTTAAAAAAATGTCTGCTCCCTCCCTTCTTCTCCAATACCACCCAAGTGTTGAGGAGCCTCCTACGCCAAGCGGGGGTAGGCCAAATGTGTGCAAACTGAGTCTTGTGACATCACATGATTTAGGCTGCTTCAAATACAGACTGCCGATGTACGCTAGGTGCCCCAAAAAGTAATTCACCTCAAACAGCGGTGGTCCATAATCTGGGATGCATTAGAAAAATCCAACCACAGAAGCAGAACTTTGTTCCGCAAGACTTCAGAGAGGTACCAGCATTTAAATACACAGAAGGGAGAAAGTTCCTCACAGAGTATATTTTAAAGCTTATTGCTGCTGCTGCTGTACAAGGGTTATTTTTCCCAGGGTCTGACTAATGTAAAGTATCCTTCTTTCATTCCTTCCTTCCTTCCTTTCTTCCCTTTTCCTCAATCTGAGTATTCAGTTTAGTTAATTACTGTTTCATCCCAAGCCAGAAAATCTTCTAGAAGCAGCACTTATACTGAGGTCTTGTCTTGGCTAAGACTCTGGACTTGGACTGAGGATATTGTGTCTCCTCTGATCTAGTTTACAGAGCTACAGAATCATTTTAACTGTGGCAGCTAACTGAACGCTGCATGTATTAATTTGTGGTTTCAGTGGTTCTAAAAGCATCATGACAGGAGAGATTACCTGTACTCAAATATGACTTCGCCACAGTGCTTCATAATCAAACACAGCCCCCCCCGCCTCAACTTCCCATTTCACAATGACGGCATATTCCACACTAGCTGTTGTTTTCACCAGTTACAGATCTTTCTAGTGCTGATTTGTTGATATTGACATGGAGCTGGAGAGCACAGTATTATTTTAGACTTTTATTGGTCTGACAACTTAATTTGCCAAGGTAAGTCAGGGGTGATTATTAGTTTGTGGTTTGTTTGGAGCGTTGTGTAAATCAGTTCTCTGTCCCTTATGCAAAAGGTCTGGGCAGGTTGTCTGCAAATATGTATGAAGTGATGGTCATTCAATAATGTGGGTGTCAAGGCGGAGGCAACAGTATTTAGCTTTGCTCCTTTAACTCCATGGCCAATAGGTCCAACATTGGAGATTTTATCTAAACTGAACCCCTGAAAGACCTTAAAGTCATTGTGCATTTCTGAGTTTTCTATTAGCGCAGACAGAACCTGCTGCATCCTCTCAAGATGCTGACTCTTTAGATGATGAGTCACAATTTGAATGCAAGTCCATCCTGATAAGAAAATCAGACACATGGACATTTCAGTGGGCTGCTATCTGAGGCCGGGTGAGCAAGCCTATAGAGTCTGATGCAGTGCACCGTCTTTGCTCATAGAACCACAGATACAATGTGTGATCTCCATTCCCTGCTACACCTCAGCGATGCAGGCTTTGAAGCGATGCAGACATTAAAGATACACCCCTCCTCCCTGATCCAATCTATCACTGTGGTTATTACAGTCTTGGCCACAATGGGACTGACCTTCACCAAAACTCAATGGATCTGTGTGACACACACGTACCAATCCATCCACAAAATCACCAGGCTTTGCCATCAACAAGCTGATCAAGCGTATCACCTCACTGTTCCATGAATAACAAAATGTAACCTTTCCTGTGGAGCATATTCACTGCTGATGTGATATCTGGAGATGTGTGTACATACACAAATGAATGACAAGTACATAGAATTGTCTTTTTTAATATTAACCTTTGCAAAATCTAATCAACATCTATTGCTTGTATATGCAAGAACTGCAGTTATTGTTGGAAAAAAAATCAATCAAACAATATGCCCTAGAAAAGAAGGTTTGAGTTAAATGATTTTTTGCAGGAGTTGGTAGCCTCTGAACCAATTAAACAGCTTTAACACTATAGTGGCATTTCCTACATAATGACAGGGGGAACTTTGAAAGACATTAGGCCTTCAAAGAAAGAATAACTAAGCACATATTAAAAGCAGCGGTGGACTGATGCTTGATTTAAGAGCAATCTCAGTGTATAAAGACGTCTGTTTTATCCTTACCTATTTGCTACAAAAGAAAAAGGTGTCTAATGGACAACATACCTACACTAACAGGCCAAGTTCAGTTATGTTTTTATTTGTCACTTCATCAGCATTAAGCAGCAGTAACCACCAACTCCAACGTCATTAAAAAAGAACCCTCTTCTATTTATTACCAAGAGTGCCTGTGACCTCCACACCACAGCTCAGGAGACGTTGGTAGGTTCCACTTATTTGGACGAAGGAAGTCAATTAATTCATAAATACTTTAGCACGTTTACAGTAAGGCGAGGGGAAGATGGCTATTGATTGATCCCACTAACAGAGCAGCCCTCCCCCTGCCTCCGTGTGGAGTACCTTAATGAACCAGGGGCTTTTCTTAACCAAGAATAATGCAATCAGAAAACAGAAGAAAATATAATGATTTTTACTCTCAGTTAAGTGAGGAAGGACTTGGAATATGAATTGGCTTGCTGTAAGGAGGATGTCAGGGGCCGGTAATTGGTATCTGATGAGCATTAGGGATGATAGCGCTCTCTTATTTCAGTGTAAAACAAAAGTATAGGAAAAACTATGCAAAATGAGGAGAGAAATTCAATTATTTTCTTTTGAAAAGATATGAACTGTAAATAGTAGAGTGAATTTTTGAGAGCTCATTGGAAAAAAAAAAAGATAGAGGGGCATTTGGTGGGGGAGGAAAAGAAAAAGCAAAGCTGGATTCTCTGCTCTGACCTCTGAGGAAATTTGGTGAAACAGCAGAAAAAAGTGACCTCATTTTTACAGCACAAAGACGGTCACACACATATGGCGACCCAAACAGACCTGTGCATCACAGATTTTAGCACTTCACAGAAGTAATTTTCAGTCTTTGGTCACAAACGAGAAGTGATAATGCAGGATCTGTAAAAGAACATCTTCAAAAGTAAGAAAAAAAAGCTCTCTTCTTTCTGTAGGAAAACAAGCACCATATTTCATCACTGCTTGACAGGGAAACTGGTAATTGAATGGATTAATCTTTTAGCTCAGCAATGGAACAGAAACCCCTCTCATTGGAAACAGCTTTCCTATCAGGAAAGTCCATGTTCATCTTGCTATTACCCTACTTAGGGTTATGAATTACCGGCAGCCCATCAGCCAAGCAATATCTCAATAGAATAAAATATGATGCACTTTGAAGCCGATTTTATGCCCTTTAAAAACCCATGCAGATAAATGGACGTGTGAAACACTTCTAAGGCTGACTAATGTGGGAAATATTGAGCTAAGTAATTGCAGCTGTTTCATCAATAAGCTCGGTAAAGTAGATCATTACAGTGAGATGTGAATAACACTAAAGTTGTGGGGAGTGGAATGTAGATGAACGGGATAAAATGAGTAAACTACATAATTTAAATAGCACAAATTAGTGTTGATTAATAAATGATGAGAAGATACTGATTAGGGATATCGATGGTGACTCTGGATTTGATCGTGCTGCCTGAGAAAGAGCATTAAGCTCAATTTGTTGATGCTACATATGAGTCCTTTTTAATTGGTTTAATCAGTTAACAAGTAATTATTTTGCCCTCACCAAACGACTAGGTTCATATTAGTACTGGAGGCATAACAGAATTCCAGTGAAGGCTGAAGTCAAAAGAACACAAACCACAAACAAGACTGACATTGCACAAGTTCTGCACCTTTAAATCTCTCTGACAAAATAATCTAACCCTAACCCTCTCCTTTAAAATGATGACAATCAAGAACTTTACACACTTGGGGAATTTTGAGAGATAAATCCATATGGCTGTATATTTTTGGAATTGCTGATGTTTTTAAATTTGTGCTTTTACAAAAAAGTAAATACAATATTTCAAAAGAATCAACATATATTATTTTTCTAAAAAAGGGACTTTTTGAGATTTTACATGACAAATACAGGGGTCAACCAATTATAGTATTCAGAATGTTTATCCATAATCCACAACTCTTAATGACAAAAATTGACCTGTTGATTGCTGGCATTTCATTAACATATGATAACACACCAGATGGCTTTCTCTGAATTAATGAAGGAGTTTTAAAAGTAACCAAATTTTTTAAATGTGACTCATTTTTAGATGTTACAAAAGCATAAAATTGGATAAATCTATGCAAAAAACTAGAAAAATTAAAAGGGAAGCTTCATGAAGTGTCTTTGTGTGCGAGTGTATGTGTAGACAGGCAGGGGCCATTTGTTCCCCTCAGGGCCCCCAGAGCAATCAGTCCGTCAGCGTAGGTGGAGCCCAGCTAATTTCCCACCCCTGTCCCCTCCCCTCGCTCGCTCCTAAGACGGATGCTTTGGGTAATAAGGCTAATCAATACACTTCCTCACAGTCCTTCCCACCCTCCCAGTCCCAAGACGTTATCGGCCGTTTGTCATCAGGAAAGTCACTTGGTCTTATCAGGCATCACCATCTTGTTTACATGCTGCCTGCCTCACATACAGGAACACACACAAATAAGCATGAGGGGGGCACACACAAACATGCAATGATAGTAATATATACAGAAAGCACACATACAGTATGTGCACCTTCATGTTCACACACACACACACACACAAAGCACTTATTAATGCTTTCAAAGGCTGACACACACACTCAAACAAACAGAGACCTC
>JAQNCA010000025.1:11994745-12010168 GCA_029783725.1 Acanthurus tractus
CTGGCTCTCATCTGTCTCTCCCCCAACCCCCACCTATCATAGACACTGGCTGGCTGGCTGGCTGGCTGGCTGGCTGGGGAGTGGGAGGATGGGTACTGGAGGAGATATTATAGCTACAGTGAGGTATATCTATTTTGTTGTATCTGAGCATTGTTCTATATCATTTTACCTTCAAGACACTTCACTGATTTATTTCTTACAGTGAGTAAGTAGGCACTGGTTCAGTGCCTTGCTCAAGGACACAGACAAGACATTTGTTGAAATCAAACCACTAACTTTGCATCTTGGTATTAAATTATGCTTTTACTACAAAGGATATATAAGCAAAATCCTCACAATCCACTCCTGTGCTGACAGACACAGTTCGAGTATTTGAGTGATCAAACCCAGGATCTGTCAGTTACAGAATATTTTCTCGGACCTGAGAGGTTTCCTGCTGTCACTCCTGCTGTCAGTGAATGACCTCTCCTGTTTATCACTGACAGCAGGACAAATATTTCTCCCTGTCCTCTTTATGTTTCCGCCTCTGCCTGGCATCTCCAAGAGTCCCAGTTTGGTGTGTAAGTTAATAAATGTGTCCAAGGAACTTCTACTATGAATAAATGCAGCAGTACAAAAAAAAATAGGTTTACAGTATGTACAATGTAGTGCAGTCTTTTCAGGTAGGCATGGAGACTGAAGGTATTTCGGTATGATACATTTAAGAACATTTAAATTTAGTGTTTCTGATCATTAAAATCCTTGCTGATCTTTGAACCTACTATCTAACTGTAAATACACAGTGAGATGCTTCTTTTTTTTATCTCTGACTGTGAGAAAATTTGCCCAGATGGGTTAGGGGCTTTAATGCTTTTTTTAATGCAGAAAAATTAACCATCTCATGTTCCTTTTTTTATTAATCACTCAGAAGCTTTATGAATTCTGTTTGCAATCAGACAGGTCTTGACATTCACAAGTGTATCAAATTGTGACTTTCTTATTAAATGTATGTTTGTATTCTGTTCTAACAAACATTTCCCAAATTAATCATTAAAATCCATTGTGTCTTTGGTCTTTAAATTTTAAAACTATTGTTTTGTTTTTGTTTTGTTTTACTATCTGACACAGTTGGATGATTTCATAATAAGTATTAAATTGAATGAAATTTTGGTGACGACTATACCTATATCATGCTAAAAAACATCATTATGTCTTATTTACTTAATTATTTGTCATCCTTAGACCTTTGCTTGGAAAGTAGCCTCAGGCTGATTTATGAGAGGTTGTAATATTTTAAAAAATTGGATTTACTTCCATCAACTGAAGACATTGGTCTCTGAGAGTTAAGCTGCTAAAATGAAATTTGTCACTAGAGGACAGCATCTTCCTCTTTATTAACATTCACCAAACTGAAGGAAACGCCCTTAGTGTCAGAGGCTGTTGGACTGCTTTCATCCCCTGCACAGCGTGTGTTTATGTGTTTCCATTGAAAAAAATTCGAGAAAAGATGAGAACTAAAAAAAATTTTAGCCAAAACTGGTATTTTTAAAAAAATGCTAAATTTGAATCTATCGAAAGCACAGAAATGATAATGTATCTTGAAATGACTAAGAATGAGCAGCGTGGCTTGTTGCCTTACTCATGGAACACTTTCACAGTCTTTTTTCTCCCGTCTTTTAAAACAATTAAAATCACAATTGTTTGGTCATGAAATGGGTTTCCAGGCACTGTGCCACAATGTTCAGGTCATTGTTAACAAATTGCACCAAATCAGGGTGCTTTACTGTCAGAAAATACATGTAAATTATGGGTTGTTGAAGTAACATCCACACTACTATTTGCTAGATAAAGAGGTAAGGTGAAACTATTGGCTTAGCAGCTTCTCCTTTATGAATGCAGACATTAGATGTAATTATCCTTTTTGTGCTGTAAAACAAGGATGAGCAACAACACCAGAAGCCGGCTTTGATGTCAAATGAAACAAAGGAGGGTGACAGAGCTGTATGTTGCTTATTAAAAATTGGTAAACCATGTACATTTGCACACATACAGAGAAAAAGATGGGCAATTAAACCAGAGCATCAACACAAAGAAACCAACCCCCTTCAACAATATGAAGGCTGCATCGCATATCAGCTCAGTTGACCTGATTTTGAGGCAGTTCTTATTTCTGAATGCATGATGGTTTTAATAAGCTATTCGTGCAATTTTTGCTCCTTCCACATGGAGGCGATGTTGGTCTCAATTTGTACATTTTTTGACATCTCCCCACCCCTAAATCATCGCTTCATTAAATAAAGCCTCATACAACCGTCACACTAAATCAGTCACTGTCAGGATTCAAAGGGTCACACAGCGACACATGAGAGCACGGCCTTTGTCTGAATACCACCATTTAACATCACAATTCTAGCATACAAATTACTCCTGCTGCATCCTGGTCGACCTGTTTTGTCATTCGTCAAGCCAGTAAGGTTTGTGAATAAACCAACACGTTCCCGGCCCGAAAATAAGCCCTCTATGTCACCGGCTTTGAAATGGGATCTTAAAAACAAGAGCTTGGCCCAGCCACACTCTCTAATTAGAGAGGCCCACAGATGCCTGCATGCTCCCACTCACTAGTACACACACACACACACACACACACAAGGACACACATACAAGAAAAACCACACATGCAGGCATGCACACACGCATGCAGACAAATTACAGAAAGACTAGAAAGATCAAAGAAAAGAACACAGTACATTAGTTTGTGTATTTACAACACCCTCTCCAAAAAAAATGACAACTTGCAAGTGTTGTTCTTTTTTTTTTTTTTTTTCTTTTTGCGTGAACTGATGTTGCTTGTGCGCTGAATGCCATGAATACTGCCTCTCCCAGATATTATTGGCGCACCCATTGGTTTCTGTGTGCGTGAATGAGCTGGCTGTCATTTTCTATCTATGCGCTTTTTCAGTAATGTGTCACATGATCGGCGAGGCAGCCCTAGCCAGCCTTTATCATGCTAATGTTTTTCAATTTCCCCCCACAAAGAGCATACATAGCTCATACAAAAGATGGCTTCAGACGGGCCCGTAACTCTCCGTCTCTGTCTCTCTCACAAACACACTCACACCACACACACCCTGACAGAGTCCCATTTCAGTGGCCGCATACAGTCATTTCTTGTCTGATGCACACACTGACGCATTGAGATTCACGCACCGACTTAGCGAAACGCATACTCCGGCGCTCGCTCATACACAAACACTGCACAGGGTTAACACACTTGCAGAAAAAAAACACACTAATGCACAAATACACTCGCTTGTACTCATCCTCACAGCTGGTCGCCCCTCTGAATGCGAGCAAGTGGATCTTATCACTGGTACTTGTGTGAACACACACACACAGACACACTAAGTACAGCACAAAAGGCCTCTCCATATTCAGTTTTGTCACTATCAACCTTTTTCTGTCTTTCTTTTTTTCTGTCTTCCGTCTTTTCTTCCTCTTTTTTTTGCTTCCTTTCTTTCTTTTGCTCAGTCTCTTCTCTCTCAGCTGGTGGCGATTGTTCAATCCCCAAATAACCCCACATGCTCAGCATGTTAACAAAGAAGCCCAATCAAGTGATAAATGTCTTTTATTTCTTTTATTTCTGGCTCTGTCTTCTTCTTCCATTCCCCTCCGTCCTTCAAGCAAACATTTACCCATTTATGCTTGAATTTGTTCTCCCCACCATAAGTACACAGTCGATATATTAAAACATTATCTCTGCAATTAGCGCTGTCTGCAGCTCACTTGCAAATGCACTGAACCAAGTAAGTGAGGGCTGCGAATCAGCTAGTATTGGTAATAGGGTACAATCATATGCATGTTCTGCATGGGTGAGGCAGTGATATGTTTGCATTCCATATTGATTTTAGCTCCAGTTATTGTGGTGATTGGTATTTAATGTGTTGTACTACAATCAGAGATAACCTCCCTTTAGAAAAAGAAACCTTTCCATTTTAACAGAGCACTGCATCATTTTGTTCAATCATGATAATGTTTAACCTAAAAGGTTGGTGTATGTGAGCCAAGATTGTATGTAAACCAAAATAAAATCTGTATTTTCTACACACACACAGCCCGATTATCTGAGTCCAAAGGAGGTCAGGGTGAGTGGTGGTGTAGAAGTGCTGGGATCTCATTCTGTGTTTAGATAAAGGTAAGAAAAGCATTTTAATTTACAATAGGGGAAAGTTGTGACATTGGTTAAATGTTCGTAAAAAATTTGCTTGCCAAAAAGTCAGAAAACCTGACATGAAATTTTCTTTTCAATTTGTGTCTATGTACACAAGGCCCATACACTACAATCCAAGGCTATTTCACAACCTGCTGATGTGTCGGGTCATCTATTTAGCAAATGTTTTAGAAGACTTAACAGGATAGTTGTTAGCTTAAGGTGCTATATGTAACATTTGCAGTACAGCTCCTTTATAAGGGTCATATTAACTGTCTACTGAGTGTACAGGGATGGTAATATATAACTTGCTATGGAGGCATAAGAGTAAATGGCAGTGTAATGAATGTTGGCAACAAACATGTAGCTGTTTCCATACTGTGAGCTGAACTCGGACCGCCTGAGTGAAAACCAGGAATCCTGACTGCTGGAACATATGGGACCTGTACATTATAAACACTGTACTTTATACTGTTACCCATCAATTTAGATTAAGACGATGTTCTAAAGCCAATTTGACCACATTTTTAGCTACACTCAAAGTCAGGAGACTAAAAAGGAAAAATTTACTGTAATCACTGCTAAAATGATACTGTATATAAAGTACTTTAATATAATTAGTTATTCAGATTAGGTTAGAATAGAGATATAGTTGGAATGAGGATTTTCCTTTGTGCATATTGTGCAGTCTGTCAGACAGGGAAGGTGAAGGACAGTTGTCCTGTGAGCATGCAGCTTGCTGACAGTCGACCTAGCTGAAGGCTATTGTTGTCTGATAACAGACACACACAAACACACAGATGCACACATACATATGCTGAACCCCCCACCCCCTTTGAATAAATCACGCATGAAGCATATAATTCTCCATGTTGGGGCCGTTTAAGGGGGCGTTATGGCCCATTTTAAAATCTCATTAGCAGGGCAGCTGCACTTTGCACCCCAAGCTGGTGATTGGGGCTCTCTTTTTTGTTTTGGTTTTTGTACTGGGGGCCCAAGCAGAAACCTTGTACCCCCCCACCTAACTCCTTCCCCTTCATCTGTCCCCACAAAAGACACAGTGTCAAGATCAATGACAAACACGAAGGCTAGATGGGCACTTGCACTTCATCTTTCCTTTTTATCCCCCCGTATAAAACTCAGATGGGATGTTTTATAATCAGTGGGCACAGCCAAAAGCTTTTTTCCAGCAAAGTAATCCCCACCTGAGACTACTGTCATTTTGTCAACTTGGCATACAACAAATAGAGGGAGACAAATAGTTGACCTGATTTGTATACTTCAGCTGATTGTCACTCAAGTACACACAGCCTAACTGTATTGAGGTAAAACAAAAGCAGATATGATCTTTATTGTCACTGTTAAGGTGCAGATGAAATATGCAAATATAAATATCCAGTTAATGAAATTCGTGTTGTTGTAATTTAGGCTCCAGTCGTTCCATGTGTGAGGATTCCCATAGTGCAGCGGCAGCAGTTGCTGCTATTCTATCTGTTTGTGATCTGTTATTGTGAAGTTGTTTTTTCAGTATATTCATTGAGGTACCCGCCTATTGAACTGAAGTTGCATCCATAATGTTAGTAAAAGCACCCCCTCTGGCGTTATAATGATAACCATATGCAGTCATCTCACACGCAGCAATAAGTCAGGCAAGAGGAGGACACGTTCCAGGGTAAAGTAGGATACTGAATGCGATCATTTTGCAATCTTCAGTTTCTGCAAGATTCATCTTTGTTTTCACTTGTTCCTGAAATATGTTGAAACAGAATTATTCTTAATAAATTCCTGACAGGCTAGTTGTCATGCAAGTCCATTTTTTTTAGTAAAAGTTTTATTACAACAGACTGCGGATTTTTCGCCAGATAAAATGTCCATTCTCACAAAAGAGTTCATAGCAATAAATAAGTTAACTAAGCCATTTTAATTCATTCAAATTTCAATATAAAGCATTTACATTTTACATTTTTTTAAGTTCATAGATTTTTTTTCACATATTTTGTTGGGTTTTGTACAAAACAGTACCTTAAGTGTTTCCAACAATGTTTAAATCCAAAGAACTCCATGACTTGTTACAAAGTAACAGTGTGTTTCGTTTGTCATCCATCCAGTCAGAGAGTAGATGAAAGAAGTTAGAAAACCCGAGAAAAATAAAAAAAACTAAAATTGATTAAACTTGAATGCAGTTTTTGTTAAAGACGCTGCTAACACCAGGACTGCATGTGTAATCGCTACACTAGAGGACTTACCTCACAAATTATACAAAGATTCCCTTTGATTCAATCAAATAATTATTCACAATGAACCTCTTAACTCATTAACTATACTGTAAGTGTGACAACTTCACTGCTGTTATGTTAGGATATTTTTGCACTACCAGTTTCCAACTGGACGCTGTTTTAGTTTCTTTTTTCTGCCTTTTTTAAGCAACTCTAGAACTTGATAAGAAAAGATGGTGTGTGAAAACAATGATTTCACACCTTGTCTCTGAGCATTCAGCTAGTTTACGTGCATTTTTGTGGGGAAAAAAAACCTTTATATTCCCTTAAGCTTGCTTTTGCATGACTGGAGCTTTGTACAGCCACAGTCAAACTCTCAAAGCGCATAAGCGTGGTAAAAGTAAACGTGTTAGGTAGTTGGTACACATCTTTGGGCATATTTCTGGCACTCTGTACAATATGCAATGAAGGGTGAGGTGAAAGTGCCAGTGTTAGCAGGAAAAAAAAGAGAAAAAAATCCCTCACTGTCAGAATAATTCAGTGCAGTGTAGAATTTAGCAAGGACTATTTTTAAACAGGGAGAAACCTCACAGCCTGTACTTTAAGAGAAGGTCATGCAAGGCAAGATGGAGAGTTGCCATGAATGAGGTTCTGGCAGATGTGAAGCTGTCGTTTCTTTTTTTTCTCCTGTTCTCCCTCTGTTTCCTTTCCTCACTTTGTTTCAGGGGCTTCTGATGTCTTTCTACACTGCCTTCGTTTCCCATTTTCTCCTATTGCATACGTGTGAAATAGCAGCTTATGAGACGGCCAAAACTGGACGACAACCCTGGAAATACAATATTTCTGTATCTAATTGCTCCGGGCTCTTCTCTATTCAGAAGTAATTATAATGTTTGCATAAAGTCGGCTGTCACAAATTACTGTAGACTCGTGGCTACTCGTAAATCAGTTAATTTTGGAGAAAAATGTACACATGGGAGATGTAATGTTTGCCTGCTGGTATTCTGAATCAATGTTGCCTTAGTGGTTGCCACTGTGTGCCAACAGTAGGTCTCTGGCAAAAGTAAGCAAATAATTGTTTTATAGTCATTCGCTGTGCTGAGACCTTGAGACAAATCTGTGTTGGATTTGTGTGTCATGGTGTCAAAGTCATGCATCAGCAGAGCAGATGTCTGGTAAAAACACATTTTCAAAGATTTTGATTTCATTTGTTGAAAAAAATAAATTTGAGCTTTTGCCCTTTTTTCTAGATTCTCAACACAACAGAATGCGTTTGATAGAAACTCTACGTCAATGCAAAAATGCAGTAAGCAGGATTGTGTCAGAGGTTAAACAAGTGAAATAATATCTCTATGGTTGAGACTGTTTATGCATTTAGGTTTGCAAATGTTGGCCATGTGCTTCATTCTGTTTTAAAACTAAAATGTAACTTGTTTATTTGACTTTTTGCAGAGGTGCACTCTGCTGAATAGCTCAATATTACAGTGATTTTTTTTGCAAGATGACATTTGAAGTTTTAAAATATTACTATTTCTTTTCCGAACAATATCCTCTGCCCTGCCCTTGCACTCTCTATGACTTAATTCATACACACACCTCATAAAACACGTGGCATGTGTGTCTCCATTCCCCAGTAATTTGCTTCATGTCCTTGCCATGTTGAATGTAAAAAGAGAGAGAGAACAAGGAGAACATCAGATATCAGTGTGTCTCCATCCTCCCTACACCAGATCCAGCCAGATCCACTGATAGACGAGAGGCTGACGGAGAGAGAATATGCCCTAGACAGGATATTAGAATGGACGTTTCCTTCTTCCGTACGCCACAGGCAGGGCCCTCTTCCACTTGTCTTCTCTTTGGAAAGACACAGAGACAAGATAAAGATGTGAGCGGAGCTGACAGGCTGCTGGAGACCCGCTCTCCTTCACCGTTTGCATCTCGAGTCGGTTTCTGATTTGATCCTGAGAGGATGATTGCGATGGCGGCTTTTTTGGTATGCGAACAACAGATGGCAAGAGATGATGCAGATCTCTGTGTCCGAGGTGGTAGGAGGCTATTTGATTGGTGAAGAACGATATTTCCTCTGGTTTTAATTTAACCTTTATTTGACCATGTAGCGCCAGTCAGATAAGGAGTCTTTTTATTCAGGGAAACAAGGTCAAGAGAGCCACATCATGATATATTTATGGTCCTAGAAAAACAAGAAACAAAATGAAAGAACAAATTTTCAACCAACGCCACATGAAAGGAAATAGGAAATGCAAAATGCCCAACACAGGGCAAGGGTTAAGGGTGTCACTTTTGGTGCGGCTGTCATCTTCGGATATTGTTTATCTGAGTTTCA
Source organism: Acanthurus tractus (assembly GCA_029783725.1). Lineage (NCBI taxonomy): Eukaryota > Metazoa > Chordata > Actinopteri > Acanthuriformes > Acanthuridae > Acanthurus > Acanthurus tractus. Next base: position 12,003,492 of record JAQNCA010000025.1, read on the forward strand.
TACACCAAGGACTGGATGCAATGCCGTACCTGTTATTTTTAGCCACAGATGTGACTCACACTGAATGTTACAAACTAAGACCAGGTTAGACTCACTGTTTGAACGCTATTTAATCCGTAATTAGTTGTAGTTTCCTATTATTTAGGTACTGATTTGCACAATTGTTTTTGTTCAGATATTCTGGATTCTTTCAAGTTTATACCAGCTGTCAGTTTTACACAACTGCAGCTTTATGTATTTATTTATTAATTTAAACAGTTTAATGTTACAGAAACACATAAATAAACATTCCTTTAAATATGCCATTTTAGCTGTTTTGATGTCATGAAAGCAAAAAAGATATAAAATACACTGAAACAGCAGCAATACTTTACCTATGGCAGAGTACACCCAATAATAATCATATATAACACTTTATAGCAAGAACAAAAAAACATAAAACATACAAAAAACATTATTTCACATTATAGATCCCCGTCATACACTTGATTGTCTTTTGACGAATATATTTAAATTGATTTTAAGTGAACAGTATGTGTCAAAGTCTCTTTTAAGCGTTGGCAAGTGTTTAATGTGTGAGCTTCTCTCAATGAAAAAGCTGACAATCCAAAGGCAGCTCTCCTCATAGGTATTATACAATCCCCTCTTGTCACAGACCAAGTGTGTCTATCATCAGTTATTACATCACCATTAAAATACTGAAGGCCTTTGTGCTGTCAACAGACTGGAATAATAACGATTTTAACTTTACTCTCAACCAATTTTGCAGCTGTTTTGTGACTGTTCTTTTTTAGTGTTTTCAATTTTTTCTTAATCATTAACCTCTGCATTTAACAATGAGGTAGAATACAAAGCCTGACAGAAATGTGTAAAAATGTACATCAGCAAAACAGTGTAAGACAAAGACAAATTTTACTTACTGGGAATGTGTAGCACTGGTGAGAGAGGCTGCATTCTGTAACCGTACTGAAGAAACCAGTTTAGCATTGAGACGAACTCTGCATGACCATCAACCCGACTTCAAGCTCAAGTAACTGTATATAGTTAATTGTGTGTTTGTGCATGCCCGTGCATTCATGCGCCTGAATTAGTGTTTATACATGCCAGTGGATTGGCATTCCATATGTGTAAGCATGTGTGCATGCATGCATGCGTATTCCATCACACATGACCTACTGTACCTACATGTCAAGATCAGCACTCTTGTGAAATCACAAGCTGTATGTTGCTCTTTGAATATAGTCTATAACAGGTAAATAAATGACTCTCACCTGCGTTATCACGACAGCATTCCAATTAACCGGACCGATTGACAGCACTCTTCTGAAACCATGTTTTAAATTAAAAAAGCTTTATTCTAACGTGACCTCATTAACATGTAAAAATGGATCCATATGTGCTTGTTGTGCATGTGCATGTGAACTGACACATAATTTACATAGTTAACAAGCAGCTGAGCGTGAATAAAACATGTGAACCGTAACGAGACGGGCAACATCCTGCAACATATGTCCTGATCGGATGGCAGCTCGGCCCTCTCCACTCCGCCCTGTTAAGGCCCCGAGCAGAACACCTCCATGTGTCCAATACAAGAGCTGAAACCAGATGTTTGTTGTTATTTTTAATTTTCATTATTATTTCAATCCGTCGGTTGTGGGGGGCACAGCATTTGCTATTACATTTTATGGCACTTTGTGTGGTGGTGGTATGTCAGGAACGGTTTTAGCTGCTGTGAATCTGGTGGGACTAGCCCATAGTTAATATATATACGTATCTCTCTCTCTCTCTCTCTCTTTCTCTCTCTATGTACATATATATATATATATATATATATATATATATATATATATATGTAAATTTATATATATGATTACTTTGTGTCAGATACAGCACAGACTATATTTGTAAGTATAAACAGGGAGGATTCATGCTAAACCCGAGTGTGACTTTATGGTATCGCACAGTTGCAAAAGGCCTCTTCTCTTCCCCCGTCTCTCTTGCTCTCTCTTTATCCCTTACCCTCAAATTCTATGTATGTGAATTGGTAATTGCCTGATACACTGGGAGTTTAATGAGAAAATGTCTGGCAAAGGCAATCACCAGTTCCAGGCTATTTGCTTTCAGCACAGATTATTTCAGTGAGTGAGTGCACAAAATTGGATCATTATGGAGTGGGTTTTATAATGCGAGAATGGTGGGGAGTATTAGGACGAGTAGGCATGATGCTTTCTTATATTTCATTCATTTTACATTCATCAGTCTGGGTTAGTCGCAGTTCTCTCCACAGGTTAAGGCCTGTTGGTTTTAGGAGACAATTTTCAAAAAGGTGATAAAAATGAGAAGGTGAAAGAAGGTAAGAAGAGAAAGGAAGGAGGCAGTTTCTGTTTTTTCATTATGATTTCTATGCATTTGTTAAATGGTTATGTACTTTTTCTTTTTAAGGGTGGGCTTTTAAAACACCAGTAGCACATTTAATTGCAATTTTAATTAAGTATTGGACATCTAAAAGTGTGTTTGGAAATAGAGAAGAAAAGCAATCAGCAAGGAAAAGTGGGAGGGCGCTTTAACAAATGAAAGAAATCTGTTTTGAGCTGATAATAACACTGAAAATGATTAATATCAATTGACTGCCATTAGTCTGTGCCTGGCTGTGGTTCTACTGGTCAACTCCCATTTGAGAATACACCTTGTGTGAAGCAGATTATTCCTAAAACAAAAAAGGTACACCGGTAACTGTTTAAAAAAAAATTAAGAAAAAAAGGGGGAAATTGTTTACTTATTATAAATGTTGTTGTGGACCAGAACAGGCTCTTTCACCCTCCCTCATGACCTTCACAACACCCCTACAATCAAGTGAACCTATGGCCTTCCCCTGGCCTGGTTACACAAGCTAAGACATATGTGTGGTTCGTGCGGTATGGTTCCTATGTCCTGTATATGGTGCTTTGAACGTTTGGGCCAAACTGAGCAGACAAAGCTGGTCTATCCAACGCCAGCAGAGCTGTACATAAACTCTAAACCATGTCGATCTTTCCATCCAGAGAAGTGCTGGAAGCATTCCCGGAGTCACGGTAGGCTGAGGCCACTCGTCATGACTTCACCCTGAGACGATCTAATTGGGGAACTGTCATGACATTACCACTAAATCCCCCCTTAAATAAAGCTTTGACTTCGAGTCATGCTGTGAATTATGGTCTTGAGGAAAATGGCTGTTAGGATATTTTTTTTACTCATTAACAGTGTCAGAGGACGTATTAAAAAATGGGGGGTCGGGTAGGGTGAGGGGGTGGTTCTGCGGACGGAGAGTCAGTGGATCTGTGAATGGGTAATCACATCTGCAACGTCGGGCCCTGCCACCTAATACCCACAGCAGGATCCAAGGTAAACACAGCTGTGAAATGTCCTGAGCGACTGCACAAATAATAAATCTGTATGGGTGCAGTGGGCGGCTGTTGGGCCGTTTCTCCTTCAACCCTCTGTCTTTCTGTCTGTCTGTCTGTCTGTCTGTCCGTCTGTCTAGCCGTCTTTCCCAGAGCGACGGCAGCAGCACTCACAATTGGCAGTAGAATGCGGTGAGTGTGTAGGAATGAAAGGAAGGCAGCAAATCAAGATGGATGGCAAAAAGAATGACAACTTGCATGCTTTGGCTTTTGTAGAGTTGTTTTCAGCCATCCATCCACATTGAATTTGGACAAGCTGTTTTGTTTGGAGCACTGTGCTGCTTAGAAGTGTGTGAAATGTTATGAGATTTGATTCATTCATGTGAAGGAAATAAAATGGCATGTTTTTTATTTTTTATATGTTTACGTATAAGTTTGCATACAGCACGATTGGTGAAGGCTATAGGTTTGTTGGAAAAAAATCTAACTTCATCAAATTTTCAAATTAAGTGTTTCCAGTGTCTCTGTGTTGTTTTTTTTTTTTCTCACTTCCCAAAGAATGACATGGAAGCTCTGGAACGCTTATGTTGTGTATGAAGTCAAAATATAAATTTTCCAAGTGTTGTATTTCCTGCATATGGACTTAAGCTTTACATTAATTCCAGTCAGAATCCCCCATTTCTTTACCTAACTTAGAGTCAGTGTTTGTAAAAACACAACCTGGTATTAAGCTGAGGTGGCCAATCAGCTGATCCAACCATGCCAATTTTAATTGTAATTAATAAATTGCATTTAATTAAAAAATTGCATTTAATTAATAATTTGCATTTGTAAAAAAGTAGACACCCCCATACTGCCTCGTAAATCTGTGGTGATCGCCTAATTGGTGTGAAATATCCCAAGTTTAACCCCAACCATGACATCCAAAACAGTCTGATGAGAGCTGCATTGCTGAAGGCTACTGATTCTTTCAATGACAATGAGAGAGCAGTATGTCAATATTGTCAGTTAGCTAAGTGCTAATTTGTTGATGAAAATCCATTTGCACATACAATGAACACCTCAAGATCTGGTGCTGGTCTCGCATCGTGTTATTCAGAGCTTGCATTTGCAAGAATGTGGTATGTATTAATAAACCGTGGTTAAGAATTAGAATTGGACTAATACCAGAGATTTTGGTATTATATTCATTACGATTTTTTTAAAAAGATAAAATTCAAAAGCAGCCTTTGAAAATGTCTTTGTTATTGAAGCTCCGTTTCTTAGAAAGTAAAGTACACAGCAACTTAAGTTTCAAGGGTTTTCTTTTCATCTTGTGAGACAACAATGTGAAGTTCCAGCAGACAGATTTAGAACAGTCCTGTTCTATATCTATGAAACTGGGAGTTTCTTCAGGAAAATTAATTTGGTTTGTTTTGACAAGTGTCTTTCATTTTTTGCCTGGTATCAGACCGAACTGCTAATTTTTCATATTCCATTTTCATTTTCTTCCATCTTTATTTTCATTCTCTGTGGCATCTGTCCACTGAAGTGTGTGGAGTGATTGTATTCAAAATTCTGGTCCAAGGTTATTATTATTTCTGTCTTTCCACTTGGCACTTAAATAGTTATGACCTGGCAATGATCTACCCTGCAAAAAAACATTTCAACACCAAGTTGCAGACTATCACCTTTTTAAATAAGTCAGGTATTGCAGGAAGTCTACCGCGAAGACAAGTGTTTGCCTGAGCCATTCTGTCATCTCATTGTCACCAAAGTGTGGAGATCTCCTGGAGGGGATTCAGAGCAGGTGTAGGAACATTGACTTTGTCATCCCTTTAACTTGTGTTCTTCTTGTCAAGAGGTGTTGAATACTCTCTGTATGTGTCCCTGGGATTAAAGCAGAGGAGGAGGCTGAAGAGTTTATCCCACACAGACATCTTAGACATCCAAAGCACCTACACATCAGCGCTGTCAATGTCAGTAATGTCAGATGCAAATGGAGTTTGACTGACCAAGAGGAGATTGAGTTTGACCAAATTCTGGGGCGATTAGACTGTATTTCATCTCTGATATATGCAGATATAGTCTCATGCCTTAAGACAATGCCATCTGGATCTCACCAACATCAACCATAGCTTGAAGCTTGAGCTTGAAACAATGATAAAAGCTAAAGCGGCATTCACAGTTCTGCATAGCTGTGACTTGTAAAACAAGGATCTTAATATCCTGTTTAACAGTTTCACATTCTATTAGAATTTAATGTTCCCCTGCTTGCAATGCTTGCTTGGTAATAATGTCTCAAGAGTTTAAAACAAGGCAGAGGAATTTGTTCTTTATACCCTACTCAGCAGAGAAATATCTCATGTTGAAAGCTGTGCTACTACCTCTGCTTCTTCTTTTGTACGCCCCCCCAAAATGATCAGTTCAGAACCACACCAATGTTTTTTTAGGGCATTAGCAAACTTCTATTTTTTTTGGTTGTTGTTGTTTTTACTGCAACTGTACACTCTGTTTGAAACATGCTCTAAGTTTTCACATGTTAAACCAGTGTCTCCAAGGATGTTTTCAAACCAAATCTGTTGAAAAGAATTTTGTCTTTTTTTATGGAGTCAAGGTCACTTCTGCAGGAGCTCTTCTTGCACTCTAACTTGATCCAGAAGACCTGAAAAACAGAAAAAATATCACTTGTTTTCCCATTATTTACTTACTTACGTAGTTTCACAGTGCTTTTCTTTGAATGTTACAATATTAATAATAGGGTGCGGGTGCTGACATGAGGAAATTTGGAGAGAAGATATGATAATCTGAGATATAATCTGACATAAGTAGGTTCCTTGTAATAAGTTCACCTTCATGAAAGCAAGCAGATCGCTCCTCTTCTATCAGTCGGCAGTTTTTCCATTTGAGAAAAATGCCTCCTCTGAAGCTGCCGCAGCAGATTAAATGATTTAAGACGGAGTGACATTCAGTACTTGCGAGTGCTGACTATGAGAGAGAGAGAGAGTTGTTCGTCAACACAAGCACTGATTTAGCCGTTTAAATGAAATATAAAGTATGTGAATTCCTAGATGCAAATAAAATAAAGGGTCAATGCAGCTAATTTCCAACTCAATGCCAAGGAGCCATTTTGCCAGTTACTGCCTCTACGAACATTTTGCTGTGCTTTCAAATGTACTTTCCTACTTGGTTATGAAGATATGTGTGTATGTGTGTGTGTGTGTGTGTGTGTGTGTTTGTGAGTGGGGGGGGGGCATCGTTGTGTTGATTGATTCACAAACAGCAGTGAATCTGTGGGTGAAAAAAAGCCTACGGTAT
>JAQNCA010000025.1:12018110-12030285 GCA_029783725.1 Acanthurus tractus
AGGATGGTGAGAGGAAGGAGCACCCTCATCCCCACACACACACACACACACACGCACACACCCACACACCCACACACACCAACCAGCTCCTATCACCTTTGTTCTTCTTATTCTCCACCCTTGTGCAAACCCCTTTCATTCTCGAGACTATGTGTGTGCATGTGTGATCCACTGAGGGGTCCATGGGAGGGGAGTGGGGAGGTGTCTGGCCTTTGGGGTGAAAAAAGCATTTTTATTTTGATATTTTTTGTTGAGAAGAGGTGGTTATGTGACACAGCTGCTGAAATGAGACCACAGTGAAGATCAAATCAGGGGTTAATGTAAATATGAATGTTTCTGTACCATTTAAAAGAAAACTACAGTGACATGGGCTTGTTGTGTTTTGCAAAACATTGTATTGATTGATCAAATTGGTCCCACACAGACATGTTACTTGACTCATTAAGTTAATGCGGCAGGTTGGTAGAGTGCCAAGGCATGATTTATTGTACAATTTGAATAAAAACATTGTTGAATAATTATAAATCATCACCAATCAAAACAAAACTTTATTCACAGTTTAAAAACCGTAAAACAGACAATAAAGCTGGGGCTTTTATTTCCACTGTAGTCCACCCTCAGACATTTTATAGCTTTTGGAAGTCACATCTGAGCCTGCATGTGGCATCTATAGTAGCAGTGTGGGTAGAGTGTGTCATGCCTCCTGAGCAGAGGAAACCAGACAATACATAAAAAATAGCTGTGAGCCTCCCACCTGTCTCCTAAACGTCACGGCGGACAGTAATTTTAAGTGGGCTGGGTGATACAAAGTCAACAGATTTTCTAAAACAGCTGAAGGGAGCTGAACACAGCTGTAAAAGTTGATTCAAGAGTTCATATTACCATACAGCCACTTGATCGTAAAATCAGCGTCAGACCATAATGCCACTGCTCTACATATTGACATTGTCACTACAAAGTAAAATGTCTCATCTTTGGCCATGATCTTTCTTATTAATTGCTTGAAGGTTTAAATGTACCCAGCTATAAAAAAGAATGGCTTTAATACCTGCTAGACTTTCTTTTTAAGAGTATCTGAAAAAAGAAAAAAACATTTGAAAAGTATGTTCACTGACTGAGCCTGGTTAAGCATTTATGATAATTCTATTTGTTGGTTATTTTGCTACCAATTTAAGACAGGGAATCACAAAACAGCAAATTGTCCTTCTTCTCATAATTGTCCTTATATTTAGGAGAGAAGATACCTCTGTACTTCAAGCGCCTACTGAAACATATTCTAACTCGTAAACGTGACATGGAAAAAGACTGAAAATCATAAATATTAACAAAAGATAAAAGAAACCATGATTCAAAACATCTCTGAACTCTTTTTTAGATGGCCTTGATTTGTAGAGCAGGCGCCTTCAAAAAGCTAAAAGCAATGCAACCAATTTATTTTGCATCCATCTAATATTTAGAGGGACTGTAGCTCATGTGGTTCATAAACAAAAGCTGACTTTAACAACGTGGCTCGGGTGATTCACATGCAAAACAGAAGCCGCTCTCTCAGAGCCATGTGGAAGAAGGCTTGTGAGTAATTACAGAAGAGGGGTCTCAATTGCATCGTAATTGGAGGCAACGCCCCGGCTCAGAAAGGGGCCGTGGGGCTCTAAACATGTTGAGAGCTTTATTTCAAAGAGATCCTCAGTCTACTACTCCTTAAAAAACCACAATGGAGGAGAGTGGGAAACAATGGCGGGTTAACATGATTGTGCTTGTGTGTTTGACTAGGCCTGGGAGCTCTCTGTTGTCTTTTCTGCTGCACTCCGATGAGGGGGAAGTGAGGCGTACTGATGACAAAAGCGACGGGTGCTTGGGAGCATAAAGGGGTTGGTTAATCACGGCCCTAAACTACAGGAAGTGTCCATTCAATGAAGCCTCAGGCAGCCAAGCAACGATGCAGTTTGGGCACTGGGGTGGACTGGGGTTTAGCAGCGGGAAGGTGGAAGCAGAGAAGGAATTGAGTTATGACAGATTTACAGGATGCTGGCTTTTAGGGTTGTCATAGGTTAAACTGACTTGCTTCAGTTGCCATATACTGCCATATTTTTTTAGGCCACTTATTAGCATTACAACATTTTTGACTCCTTACAGTTTGTTTGCAGACGACATAATAACTATAATGAACCAGTACTTGTCTCAAATGGCTGAGACCAGATTGCTTTGAATACACAAAATGCACATTTGATGTCTGCTGTGTTAGTCCATCTTTACACCACTGATCCATTTATATCTCCTCTGACTTTGCGCACAACAGGACAGAAATGCATTTTTTTGTGCTCTCACCCTCCACCCTGACATTTTGCTCAAGTTCTTTTTGTTTGTGCGTGCCACTGCAATAAAATAAAAAACGTCAAGACAGTGGAAACAATTCAGAGCAAATGTTTATTATCCAGTTTGGGTGTGCACCCATCCTGACTAACTGCTAAACTGATTTTCTGAGCTGAACACATATTAAAATATCTTTCTGATTCCGCCGACTTGCGCCAGAATGCATGAGCCTGAAAATAATGAATTGCCTATGCCTCACGTACACAAATGCATCTCTAATGAGTAGTGTCCTACTTGTTCAATTCATTACAGAGATTTTCTGACGCTTTCATCTCTTGCACATGCCTTTGTGTGTGACTAGAAACATTGTGTGTCATATAAGTTGTAAGTTGTCCACATTTTGTATGGGTGTGTGTGTGTGTGAGCGGGAAAAAGCGGGGACGGAGGGACGTTGGTAGTTTATACACATCCGTATTATCTCTCGCTGCTCATCCGGCTGAGAAGCTGGCCTTAATTACAACTGTCTGCCTGAGTCACTAGCATGCTCCCCTACCCACACAAATAGACAGCAACAACAGGCAGAATCTCAAAGGAAAGGCAAGAGTGGTTTCACTTGTAGCCGGAGGGCAACTTCTCCCTGCCAACAAGATACAAAGGTACTGCGGGCCCACATCCAAAATGGATCCCTAGACCCTTTTCCCTTGGGCCTTGTTGACTTCCAATTGCTGTGCAGGGGCTGGAGTTTGGATGAGCTAAATCCATTGTTTATTTTTTCAGCCTTTTGGTTAACTGGTTTTGTTTCTGTATCTCTTGCTAACTTTATTTTTAAATCAGCTATTTCAAATCAACTTTGAGCTTTGAAATGACTGGTTCAGAATTAGGCCTCCCGTTTTTAAAGAATGTACCTCTATCAAATTGAGACAGCGATCATCCCAGAGGCGTTGTGCTATATCTCGTCTCACTGCTTTGATAGAGCCTTCATGTGTAGGCAGTTCTTTCTTTTGCTTAACTCACTCCCACCCCCCTGAAACTGTCGACTCAAATGAAAAACTTAACATGGGAACCGACGGGGCTTCAATTAAACATCTGGAAATCCCAGGCACAGCCCAGCTTGGGTGGAAAGCGGGTAGAGACTATAAATAAATTCCATACATTTTCTGTGGCCGGAGACTAACCCAGCATGCAAAGAATTTCATTTGATGTTTCTATAAAGTTATAACAAGGCTTGGATTTTAGCCAAAAACTTTGTTGGTTTCTCACTGCTGACAGTTCCTCAAGCAAGTATTTTATTAGCTGGCATCAGTCCACCTACAGCCAGTAAGACCAACATAAATAGCAAACCATAGTCATCGGTGTTGATGAACATATATAAAATAACACATACAGTGAAACATGTCTTGCCCCAAACAAAAATGCGGCTCTTAACTAACTTCAAAGTCAAAAAGTCTTTACTACATTTCCAAAAGAGCAAACTATGAATCACAGGAAATGTTTAAATGTGTGTCAAGTATTTTTAAGTGATGATGCTCTCTGTGAGGTCTGTTCTGATATTTCTACTCGTTACATCTGTTTATTCTCAGTAGGCAGTTTAACAAGTGGAGGGGGGGCATACCTCGTGTTAGAAAAATGACCAAAATGTACCCCTCACGTTAACCTGCCACTCTCCTTCTATATCCACTAGGAGCAGAGAGAGTCCAGGAGCAGAGGGGTTGATAGTTTAATAAGTCTAGTCTGCCTGACCAATTGATCTTTTATCTGACTGAAGTTTGTGCAAGTTCAATTTATGAACATGACCCTGGTCCTGAACTATTATAGCCTAACTGTGCTATGTACTTGTGAAACAACGTTGCTGACCATGGTGCGGATTTGTAATTGCACCTTTTCTGGCTTGATCCTGTTCTATTATTAGTTCCATTTTGAGTCTATAATCACTCAAGTTTATACTATTTTTACTCAATTTTGTACACTTTATTGGAGTTGAGCACTAAGACTGACATGTCACTGTCATAACCATGATATGACAATTGTTATGAACATATAGGAGTCTTTGAATGTGTCTGCTGTGTTTCGATCAATTATCGTTTTTCATACAAATGTGGCATTGTGTATGGTACAGTTTGGATTTGTTATTAAAGTGCCATTAAATGTATAAAGGTCAGTTTCATGACAGGAAAAGAGTGCCAAGGTGAGTTTTATTGTTTTGCTAAATTTAGCTGCTGGTGATAACTGTAGCTCGCAGCTATAGCAGATCATCTTGGGTTGCCGAGGAACTAGCCTTCCTATTAACAGACTCATGCTAAGGTGCCAGGAGTCAATCCTAGCAAGAATATCTCCTTGCTACATTTATTCCCCAAACCCGCATTTGTCACTCTTAGAGGATATGTTAGGTCCTAAAATTTCCAAGTGGGCGTGAGCAGAGGTTTTTTCACTGCTTCTATCAGTACATCCTACCTGATCAGTATTGCAGATATGCAACTCTTAAAAAGAAGTAAAAAGGAAGCAAGCATTGGCTTTCATCATTAGCTCCAGAAAAAAAATACATCAACCAGACCAGGTCATTTTTGGAACAGATGTTTTAAGAGAGACATCAGCCTTAACTTTATTCTGGATGTTTGGGGTGACCTGCTAGTGGAGGTAATGTAAAATTACTATTACATAGAGAGTGGAAAGTACATTTCTGAACAGTTTCAACGGAGAGACAGAGCCAAAGTGCAGCAATAGTCCAGCAGGCATGCAGTATGAAAATAGGAGACTAGAGTTGTTCAGATTAGAAATACAATACTGGACACAAAATAGCAATACCAGTGCCACCGTTGTGCAAGCCCAGCACCTAGAGCCACTGATGCTTTGTTATTACTGTGCAGGATGGAGTCCGTTCAGTCAGTCACCTGGTGTGAGGTGGCGGCTGTCTTTGCTCGCTCGGCCGCTCCTCTGCTCCTCTCTCACTGCATTAACAGCAGGGAGTGGACTCCCAAAGCCTGGAAGAGACACACTCCATTAAGTCTCCTACAGGACCCAGACTCCGCTCAGATACATGACGAAAAGAACAAAAAATAGAGAAAATATCCAGCTCTGAGGAAACACACTACACTGTTGTTTTATTGTAGATTTTTGTTCTGTCTACGTGTGCCTGTGTGGTTGTATGGTTATGTAGCACAATAATATGCTGTATATAATGTAAATGCAATAATCACTTTATGTTAAGCTGTTAAACACAGATGCCTGTGTCAATAAATAATGAATTGCCATTTGGTTTACAATGAAAACAAAGAATGTAACAAGGTATGTATGGCATTCTGATAGACAGACTGACAGAGAAGGTGCATGACAAGAATGAAAGATTGAAGATGTGCTTAATGCATGTGTTGAGAAGCAAAGAAAAGAGGCCATGCTTGAATGCATGTGTTCTGCATGTTTGCATTCATGCACAGAGTTTTACATGAATACCCTTCTTGTCGTTGTGACTTCCCACAGAAAATAGTTGGCAAAGCTCATGTAGACGTGTTGCATTTAAATTAGTGTGTGTAAACATCATGACAAATGCTCAAAGCTAGCTATAACAATATCTGAAATAAGCTACATTATGGATAAATCCAAAGATATTGGACATCAGCACTGGAGAATTGGTTGCCTATTTTTGGCTTCTTACAGTGGAGAGATTTATCCTCTAATTCTGACTGAAGGCTTGGCATCACCCATCTCTGTAGCTAAATGCATTATTGTGGTCTGCATGATTTCAAGGGTTGGCTGCACTCTTTTTAAAAGTTAAATAAAATACATGTCATATTGTTGTCACCAGAGTTCTGTGAAGGTGACAGAACAGGCGTTAATGTTGATGCTGATGTCTAAAAATATTTACTTTTCTATCCATTTAATATGAAAATTTGAGCTTACATACATGATTCCTAATCCTTCAACTTAAACCCTTTCTTTGGTACATTTTGAACTCATATTGCCGTGCATGAGTACACACAGAGTCCTTATAATGACCAGAGTTGTGTGGATATTTATTTGTGCTATTTTGCAGGAGGGACAGAGGCAGATCCAACCTCTTCCTCATCACATGCGATGCATCAAAGTAATTGGCAGTACCCAATTATCCTGTGATCCGTGTACAGGAGATCTGACGAGCTGCCTTAAAATGAATTTGTAATCAGGAAGCCTCGGGTATGAATCACAGATGTCATGCCGGCAGGTCAAAATGTGGATAAAATAGGGCAATGAAACTTGCAGAACATGAAAAAATGTAAGGATGGCCAATTGTTTCCATACTTTTCAGTTGAAATGTTGCGTCAAAATTTTGCACAGAAGAAAATTTGCTGACAGAAAGTGTAGGCTTACGTGACTTGATCAAATGAAACGGCAACAGCAGTTACTCAACAGTCAATTACAACTGTGACCATTCACGCTCAAGACTCTGCAATGCCTTGGAGCTCCAGCTGTTATGCAAGAGCCATGTCTTCATCAACATCACTGAAAATAAGCTTGGCAGTGCAGACTGCTTATAGTATCTGTAAAACTGTGGAACAACTGAATTATTTCACTAGAGAATCATTTCATTGCAAGGAAGTGCACATTTTGTGCTGAAATTGATCCCAATGTATCAGGATTGGTGATACATAGTTTAAAACTGCAACAGACTATCATTTTAATAGTGAAAGTGACGTCACTCTAGTAAATTATCTGGACTCTGCTGTTCTTTGTGTTTACAGGATGCTGAATCTCTGCAGAAAGCGGAGAGTTTGTGCAAGGACACTACAACAGGGTGTATTCTTGCTACCAAGAGATTAGAGATTTAGTTGTGCAAACATTTTTCCATTGTAGCTCAACTAATTGAGTTAACTGGCCTGGGTATGATATAAGCGATATATTTTTATTCTAAGAATGTGTAGAGAGGACAATGGCTAACAACAAACAATGGCTGTGGATCTTGCTGTACCATTAAAGGTCAGCTGGAATTCAAACCACTGACCACATCAGTTTATGATGCCAACTACCTCTGAGTCTTTTCTGACCCATTCCGGTGATGGACACAGAAAAAAAACAGGATAAAGAATGTTTATGGTCAAAACCCACAGATGACATGAAACATCAAGAAAAATGTTCAAACACTTCATGGGGGAAGGACATGGTGATAGGTCAAGCTTGAGACAAAGCACTCAGAATGAATGCCTTCCAACCATGAAATGTCGTTGCTGTCAATCAGTGGGTGAACAAGATTTAAGCTGGCACCGGCCATGTCACAAGGTGGCTTCTGTCCATGTGGAGTTTTCATTGCGCAGCTTCAAACAGGAACAAAAAGTGACCGCTGTGACAGACTATATGGTTCCAATAGCAATCGCTCAAATTGTTTTGTTCTCTACATGACAAACTCAATATATGAGATTGTGCTGAAGGAATCATATCAGTGTAATATGTCTTTTCTTATATAGGAAAGATGCTGTTCTCCAGAATGACATCTCAGTGTTTGAGCAGGTGTAAGGTTCTGTTGTCCAAATAAACTGGAGCTGAGGATGGAAGATAAACATGCATACAGAAGCATACATACATGTGATTATAGAAAAGCTTCAGTGCCAGTTAAGCTATGCTCTCATGCTTTCGTGCCTTTATCACACATTGGTAAAATGATATTTGTAAATCAGTCAGGAGACAGTGCCACCATGGGGGACTGGACGGGTGGGTTCTTGGTACCAGGATAGTCTGTAGGTGTAGGTGGTCAGCACAATCAGAAATTAGGAACAATGACTTTGAATGCTGATTTTAAAAAAAACAGACAGCTAGAAACATCCCTAATTCAGGATACCAATCCCTAAGAGTTGTATTTTTAGTAGGATTTAACTTGGCTGTAAAATTTTGGGACAGAGTGTGAGAAACACCTATTTTCTTGTATCAGTGAAAGCCAGCATGCATCACTTTTCTGTCTTCAAAACGATTACTGGTGCCAAATTGAAAAAATCTTGTGTACCATGCCTTCAAGCTTCCATGTAGCATTTTGCACATCAAACTATTAAAAAAAAAATCAACCTGTTTTCTTCTTCTCTCATCTTACAGTTAAAGGTCACATAATTAGTGCAAACTGCTACCAAATTATTACAACTCACAGCACAAAGTTGTATCCCAAAATGTAGTTGTAGGGTCCTTATGCTACTGCATAACTTGATTTATAAATCATAATTTGTGTCTTATAATTCTTATAATTCATAAATATTTATTTGATGTAGGGATAATAGAGACAGTCATTACGCTCTGCTCAGTGATAGCTATATTGACTTACAATAACATCACATTGGACAAAATACAAGGGTAACAGGAAGTTTATTGGTCATTATACAACAAAGGTTGCATAATAAAATTAGAGTGTGGTTTCCTCTTGATTGATTAATTGTTTGTAGAAAAAATAAAAATAAAATTATTAAACATGGAGGAGTGCAGATGGTGAGTTAAGTAGTCGCACAGCCTGAGGAATAGAACCACATCAGTGTTTTAAGTTATTTAACAACTAAAAAAGTTACTGGTGTCAGAAGTACATCATCAAGAGAATCAGAAAGATGGTTGAAAATATCAGGTTTATCAACTTTGACAGAGGCACACTAAATGCAACTAGGCGTTTTCATTTTTTTGTTTGTCTGTTTATTTTTGTTCTATACCACAGCATTGATTGTGGTTTGGCAGCCACATAGGCCTAATGTACATAATTGTTTGACTACCCATTAGATTTGGGCTCTTAATGGCTAAAATGCAAATGGTAAAAAATAATTTTTGTAAAGCAAAAACCTTTAAAATTTGTATTCATTGCCAGCTAAATAAGAGTGGTTGAAATTATTTAAAACTAGAAGAAGTGTGGGATAGTAAAACATAACACATTTGCTGCACAAACTCCATATTAGTCAATATGTTAAATTTAAAAATGTTTTTCTGTGCTTTTAAATTTCTTCAAAAGGGATTAAAATGGGTCTAAAATCAGCACAGAATGATAAAAAATAAACATTTAAACAAGAGCAAACAAGGCTATTTTGAATTCTTCCTGCTTATTTTTTATCATAACCAGTAGACTCAGCCCCTCAAGAAATAATTCATGTTGTGGGCTTCCTTCCTCTTGCTTGAATCCCACTCTTCTCCCCCATATGTTCTTTTTTTACTAACTCCTGTGTGTAAGGTAGAAAATAACCCTGCCTATCCTTATTTTAAGCTCTTATTTTCTAACTTACAGCTCACTAACTATAAATTCTAATGACACAGATATAAAGTTAAAACTGCTGTCTGGCTGCTCTGGCATAGTTCTTGGTATTTCTAATGGTGCTTTTAATTGTTGGAGAGCTAGATATGAAGATTGTAGCCCTCACATTAAGTTGCTCTAGTTATCAGCCCCAACTGAAGTCTTTGAATCTTAATGCATAACACAATGGATAACTCTTATATATCTAATGAATACAAATATCTATTGAGATCGCCATGGTGTGACCTTCAGTTGGAAAACACTGAATTTTCTTCCAGTGCATTATAAAAACCCATCTGAGATAAATGACAAACTCTGAGTTGCAGCGCCAGGGAGGCAGAGGCTACATCGGCTTATGCTTGAGCGAGCATGTAGGCCATACGCCATGGATGCACCGCACACCCTGAGGTGAGTGAAGCTTTTTTTTATATATATATACACGTCAAGCAAGCTTCACTGCATCCTTGTGACACAACCCCTGCCTCAGAGAGGAGTCAGCCCTGTGCTGAATAAAATAGGTCTGATATCAGCACGGAATATGGTAAATTGTTAAGGACAGAGATAAACTGGGGAGTGAAGGGGTTGATATGATATTATTTGAACAAATTTTAATAATTGTTTAGTGTGTCAATAAATGGCCCTCAAATTAATTGATTAATAGACATC
The DNA here is from genome assembly GCA_029783725.1 of Acanthurus tractus. Lineage (NCBI taxonomy): Eukaryota > Metazoa > Chordata > Actinopteri > Acanthuriformes > Acanthuridae > Acanthurus > Acanthurus tractus. Next base: position 12,028,303 of record JAQNCA010000025.1, read on the forward strand.
AAATACAGTAACCTATAATTTGTCATATTGAAATGATTTTTCATCATTTAGGATGAATTAAATTAGAATTTGTTGTTTACTGCAATATATGGGTATCAATTGATGACATCTTTGCACTTAAAGCACATAATAGCAGATGTGACTAACAACAAGTAGATATAAAGAATGATGTTAAAATAAATGTGATTCATCATTTTAATAAAATTCTAACTTAAAATTTAGATAATTGTCTCATACAAAAATAAATATCAAAATTTTATCCTTTCAACAACATGTTGTGGTCTGGGCAGAGATTATAGCACTGTTCTTCTTTAAGTTTATGCCACCATCACAGCTAATTAAAGAAAGACAGCCACTAACTAACTAGAACACCTTACTTTTCATAATGCAGGACAAACACTTAATGTACAGGAGCTTCTGCTGATTAGCAGGTGTTGAACTGATATTCGCAAAGAGTAGTCTTGTGGGAATCAGTGTTAACATAATCCTAGCTAACTAGCTTCCACTTTCAGAGTGAACTTTAATTAACCTAGTTGCAAGCCTCTACCTTCAGATGTCTTTACAAAGTTATTAGAGCAGTGTTGAGTGTTGTTAAGGGATTAGGCCACTTAGGAACTGTATATATCCAACGATAAGAGGGCTTGTTGATAAAGGGTAAAGAAATGTCTTGAATGTATACTGTGTTGTAGTATGCATGGCATGTTCCAGTCAATAACACACCACAGTTCATACTAGTGTTATGAATGTGGGAAAACTTTGCATAGGGAAGTGTTCTCAGAGTTCATTAACAATTTGAAACCACATAGTTTTAAACTATTTTTAGAGCTAAGCTACCTGTTTCCTGGGCATGCCGAGGATTGACACTTCTATGCTGTTTTTAAAAAATATGTAATCATGCAAAATAGCTATAGTATCAATATTATTCAATGCATCCTGTTACACAAAGAGTGGGGGGAACTCAAAATTCAGCACAACTTTAATAGAAAGTAAGCATGCAAGGCTCAGGATCCAGTCTTAAACAATCTACACAGTGAAACTTTTTATTGGTTACATTTGAGCACCAATTACAGTAGCCTACAATTGCATTTTTTCAGAGTTAAAATTAATTTATAAACAGGATTGTGGTCTTGTTTAAATTGTGTTTTGGAAGTACAATGGAGTGTTACTGAAAGACATGAAGCTGGTCTCATACCAGGAGTTAAACTTTTGCCGCCTGGGTGAAAACCAGGAATCCTTACTGCAAGAACATATTGAACCTATACATTATAAACACTGTAGTTTACATTGTGACACATCAATTAAGACTGGGTCAAATGACATCAAGCAGAAGTGACCACATTTTTCAGACATGCTTAAAGTCATGACAGTTTTAAGAAATTGCACCGTAATTGGTGATAAAAGGTCACATGTAGCACTTTTAAATATAATTTAACTAATTTGTTATGTGAAGGACTATAACATAAAGCATTTGTCAGACAAAATGGTTTGTACCACAACAACAATGCAGAACCCACAGTGCCAACAATCGAATTACATACAGCAAGGGAAATGTGTTTTACTCTGTTGCTAGGTGATGTGACCTATCACATCTTTTGGTTGGAATGGGCAAGCCAATCCTGTTTCCATGTTTGAAATCCATGGTGAGATTAGATGTGAAATTTGAATATGAACAAGGCTATCTGGGCTAATTATAACCACTCATCCCGCTGCCTCGTCAGCACTGAGAGCGACATTCAATGGAATCAAAAAACTGCAGGATGAAGGGAGGAGGAGGAGGAGGAAGGAAGGAATAGGAGAGAGGAAGAAAGGAGTGAGGTGGGAGGAGTCAAGAGATCAATCCCTATAGTTTGGGATTATGTGTGCTGAGATAACATCCTCCACCCCACCCACTGCTCTCTTTCTGGGTGAGTGTTTCAAGGCTGCAGCGCGTGATTCCCTAACCCATCACAGGCACACACACACACACACACACACACAAACACA
>JAQNCA010000025.1:12030385-12046236 GCA_029783725.1 Acanthurus tractus
ACACACACACACAAACATGCACACACACAAAAGCACCTTCACCCATTCCCTGCGCCCCCCCATCCGCATAATACCGCTGGCCAAGTTTACACCTAGCTCTGTCGCCACGGTCTCCAAATGCGATTAGCGCTTATCTGAAGGAAGACCAAACTACCTTCATCATCGAGTTCATCATCGTCACATCCATATTCATGCTGTTCAAATCCCCTCCGGAGTAAAACTAAAGGGATTCAAGCACCTGAGAACACGGAGCGCTTAGCGGAGGAGGGAGGATTGCAGCTTTCTCTATTGAGGTCATGGTGCCGTATAAAATAGGCATTTGAAGAGTTTTGTTCCACAAAGACATATTCACCATTTCAAGAAAGGGACAACTTCTTTCATACAGTGAATTTGATTGCATGAAATGAAGACAAATTAGGGTATCTTAGAAATAACAGGATGTGATGTAAAATTAATCACTTTACTGAAAAGTATGCCTTTTTTTAAACATTTTTTGTTGCCTTCTGCTAATATTGATGAGAAATATTTTTTACAGGAGGTAGGCTGCAACGAGAGCCACTTTTGTGAAACCAGTGCCCTTGTTGGGCTTAATTAATAAGTGAAAAAGTTGTTGTAAGTGTTCATTGATACATAAGCTCTCCCAGATGTTTTGATTCTGTTGCCTTTCCACACTGTAAGAAAGATTTGGTAGTTTTTTTCTTTTTGCAATGTGTACCAGCAATGCTGGAGATCACTGAAACCGGAACAAAAGAACAGTGCAGTGGAACAGTTATGTGAGTTTAAAAATGTATTTATTTATTTTTTTAAACCACACAACTTAACTACACAATAGTCAATTCTACTTTACTGCTTAAACAACAGCTTAATGCCACCTTGGCGACATGTTTGTGCTCCATCTATATGTTATACTTCCAGCATTTTTTTTTTTTTTTTAATCTTAATGTTGGTCGAACATTAAATTAAAAACAACAGCAAAAAACAAACAAACAAAAAACAGTAATTCTAGCTCTGGGCAAAAAGCAAACAGCATCTGTACAGTATAATCTGTATACTGTTTGGATCCATAGATATGATCATGGCATATATATGTGTTCTGCAGCTGTTGCATTTAATTCTGGGTCAGACAGAAATCAGGCGTATTTGACGAAGGATTAGTATTCATTATTTTAATTGACATTTTTAAACTCCTTTATCAGTCAAAATAAGTATAAGCAGTTCATAAGTAAAAGCAGCCAAGCAAAATGTTTTAATTTTTTTCTGTTGTTGTTTTTCTGGAAAATTAACTCCAGTAAAAAAAACAAAAAAGCCAACTATGTTAAGAAATATCTAACTACTCTTGTTGTAAAAAGATGTTCTAATAAGATAAAACTTTAATTTTAGCCATAATAAGTGACATTTAACTGATAAAACCAGAAGAAAAAAAGATGTGTCTTTGAAGATCTTGAAGCCACAAGAAAAATATGTGGTAAAAACTAAAGCTTTCTCTTTCGTTCTTTTACTGCTCGTTTTTTATCTTGAGTATTAAATACCGTCTTGATTCTCCATTTCTTAGTCTTCCTATGTCGCGGCTACAGCTCTTCTACGCTACTGTAACGAATGTTTCCCATCACCAGCCACACAGGCCTACCTTCAAAACCACGGCCCCAACGGTTCCTTACCACTTCCACCTCCTTGTTCTCAGTGTGTGTGTGTGGGTGTATGTGTATGAGGGTTTATGCAGCACACAGCTGCCAAAAAGGCAGCCGAAACCTTGATAGCATCATTACACAGGAAAGAAGCACATGAGCAAGACACTAGCTGGCGCTGCTAAATGTGGAAGAAAGGGGAGAATTGGGGTTAAGTGCTTATCTGTCTCTTGGTGGAACAAAACAGATGTTCAGAAAGCATGGGATCTCTTCAATGTGACTTTTGTGTGGAGGTCAGGATGTGAACGTGTCCTTACCAAAAGTCTTAAATCACTCCTAAATAGCTAAGATGGACGTACATGTTTGTGAAACTGAATGTTGACATATAGGCTCAGGGTAAAAGGTCAGTTCTCAAAGAAAAGATGACAGTCTAGACAACAAAAACATCCACCATAAATTATTTAAAGTAGCTTTTGCCTTACATCTGTGGGTCTATTTTTGTTGTTTGATGGTATGTGTGCAATGTGATGTCAAGATATTTCCAATAAAATCTGCCAGTTTCATAATTCAAATTTTTTCAGCAGTCCAAATTATTGGTGGAGTACTTACAATAAATATGTATGTAAATGGCAAGGATTTTATCTAGAGCCACCATGCTACACTAGTTTTCAAAAGTCATACAGTGTCAAGATTCTGTTGAGTTATCCTGGAAAATATACCAAAAAAACTTGAAGTATCAAAAGATGAGTTAGGTTTTGTGGTTGGCAGTGACAACAAAAAACTTAATTTATAAAACTTTCACCAAGAGTACTAAATCACATGTAAAAGTGCTTTATTAAAATTTACATTATCAATTAAAATAGCGCATTTGACCAACAATCATGTATTCAAAATATAAACAAATTCAATATTATGGCTGTTCAAACATATTTTCTGCAAGGAAGTTAGATAGTGTGTTGTAACAGAGCAGGTGGTCCAGCTAGCACTAGACATAAAATAACTAGACCACCTTATACAATGCTATTTAAACTAAACTAATTTGATGCATAATTATTGGGAAAAAAATATGAAAACAAAACAAAACAAAACAGAGCCTGCAGTTGTCTGGTAAATGTCATCAACAGTACACACAAATCTACAATGTTTTCCTCTGAAATGTGGAAGCCAAATTTGCTTATACTTATTGAACTAAAAGAAGTTCCAGAACCATAAAAAGCACCATGAAAATGTCTGATAGAGTGTGATGTAATTTGTCTCAAGAGTGTGGAGCTATTCTTAAAGATGTGTCTGCTAATTGACCTGAATCAGCTTCTCCTTTCACCTTTAACCCAACCGAGTCATTGGGAATATTCCCAAACCTGCTCTCTCAGGGGTCACAACTCCCACATTATCTTTGAGGCGTATCTGAGACTTTTCTTCCACCACAGCATCCTTGGCCCTCCACCTTCTTCCAGTCTTTACTGCCACTCCTCTTTGGGCTATCATCAGGTCACTTGAGTCCCTGCGCATCAGCACCTCTCTTATCCTTGACACCTTGAACTCTTATTCCAAAGACCTCAAGGGCAACTGCAGCATTGTTTTGTCTCCATAGAGGGCAGTGTTACAGAGGCTTTTTGGCAACGCCAGTAATCTCTTAAGATAGCTACTGACCTTCTGACCCAAGGTCTCAACGGAGGAGACAAGTAGCGGTCAGTGAATTCATGGAAATACACCTCGCTGGTGTAATCACACTTTGTACTTGGCCCCAACTGGTTGACTGAGCTTTGCCAGCTGTCCAGGTTAGGTTGTGCCAAGGCTTTTCACAGGCCCCTCTGAAATGGTTTGGGATTAGCGGCCAATCAGTGCTAAAGTGGAACCTGCCCATGACTCAGCCCTTTATTAGCACAAGTGATCTTGATCTGGCCATCTTGAAGTTCATCCAAGCCCACTAGATGAGTTTCTCCAACCCTTGCAGGATCTACCTGAATCCTTGAACTCAGTCTGTGGTGACTGCCTGGTCGTACATTAAATCCTTAATGGGAGGTACACATGTCCCTGAATAGTTTCAGGGGCCCCTGCACTCTGGCTCTGCAGACTTGACTATCAAGTTCATTGCTACAGAGGAAAAGGGTTACAGAGATTTTGCAGCCTGTGATTATCCCAAACTTTAGTTTTTGCCACTTTGATGTCACTGCCTGAGCTGAGACTCTTATTCTGAAGTGGTCATAATAATCCAGGATCAGGTCTGCAACATGGTGTGGCAAACTGTTTGGACCCATTTTTGGGAGATGGAGCCATATGCGATAGCAAAGTCTGGCTAACACACTGTGAGGTCTCACTTGTTCTCCAAGGCCTTCCGGATGGGCTACGTCTCCACTCCAGTCTGTTTCAGACACCCGGGCGAGTTGTCTCCTTTTGCACTAATATGTCCATGTTTTTGTTGCTTGAGAGAGAGTCTGACATCTGTTTTGCTATGAAACAGGAGAAGACTTCCACTTAGCAGCAAGATCATCTTGAAGTGGTCAAATCTCTCGTAATCAATTTCCTTTGAATCCAGACCCCGTAAACAAATCTCTGCTGTAGTTCGACCTTCCCTCTTGTTCAGATGACTCTCAGAGTATTCTCCAGATTCTTCAATGAGGAGTTCTTGTACACCTTATATGGGACTCCACTGGATCAAGAGATAGGTTATATCTTGCTTTCTTCCCAGCTTCCTGGACTACACTCAGGAGTGTCCTCTTGTCAGAATTCTTAATAGGAGGTGGTGAATCTACAAGGATGTCACACTGGCCCAGCTCCCCGTGCCTGCTGGGGTCATTGGAGGTGCTTTGCATAAGTAGGTCAGTTAAATACATACAGGACACCTCAGTGTTACATGCCTAGAATTTGTTTGAAAGTGTTAACATTATGCAAATATATGCTAATTTGTTTATACTATACCATTTTTTTGCTGCTTCTTTTATTGACTCCATAATGAAATTTTCCCTTCTAAACCAAAGTCGTTTTGACCTCTATCGAGTTTTTATAATTATTCCTAAGGCAGTAGATGCATATCTGTCCACAATCTAGTTTACCAATCAGCTTATCTAATATGCTGCAAGTGAACTTTGTTCACACCCTGCATGTGCTGTCCCTGTCGCCACAACCATACCCCTCCTTCCCTTTTCTCTTGCTCAACTCCTTTTATCACTCCACATCTACAGGGGAGATGTAAAGCTTTTGGAGTAAATGAAGGCTTTCTCTTTAATAAATGCCTGTGCAATTAACTTAGCTCCTTCTCCACTGATTTATGGCGGCCATGTTGTAGACTGGAGTCAGCCAGGCCCTTTGGGTTTCAAAAGAGAGGGCTAGTTGGCTAACTTCCCTCTTTCTCTCTCCCTCTCTCTCTCTCCTTTTCACTCTCTATGACACACACACACACACACAGATACACACTTTCAACCACAAACAGCGTATGCACAGGGGGACTCATTCACATCTGCTTCTTTAAGAAAGAAAATTATGAGTGAAAAGGCAGAGAAGAAAGAGCAGTCAGTGAAACGATGAGGCATAATGGCAGAATGATTGGAAGTGGCGCTGCAAATTCATCTGACATCAGTCCTCTTATATAGGTTTTAATTCAAAAGTCATAAAACATATTTAGCATAAAGCCTCAGTCTTTATATTTATATCCAAAAAACAAACTCACTGTTAATAACACACTGAACACAGTAAAAATAATTCTATGGTGGATAAACATTATTTTAAAAGTGACTTAGTTCCCTTTTATTTTAAAATGACACAAATACATGTCTGCAGATCTTTTATACCTAAAACTGTGCTGGCAACAAAGTGCCATATGGGAGTGATGGCACACACAATTTGGAAAAAACCAACCACGTCATTCACGTCAAGTGGTTGGTGCAAGTTGGAAAATAAGGGTTTATTGGTCGTCTCAGAATTTTCCCACACGGACTGTCCCGTCTCCTCCCAACGAAGAAACAGCAGCCTTCAACACTGTTGTCATTCCTGACAAAGTCTCCCTCACAATGACATGTGAACATGGACAATAACAAATGCCACAAATCAAACAAAATATATGTTTTTTTATATGTCAAAAATGTTGCGCAACACAGCTGTTGTGTAAAAAACACCTGCTTATTTGGTGGTTTTCTGAAATTCTCCAATTTGACCGTGGGCTTCATGAGCTGTTAAGCTTTGCACTGCACCCAGCTGCATAAACCTCCTCTATATGAGCTCTGTAACATATATTTAAATGAAGAAAGCTTGATAAACTGTCTCTGCTGTTTCCATAATGCATGACTGCAGATGAGTGAAAAATGTAATGTTAAAATTCTTGATACTACAGATTACATTCAGGCATTACATATATTTGGTACCTTCTGGGTTTGTGGTCAAAACTACATCATAAATATAGATAGTGACAAGATGAAAAACAAAATCAAAGATGAAAGATTTTAATCTCAAGATGAACTCATCTGGCATTGCTGTATTTAGCTCTATGATGATACTTTACCTTTTAGAACAGATCTTAAAAAAATAAACTCTACTGCTTATGGTCTCTATAGAGTGTGAAATAGCACACAGGAAACATGGATGAAACATTTTACTCCTGTACACAATTTATTTTGACCTGAAGTGTGTCCTGCTGAAGTATCCTTGAGCAACACACAGTCACATCCCACTTGCTTACTCTGTGTGAGCAGCTTCAGATACAGAGTGTTAGCTAAATGGCTTAAAAGTTAAAACACTGACACAGTGAAGTCAGATTTAGTTTCATAATCTTAATCACATACAGTAAAGTGTTGGAGTAGACGTAGAACTCTGACAGGTTAAGAGGCAGACTCTGAAATATCTGCAAAATTAGAGCAATGGTAAAAGGCGATTTTAAAGGCATGGTTCATGGAAACCGAAATTATATACTCAGGTGAAGTATATTGGCTTTCATCACAAATTTTCCTTTTTTGTTTAACTTTTTCATTCATCGAGTTGATATTTTTACGGCTTCCCAAGAGGAATTCAATGCTCCAAAGCAATATTGTCCAGATAGTTTTAAGCATATGCGTACAACCTCAGTAATTCTGCATTTCTTTTAATTTTCCTAGGGCTGAAATAGACCTGTGGCCATTATGTTTGCTGATTCTATTAAGTTCAGTACAGTCTTCGTTGACAAGAGGGCGAGAAGACAATGACAGAGTTTTTTTTTCATTTTGAATTGAGTATTCCTTTAAAGGCAGTCATTTATTTATATATTTTTGTTGCTCGAAGCCTTTGAGTGCCTCTTTCAGATGAGCTGCTAAATTTAGCAAAGAAACATCCATGATTTCAATAATTTATTCCCAAACTGGCCTGCAAGGATCAACTCTCACATCTTTCAAGGGCTTTGTACTGTAGATGTGACCACAGATCTCCCAGTTTGTTATAATATGACTCCCAGAATGTCTCAGATTCTATTTGTGACTCTGTCTATTTACTTAAATGCCTTTCAGACGTATAGGCCGGGGCCCCTCCCAAAGCCTACCCACATTTGAAAGCCCTCTGCACCCCCAACACACACTCTCTCACACACATGCCCCTGCAGAACCCCGGCCCTGCCCTTGTCTGCTGGCTGCCTCGCTGCACACTGGCTCCATTCTTCCCAACCACGGATTGAGAGGGGCTGGTGTGTCTGTGTGTGTGTGTTTATGTGTGTTTAGGAGTGTATTGGTGCATACAGTGCATTGAGTATGCTGGGAAGCCAGTGTATATGTATGCTTGCGTTAGGCCATGCCTCAGAGGGTACAGTTGTGTGTGTTTCATGTCTTTTGAGGTGATTGCTGCGTTAACGTGCATGCAGATGGGACACACTGGGCTTAATGCATGATTTGTGCAGGAATATGTGCACGTGACAGCGAGAAGGAGGGACACAGACAGATGCAGCAGGCCAGGATGTGAGCCGGAGAATTCAGGCAGATGACCCCCGACAACCCTCTTTTACCCCATACCCCCTCTCAAGCCTATCCACCCCACACACACCACCATGCAGACACAATGCGGCCCGTACACAATGTTCTCAGTGAGGCTGGCCTGTCATCTCCTGGCACAGGATTTTCAGAATGGATGTAATTGGTTAGGGTCAGTCTCTTATTATGGTTTCAGCTATGAGTGATGGCAAAATAATATGAAACAACTTCACCAAGTCACAGGGGGAAAAATTGGCTCAGGGACAGTGAGAGTGTCATAATTTGTTTAAAATACTTAAGATTTTTTTTTTCAATGCTTTTGTTGCTTCTTTTCACTAGAACTGTGTTGTTGCTTCTCCTCAGCGCTTCTTGTGATTTATATGATGAATAAGAAGTGTTAAAGCAGATACAAGAATGCAACTTTGTATATTCTTATAATTACTAAATTGAAATCCAAGTGTTCACATGCTGAAAAAAAGAAGCTCAGTCTCTGTTAATGTTAAGCTATATTTTTATATATTAATATTAAGCTTAACAACCAAATGGGATCTGGACACACACACAATTGAAAGGAGAATCGGATGCATCTTCTGACAGCAATATAATTGCCAATAATTTTTTGATATTAAAGCATCAGAAACTAAATGTAACTCCAGATTTCAAGAGTTAGGCACAGATGTAAAGCAATTTTTATTAAGATGCACTTTTTTGTTCATGAGGAAAAATACTGTAAGGATTGTAACTGTGTGTCCATAGTCTTTGATCATTGAATGACAAGTAGTTTATCATCAAAACTAAAACTTACAGTGTGAGGCGGCGCAGTTTGATGTTGTTACCATGAACCTGGAAGCTACCTTTGCTTTCCACTTCTTGCACCACATGGGCACAAAATCACAGAGACAGGAACATAACAGCAGCTTACCTTTGTGTCAGCCCAAGGCACTGAGCGCTTTCTCCCTCCCTACATCTTCACTTTGTAGCCCATGCCAAACACTGTTACCCCAAATCTCCTACTAACCTGCCTCCTTATGGCAGCAGTTCTCAGAAGGCGATCGCTGTGGCATGGCAGAGCCACGCGGCACCATCTGCTGCAGCGGGGCACGTGGTGGAGGGGAGGGACAGGCTTCTTCCCCCTGCCTCACCCGCTCTATCCCCTCTACCTCCCTTCATCCAAATCCTTCATCCCATGTTTCGAAGATCATCCTCCACACACACACACACACACTATCGTTGCTCCCCACCCCCCAAACAATCCTCCTGATAATTTCAAGGAATGAAGAGTCCCTCTTCGCTTGGATTTATGAACTCCTGCGGTAGCCATGGCAACCAAGGGGCAACTTTGTATTTTGGGGGGGCTAATAAGGGGGGTGAGTAGGGTGTTTGGGTGGGGAGGGTGGTAGTAAGATATGTGTGTAGGGAGGGGGGGTAGAGAAAGAAGAGGCATTGTTGTGTTGGCATTCAGGGTGTCAGCAAACCAGAGTAATTGCTGGGTCTTTATAAAGGCAAAGAGGTAAAAGCTTTTACTGGGGGGGTGCAACTCTCTAGACACTCCCAGCATATGGCTGAAGGGAATAAACATTCACTCCGTTTATATTTGCTGTTGACGAAATTATTTTCATTATTATTTATTTTTTGGCACAAGAGTAATGGAAGGGTCAATTCAATTTGGCTGCCAGCTAAATGAGACATGGTATGTTTGTGTGTGTGTGTGTGTGTGTGTGTTTTTTTTTAGGCTAAAATGCATACCAGCTTACACTTACTATTCCTTTAAGATATAAGTTAACCAGCCATCTACCATTACACTGTACTAACACCTCTGTATCATATGCCACATGTAAATCCTGGAACCATAATGTATGTGATCTGTTTACTGTCACCATGACTCTGTATCTGTAGCTCTCTCCAGGATGTATATATCTGCTTTCAGCCCCTTATCAGGCGGGAACAGTGTTCTCTGTAAAGCACAGACTCAACCACTATAGAGACATACTCGCTGTGGAAAGACAGTGAGAGAGAGAGGGAAAGAAAGCGTGAGAGAAAGAGAGAGAGAGAGAGAGAGAGAGAGAAGGAGAGAAAGAAAAGAAAAAAAACTCCTGACACCTCAGACTCCACTTCACAGCCAGTGAAGGAAGAAAGTGAGCGAGCCGCTAAGCCTTCCCTCCCTGCAGCCGCCTGCAAGGTGGAGATATTACCGTTCACATTTGGACAGATGTGAGGATCCCACTGTGGGGTGTGTGTGTGTGTGTGATAGGTTAGGTTAAGGCCTTTAACTGTCACTGAGATTTCCTCACATAATGAATGTCTATGCTTGATTTTGCAAAGCAACATTTTTTTTTCACACACACAGGCCAAAACAAGTGTGATTCAAAAAAAAATTTTGAAAGAAAAATGTGTCCTTTGTCATAAACTCTGAGAAGCACGTCCATTTCTGCGTGGTTGCGGTTTTGGTCGAGGTAACTGTTTGCATCTACCTCTGGGAGAGCTGGACGCTTGCTGGGAACAATGGACGGATGCTGGGTTTTACGTATCCCAAAAGGACAATTTAGAGAGCCTGTAAACAGTTGTGTTCTGGTCATATTTCAAAATGCACAGCAGGATTACTTGTGAGTGTGTTTGCTCTAAAAAGGCTTTATGATTGAGCTGCTAGGGGAAACAAAACAAACATACTGCAGGAGACAGGGTCTGTATTGGTGTACAAAACCATGTACTTAAAGGGGACAGTGAAACAATAATAGCAAAATCAAACATGACATGATCTTATTGCCCTCCAAATGTCAACTGCTGTAGCAAATATTCAAGACCACAGACTCACAGAGTATGCAAGCAAAGGAGAAAAAAACACGTCACAGTGGCACAAGGCTGCAAGAGCTTCTAAAATAAATACACAAGAAAACAGCGGCAGTCAGCATATGAACCGACACAAAATGGATAACTAGGAGGACGTCTGAGTGACTTGTCCAAACCCTAGTCTCATGTCTTATGCACTTTCATGTTGCATTATATTTAATTATAGATCATACCGGGGCAGCCCTTAACAGGGCCTGCTTGCCTCACAGGTACAAACAGCTGAATTATTCAGTAGCAGGCGTGTAGGATAGGATGTGGTGTGAGTGCAGCAGGAGAATAAGCTCACTCTTATTCAACCCTCTGCTCCATCTTGCTGCGGGACAAAATGGAGATTCAGTGAGGTTAAATGGCAGATTTTTACAAGCTTGCACAAGGCATAAACCAGGCAGGACACCTTTCAGGTATACTATACACAAAAAAAATGCCAATGTTGTAGTTTATGAGCGACCGGCAGCAGCTGGTTGCTGCTGTTTTATTTTTAATGCCAGTGCAAGTCATTGGCAAACCATTTATCTGAAAATCAATTGTAGTGGCAGAACAAGCTTAAAAGCATTAAACCATGGCCATGTCTTTACACTGCAGTTTATTTCAGGTTGACTGTCGACTGCTATCATTATTAAACCAAAACCTATTACCATTATCTTTCTTTCATCCTCTGTGTCCAGTATATTTTTATACATTCTCCAATGTGAGAGAGCAAATTGCGAATGGAGCTATAAATAAAAAGAGATCTTTTAGTGGTTACAAGGATGGAGGGAGAAGACACAAATTTGTGCATTTCTGTTTATAGCAGGAATTAATGGCTTGTCCGAATGGACTGACAAATCAGGTGACATACAGATGTGATGTAATCCCTGTGTGTCTTTTTATATCCCCAAAGACTTAATATTGCTAAAAAATAATATTTGAGAAGAGAAAAGTGGATGATAAGAACTGCTGGCTAGCTGAGGGGTGAGGGGGGAACTGTAATAAAAACGTGTTGTTTTTGCTCAGCAGTTAACAGACAGGTTTGACAGTATTGACTGTTTTTCTTTTTTTCAAATGAAAAATGAGAACATGATTCAGATTTGAGGTAAGATTTGCACTGGGATTTCTTTGCAGAATTAGGCCAGACACACAGCTGCTTCTTTCATTTTCATCAAACATGGCCAACTTTATTGGGTTTGTTAGACTCCTTACTTCTGATGACACAGCTACTCTTTGTGGAATCCTGCACTTCATGAGGTAAAGTATCAACTCTAGTGATTTAATCTTTTGATTGAATCCATTTTTTATGTCAGCTGGGTAGAGATTGTTCTAAATTGCCCTGTGATAAATTCTAAATTACCTAAGATTGTAAAACATTTAGCACCTCTGCTAAAATTGTCTGGGCTGAAATGATTTAATAGTTTATCTGACATTTTAACATGTGAGGCTCAGTTATTGAAGGACATCAAAAAATAACATATGACCTTTGACCCCAGTCTTGATTTTATGCTCCATTCAACATGTGCTCAGCCTGTATGTGAATAATACAGACACATATAGATGCAAACAGCAGATATTGCCCTGATTTTAATAATGTGTCGTTGAAGTAAACTGTTGTTTGAAGCTATAAACAGAAGCTCAGTGGGACAAAACTGGTGACATAATCAACACTGTAGCAAAACTATAGTGTCTCAATTTTACAGAACTGGCACCATGTTATAAAAATAGGCTACAGACACAATATGATGCTTGTAGTCCCATTTTAACGTTTCCAGGTGCTGTCTTTGCTGACTGGGTTGAAAGCAGGCTTTGGATTCACAGCAGGAGTGAGGAGTGTTGGGCATGTGTTCTGCACTCCTCAGTGGTTCCTGCTGAAAATTTCGAATGAGACGGAAAACTTTGGATATTTCTGCTGTCGTCTCTGCTAACAAAGTAAGCTGCTCATTCCTGCCATTTCTGACAGCAAAAAAAAGCCTGAAGTTTGTGGGATAAGTCCACTCTAGATGTCTAAATCCATGTCAGACTGGCATGACTTTCATGTCAGTGAGTTTTAAATGAAATTTTATTTAGTTTCATGGAATTTAGTTGTGTTTGTCAAATTTTACAGCAATATAGATGCTAGAATTTATTTTAAAAAAAAGGAGATTGACAAGAAGTTTCAGCGTATATGTGAGAAAATAGAGATAACTCATGGGACAGGCAGTAAAGAGGGAGACATGTAGATGCAAGGATGTGGGGGTGGAGTGACAGATAGAAGAGAGAGAGAGAGAGAGATAGAGGAGAGAAGTGGATGCAATGAACAGGAAGCATCCGGAATGAATTCCCAGAGATGGCCACGCATGGCTGGGTTGAACTGGCCTGGATCCGAGAGGTGGAGGCTGGGTGGGGGGTTGAGAGGCTCCAGCATGTCCAGCTGGACAGAAGGAGAGAGACTGAAAGACGACAGAGAGAGAGCGAAAGAGAGAGAGAGAGAGAGGCCCCCGAGCGCCGACAGGTGTAGCCCTGCAGTCCAGCTGAGGCCTCACAGCTGACCTGGATCTCTGGATATTTCTCTCTATGTCAATGTCTCTCTCTCTTTCACTCTCTCTCTCTTTCCCCCCCATCAAAACACATGCTTTAACTCTGAGGGTTACACACGACAAGCTACATTATGTTGCACCACGTTAGTTTTTTTTCTCATTTAATATTTGATAGTCTCTCAACCAGGCTGCAGCACAGCCACTATTTATCACACAACTGCCTGGAGTTAAAAAACTAGCACCCTTTGTTAAACACTCGAAAAGTCTCCCTCCATGAATCCATATTGCATAAGAATGCAGATAATTATTATTTAGTGACTGATATGCAGTTCGCATACATTAGAGGACAGTGACACATGGAGAAGCAGTCAGCTTTACACGAGCAAGAAGTGAGTACGGCTGTACTCTTGAGACCAATTCCCCTAAGGATGGAAAGCAATGCAGAAGTAAACCAAAGTCCACAATAATAAAGAACTGGTCTTCTTGAGCAGTTTGATCTGTATGTCCCATTCATGAAAGCCACTGTCTGAGCAAAAACAGATACTTACTTTAGAATCGTATGCCTCGGTTGACAATGCTGAGCAACAGGAAATGCAGGATGACATGACAAATGTCTTTGGCTGGATTTACACCCAAGGCATCGGGATTAAACGACTCAGTTGAGACACCAGAGAATCATAACATATAATCAATGTGCAAGAATTTTATGTGAAGCAGTTGCTACTGAGACATAAACTTTAAAAAGAATAATGGACTCATGGTGCAAGGTTTACTTAAAATATCTCTGTGCTTCTCACAAGACTGGTGTTGTGCTTTACTTATTTATTTATTTTTTTAACTTAAACCATGTCTCCCATAAACTCTGTTGCTTCCTACCACAGAGAGAAAAGAGCTTCCCCCAGACGAGGTCTGTCCCTTTGGCTTTACTAAAAGGATAAATATGCTGTTAAGTGACTTTTTCCTCTCGACCCGAAACTAAAAGCTTTGTTCTCTTTCATAAACAAAAAAATAGACCTCTTCCTGTTTTGTGATGAAAAAAAGTCCCCCAATTTTCCGCTACATCTGAATAATAAAGCAAAATGTAAAAAACAAGGTAAAAAAAACTGCTGCTTCATTACGCTGCTTCAGTTATTTCTGATTAATTATTAGATTTACTTCTTCGAATCAATGTGATAATAATTAACTGATACCAACAAGTTTAAGCAATCCTGCCCTTTTGATATGACACTAAAATAGACTGTTGTTAAATATTGTGCTTCAGACCACCTCCTGGTCCTCATATTATAATACTTTAATATTAAGAAATATCTTTTACCAATTAGTGCCTCTATCATTATTCAAACCTTTTTGTCATGTACTGTTATTTGAAACATCAAAATGATTAAAAGTAGCCTCGAATTAATTTAATTTGCCTCACTGGCTCGTTACGTGAGGCGACTCTTAACATGATGAGTAAATGAGTATTCCAATATGACAAGTTAAAAATGATAAGGTCAGTGCTGCTGAACAAAGAGGGACCATTTTCTGTCATTCGACAGAGGACTAGATTACACTCATGTTAAATAAACAATGAATTAGAGTGAATGAGCAAGAACACTTTGATTTGCTGTTAACAGCACGGCGATTAATCTTACATCAAAAATGAAGGTACGGGAAAAAAACCCCCATAAAGAATGAAAAAAATATAATGAGCACCGTTGTGGAGGCAGCATTGTTTCATGTCATTGTTGAATGTTGTGAGTGTAATGCACTGCAGTTATCACACGCTGTGTCTTTCCTGCTTAACAGGGTTTCATACTTTGTTTTGTGTTAAAATCGTGTTTCCTTAAAAAGAGCTATGACAATCTGCAAATTGGATAATTTAATCTGTTTCCTGTGCAACATTTTGAGAGAATATCAACATTTAAATGAGGCAGATAAGTCCGTCAGCGTCACATTAGGTTTAAACATTTTTTTTAAACAAAGCTATTTATTTTGGAAAATCATTACAAGGAAATTCTAGATGTCAAAGTTCAGTTCTGCAGTAAATTAGTTATTCATGCAGACATTTCGCAGTGTTGCAATTCATTTGTGTCTTTGTAACTTTTGTTTTCGTGTTGTGCCACTTATGATTCCTGACAGCAAAGGCATATCTCATGAGGAAAAATATCTGCACGCACTTCCGTGAATATTTGGCTCCAACCTACACTGCGACTTTTAATACTTTGGGGAGAGACATTTTTGTCTTAGCTGTGATATTTGACTATTTGGGCAGACATGCAAGTGTGTGTTTCCCTGCATGCCCCCCCCTCACAAATACACACATCAATAACCACCCTTCCGTCCAACCTCACACGCACACACACACACACACATATACATAAACACGTACACTCATGTGGATATTATCAGTAGTGCTCAGCTGAGGCTCCAGGCCTGTCCGGTCCCCACGGCGTAGCGGTGACCAGGGGAGGAAGAGCTTATCTCGGCCCCAGGCCCCTCCCTCGGCCCCATGCTTTGGCTCCAGGAGCTGGGAGGCAGATGCCATGCGGGCCCCCAGTGTGGCCTGTTTCCATGGCCAAAGTGTATAGCATTTAAAGCTTAAGGGACAGGCTTTTGAACCAGACAGTCCATCTTGTCTGTGTTTGTGTGTAAATGTGGGTGCTCGTGCAGGCCACACAGCAGATGGAGGTAAAGGCTTTTAGTACGACCAACTCCCTCCGGCCCACCTGGACCCAATCAGAGCATTCGGCACTAACACACACAAGCTTTCACATATGGACCTTAACCGACTGTACTCCCTGGATGATAATAAATTGGATTAAATTATAACCGTGTGCACTGTTATTCCAGGAATACTTGCTTCCTTTGAATGCATATAGATGTGATTGGTGGATATGTAGTGTCAAATCATACAATGATGGAGAGGAGCATAATAAAGACAGCGACTACAGGAATAAATGGGGTGATGTTGTTCTGAGACAGTGAGAGCA
>JAQNCA010000025.1:12058351-12074299 GCA_029783725.1 Acanthurus tractus
CTCCCTACTCCTTTTGCATAATAATGTCTACAATTTCACTTTTAATTACATTGCTAGAAATCGTGGAATTGATTTATAGTCTTGACTTCTTGACAGTGGATCTCGTGATTCAAATTCAAAGTTTCTTTAACAATAGCATGGTAGTATTTTTCTGGTATAGTTAGGAATAGAAATTAAAATACTTTGTTGTGTTTTAAAACCATAATTTTGTTGCAGAATCTGTAGTTTTTGCAGAAATATCATATACCCGAGAAGGCTGACAAAAATATAACAGAGGTCTTTAAGTTTGAATGTCCTGAATCATGTTGCAACCTATGGGAATGCAACAGTTTTCCAGTCTCAGCATTTCTCAAGTCAAACTTGCTGCTGATTCTGACTCACAAAAGTATACTGCAATGAGTAATGGTATTACATTCCCTTGTGACAATATACACTAGCTTCTAATGCACACTCTCCTCAAGCGTACTTTCCTGCTATGCAGATGAGTAAATAGACCGGGTGGATGAGTTTTCATGACACCCAACAAGCTATTTTTTAATCCTTTTAACCTTCACACATTCTCATGGATGACTGTTCCAGGTGTTTCTCTAACAATTTTGTACTCAGTCTTGCAGGCTTTTTAATTGACAAAAGATACTTCAAATAATGAAAATATGAGATGTTAACTGGATCTGCCTTGCCTGCTTGTTAAAGTTTTTTTAAAGCTCCTAAGTATTTTCCACTTCATTTGACTGTGCCTGAAGGTATATTAAAACCATTTTCATAAATGTTTTTGACTAAGCCCTTGAGATGTTTTTTTATAGTCTGGGTTTTAAGAAGTGAAGACAGACACATCAGTGGCTGTTTTTGTGTGTTGAGGGTGAGGGAGCAAGTAATTACAGTGTAATGTGTAATTGTGTTTTCCTGGATTTGGGGTGCAGGTCTCATCTGACCAACAGAAATGTATTCTTTGATGCTTTTTTTAAGCCTGGTAATGCATTGTGGAGGTGGGGAAAAAGTTGTGGTATCAAAGCAGTTTTAATTTCCGCCTGATTTTAGCCGTTATTAGATGCCTCCAAAAAATTAGTTTTTCTCACAACCCATAGACCTCAGAAGCTTTTCTTTTTTTTCCAGATGTGTAGGAGTTGAAGGAGTTTAGGGTTAATGTATCAGGCTATGCAAATCATCCATCAAACAGAGTTTGGAGGTAATAGAAAGCAAATCTGGTGCAGAAGAGCTCTATGTGGGCAGGAAGCCTTGAAGGTTCGCATCATGTCTGCCACGTTCTGCCTCAGGGCAGTTTAGCATTCTTACATGCAAAAACACACACACACTCTTGCACATAAGCTACCATTTCTTCCTCATAGCCTAGCAGGACTCTATCTTCATCTGTCCTATTGACTGATGAAGCATTCACAGCGGGGTGTCGAAGAGAGGCAGAAAGGCAGACAGAAAGGCGGTGTGCTGCTTCACTGGCAGTCACAGCACACACACACACTGGCGCACGCACATAGACGCACTTGCATTTGCACATATGCATCTGTATAACCACACATGCGCACACACACACACACACACACACACACACACACACACTCTTTCTCTGTCTCTGTCATGTTCTCTTGGTGTCTGTCACAGCAGACACTGTAGACACAGGCAGCCATGACACAAAAGTGTACACATGCATACTGAGGGACATGGCATACACAGCAGTACTGACACACACATATCATCATAGCTCATAAATACACTATATCGCACTTATATACACACACACACACACACACACAGACACCCATAATGAATTAGCATGGCTTGGCTGTGCGGGCGCCTGAGCTGGACAGGCATTTTCTATAAACATAATGTTTGTAGATTAGTTGGGGTTAATGATCCGATTGCCTCGGAGCTGCCATGGCGTGTGTGTGTGTATGTGTGAAATGTGTGTTTTTGGCTAAAAGGAAAAGGCACTGCTCTACTGTGCTGTCTCTCTCACTTCCAAATGAGACATGCCCCAGGCACCAGTACAAGAGTAGTATTTATGCTATTAGAGAACTGGGTTTGCCGCACTAGCAGCGGTACCAGAACGAAACACCTAAAATTATGTCTTGAATAACCTCAGTGGGCAGGTCCACTATTTTCTTTGCACAAATGAGAAATTACAAGTTGTGTGCTTAAAGGCTATTTTTGCAAATCGCCTGTTGGAATATCATGCACATGCTGCCTGAGCCAGGTAAATGTAAAAGCCAAAGAAATACAGCTGTTTGTTCTTTCAGAGCAGAAATAAAAATTCAGAGTCAGAGCTTTCTCTCTCTCTCTCTCTCTCTCTCTCTCACACTTCTGCATCTTTACTTTGGTGTTTAAAATTAGCTTCCTAGTCAAACCAGAAATAGTCCTCAGCAAACAACTTTCTTCAACTTTCAGTCAACCAGAGTTGGAGGGTTCAGTGAGGGTGTAGTCCCATCAAACCCACCTCCCTCCTCCCCCACAGGCACACTCTGCACACTCTGAGAAGCCCCACTCTCGCAATGCTGAATGGACAGAAAAGTACAGGAATGAAAGAGAGGACAGAATGAATGACTGAAAAAATGTCTGCAAGACCCCTACTTGTTTTTTTTCTCCAAAATACCCCCCCCCCCCCCCCCCACACACACACACACACACAACCACCACCACCACCACATCTACTTTTCACCTACACATTTTTTTTTCCTCCTATCCCTCCCTCCCTCCATCCTTCATTCCCTCCCTTCCTCTCTCCTCCGGCGTTCCTGTCGAGGCATGCCTCGGTCCCCGCCAACCAGCATCGTCCGGGGCAGGGTGAGGGGGCAAGAAGAGAGCAGGGAGGGGGGGTCGGGGGGGGCAAACAAAGGAGCACTGTTGCTGCCTCGCTGGGGTTTTTTTGGGGAGGGTCGACACCAGGCTGGAGGGGGCGCATGGTGGAGGGGTACAGACGGGGCGAGAGTGTGACTGAGGAGGTTTATCATTAAGAATAGAGATTAAAATGAATAGGAGGGGAGCAGGGGTGTCTGTTCTGTTCACAGTAATAAAGAGGACAAACAGTGCCAGTCATTTTTTCACACGTACTCAGACACACACATACACACACAATTTTTGCAATGCTGCAGTCAGTGTGAATGAGTGTGTGTAAGTGTGAGAGACAGGGGAGGGATGGGGATGGTTCATTGTTTCCTGGCCATTGTACAATATTTGCTTAGCCCTCGCGCTTTATCTTTGCAGCTGTACGCTACAAATGAGATGGGCGAGGAGTGTGTATGTTTGTGCGATGGCGGCTGTCACAGCTGTTAGCAATTTCATCACTGCACTGCAAGACAGCCCCCTACACACAAACATACACACACATACGCACAAACCCTGTCAATTTACGAAACAGTATGGCAACGATAAAATCATTCTCAGAACAGCACAATTACACGTCAGCTCAGTCTCTGCAAGATAAATTGAACAATGAAATGCATGCAGTAATAAGCCAACACAGGTATGCAAACTGTAAATGGCAATCATGCAGCCATACAGGAAGGAACATAATCATCATTATCCCAAGGCTCTTATGTGCGACCAGTTGCCAGTCAGTGCTCCATGACCCCAACTTGAACCTCATTCCTCCTCAATCTAAGCAAATACAATGCTGATAGTTTTTAACTGTGCAAGCATTAAATATTTGCTCAACACTTTGGATGAAACAAAACGCAAGAAAATATATCTTTAAGTTTGCATGTAGGCACATGCCTTTTTAGGTCGTGAACCCCGTGATTTGTAATCTCCCATCTCATTCATACATTCTTCCTGCGTACCGAGCAAAGAAACTGTTTTAAAAGAGAATTGATTTTATAGGCAATAACTGGAATCCCAGAAGGCCCGACTGTGTCAAGGATGTTCTTTATTTATTTATTTATCCTGATGTGCGGCTGCTGACAGAGATATTTCTATTTCTCTCAAAAACAGTTTCTTAATGGTTAGTTCCCCCTCTCTGTTGTTTTTCATTTCAGGTCGTAGAAGCTGGCACGAGAAGAAGAGCCAGAAAGGGCGCTAGCAGTGTTAGCCTCCACCGCAGATTGAAGGAAGGGAAGCAAATCACTGCACAGGAAAGACAAGAGTGATGAAAGAGAGGTAAGAGAGCACGACTTGCCCCGGGGTTATACATTGTTTGTTGTGTGTGAGTGTGTGCTTGTGTGTGTCCTCTGTTTCTTTCCGACTGCTTGAGTCAGCTGTGTACCTGGGGTTGGTGTGGTGTTTGCATGCATGCGTTGTGTGTTTTGAGTGTGACTGTGTTTTTTTTTGTGTGTGTGTTTCCTTGGCCTGGAGCCACAGCCACCAGGTGAGGAACAACTGAGTCACCTGCTGCACCTAAAACTTCATTATCATCTTCATTTGTCCATTTTTTTTGTCTTCTCCCGCTCGTGTTCATTTCTGCACCAAAAAAACAAGCAATTCTCCTTTCTATGTATTTTGATATTTGTCCTGGTTTATATGATTATATGTTTTTGAAATGCAGAAAAATACACAAAGTGGGGTTAAATGGATTGTTTTTTGTCATGACTGTGGCTAACTGATGGATTTAGCTTTTGAAAACTGTCACACATTTACAAATTTAATATCAACAGAGCAACAGAAAACAGTGTGAAGTTACATTGCTTTGCATATTTTGGTATCAGAATTAAACAAGGTTTTTATAACCTAAATTTCAGAATTTATTAATTTTTAATAAAGTGTCTTTTGGTCATTACAGGCAGCATGCATCAATTTGGATTAAGCAACCATTAAGACTAGAACAAGTTAAATCCACAAAACATATGAATCCTTTAACTTTGTATCTTTTGTTATAAATACTATTTGTTCATCAGAAAGTAAGCAAATGAGCAAATTAAAAAAGCAAATCTTCATTAGTATAGCTGAACATGTATCGTACTATATCTTTATGCACACAAACTTCACCCACATTACTGCCGATGTTCAGCCCATCCCTGTTTCTGTGACAGAACAGAGAGAATCCATTTTCTTTTGTGAGTATTTGATCTTTCCTTTCCAGCATCCCCCTAAAATAAAAAAAAAAAAAACTCCAACATTTCACTAATGCAGGCAGTCAAAAATAAAACATTACCTCGGAGAACAGCTTAGCCAAAAGGCAAAACACAGGAGTGAAACTGGGAGAAGAGCCACCTTATTGTCTTGACTGTGTTTGAGCGGTTCCCAAAAGTGAGCAGTCTCTCGGAGAGTCTCTCTCTTTTTCTGTCTCCCTCTTTCTTTCTGTGTGGCTGAAAGCGGCAGTAAATAATTTTGTACCATGCAGGCATGCCCAGAATGGCTGCCACCATACACAGATAGGGGGATGGTTAAAGAGGAGAGGCAGTAAGAGGCAAAGAAAATGTTGTTTTTCTCAGTTCTTATCATTCCCCTTTCCAATGACACTCTCTTCAAGCTCAACCTTCCACCCAGAGGTTAGAACACCTCCGATGTATTTTTCATTGTTTGTCTCTGAAAACCTTTTTTTTCATCCAGACTATGGAAGATTGAGTTTAAGTCATTCAATTTATAACTATCATTTCTACTTTCCCCTTATTTTTCAATAAACATAGGTCCGTTATATTGCTTTTTTGTTGTTTTTAAATTATGGGCTCTGTAATTGGCAATGCAAGGGATCCGTGTTCAGTCTATTTCTTAGAATAGAAGGACTCTGTTCTTCCCTTAGATCACTGAAATGTCAAAGCTTCCACAAATTTCATATAGTTTAAATTACTGTCATAAAGATATAAGGGAAAATGGGAATGCACAACAAATGAGCATGTAGGATGCAGTGCTGGACTCTTTTTTTTTTCCAGAAACACTGGCTGTCAAGAAAATGAACCTGTGGCTCTTCTATTACACAACATAATACTTACTGCCTTGCTGGCGTGTCCTGCCAGCACAAATGTCCTTTTCCATCACTCTCCCTTTCCTCTGTCTAGCTCTCCGAACAATATGAACTGTATCTCACAATGACTTTGCAGAAGACAGAACAAATTCAATTCAGCTTACTTCGGTTCATTTCAGTCCAACTCAGCTCATTTCATATCAACACCGGTCCAGTCGAACTCAATTCTCTTCTTTAGCTCTTTATGTCTTGCACTCTCACTCACTTATTTTCAGTCCGCCCGAGCCGTGTAATCTCTCATTTTCAACTCCCTTCAGTTCTGTCTTTCTGAGTGACCACAGACTCCCCTCGCAGCCTCCCTTTTTTGTTCGGTCTATGCACATTCAACTAGTCTTTATCTTTAATTACTCACTTCCATCACTGCTTTTCTATCTTCTGTCTGTACTGTGAAACGGCAACAGATATTTGTTTAAAAAAAGATTTAAATTCCTCACATTTTAAATCTCTGCCCAAATCACTCCAGTCAGACAAGGACTAGGACTAAGTTGCTTTAAAGTGGAAGTGGTTTAAAGCTAGTGTGAGGAAGAGGTGCCTTCTTCTTCTTCTTTCATCATTCTTTTGATAAATGTTCTGTATATCAACCCAATGGGACTGGCGGAGTCACAAGATATCCAACTACACACAACCCCATTGTTTTCGGAACTGGTCAAATGATGCAAGCCTAGTCTGGGGAAGAAAGAAAGGAAAAAGGTGGAGGATGTTGTAAGCAAGTATCCAGACATGCCACAGCTCTTTCTTCTGCTTGCCCCCACCCGCCCCCCCCCCCTTTTTTTTTCCTCTCAACTGTGTCTGTCCTCTGCTCTGGTGGAAGAAGGTCTTTCGGGAGCAGCCGAGTCTGTCTAAGCTGGCTTTAAGAGCTGCAGGACTTGAGAAGCACCGTGGCTCTCTCTTTGGTGTCTGTTTGTGCATGCAAAGGCGGGGTTGCACCGACCGAAGCCACAGTGTGTCACACGGTTTCATATTTCAAAAAACGCATATGGGAAAATGACAGGCAAATGAGTCACTCCGTCAAGTCTTATTGATTCACTGCAGGACTGGGGGACAGAGCGAGTAATTGTCGGTTTCACGCTCACGCAAAATAAGCGGCAAATGATGGACGATGGTTTACAATGGCGGTAGTTGTGGTAGTGGTGGTGAGGGGGGTTTTGGGGAGGGGGGCTAAAAACGAACGTGCATAAAAAGCTGACGAACAAGTGTTGAAAAATTGTAACATTTGTGTCGCACAAAGGAAAGCATTAGAACAACAGAGCACTCCTTTATCACAGCCTTTTTTTTCCCCCCTTTTTTTCTTTCTTTCTCCCCCTCACTGCAAAGACACACAACATCCACCGGAGGATTAAAGATTAGAATGAGAGCTCTTATTGAGTTTGAAGCCACGGCAGTTTCAAAATGGATGGATGGATGAAACATTGATGGCCATAAGGGGGCAGAGACAGAAAAAAAGACAACCAAGAAAGAAGAGACAGTGGATAGACAGGATTTCAAAGAGAGTGGAAATCAACAAGAAAGGAAAAAAGGTTGTGTGAGCATGAGAGCAGGGGAGCGATACTGTAGAACTGGTGAATAAAGAAGTGGGGGGTGAGGGCCAATAGAGCGATGCTTCTAATGTCTTTATAAGGCCATAAAATACTGCACTTCCTGCCCTCTCTTTAATTGCTGCGAGGGATGGGCAGGGGGAGACTCGACTACCTGCCTTCTAAATGAGACCTCTAAATCCTCACTACTTGGCCTTAGGGGCTCTGTTTTGGATTGCTACGCCAGCAACACGGATGCAGGAGGAGAGCAGCTGAAGGAAGGTCTACGACGGAATATCATTTATTGTTCTTTTGCTTGAGATTAAAGTTGAGAAGGGAAAGATGAATGTGAAGAAGGACTGGAGGGGATGAGGGAAAGTTAGCTTCTTTGATGATTCCTCTGGAGTTATCTTCCCCCAAAAATAAAGGTGAATAGAAAATGACAGAGTGGGGAATGAGAGGACGAAATCCAAAGACAGATAGCTAAGAGTAAAAAATATAAATATACTTAAGGCTATTCCAAAGAATAACTACTTTAAAAAAAGGCTGCGAAGGAACACACAGAGGCAGAGAGAGAGAGAGAGAGGATTTTATTGACTCAGTGGGAAACAGCAATAGAAATGGCTATGCTTCCCCAAGGAGCTGTATGCTGAACTCTTCAAAATGTGAAAAGTAACGCTTGCCATCATTGGAAAAGAAAACATTTTCATTTCATAAACTGCTTGTCTAAGGACCCTGCCCCAACCTCTAATCCTCAAATAAGCTCAGTAACTACCAGAGCCTTTAGAGGCAGAGAAAAGCTCTGTTTTCTTTGCAATGTTAAAAGGCAGGAAAAGGCACAAACTCGTTCTTAACTATGCCCTACATACCTGCAGTTGCGCTTGAATGGAAGAGCCATTAATATCAATATTTCTTTCAAAATGAGTCAGCATCATTTTGAGAATAGCGATTGTGTTGTGAAATGTTTGGAAGCATGAATCATACAAGATTGCAGACAAAAAAAAGAAACCTGAGCAAAAAAAATAAAGCCTTTTGCTAAGTCCAGGTATTTTATATTTGTGCTAACTAGATTTCCAGAGATGTAACAGATGTGGGCAGAAGAGCAGAATTAAATGCCTCGGACAAAAGATTAATATTCTAATTATATTTTCTATCTTTTACAATAAGTTGACACTTTTTAAATTCTTAGAAAAAAAAAATTGAGAAAAATACCAAATAATCTCCAGTAATGTAAAAACAACTCAGTGTTGTATCTTTCTGCCACATCATGCACACACTCCCTCTTCCACAGTATGAACGATCATTCCAGTCATTCTGACTTGGTTTTCCAAAATGTAGAAATCAAGTTTTAATTTCAATCTTTTCTCACCGACTTGTGCTAAGTTCATAAGCTGTGTGCCTAACTTTTGCTTATTTTGATGACTGGAGTACGGGGGTGCATTGTGTCGCAACTTGCTACACTACATGAGCTATATAACAGTTGCCTTTTTTGTGTGGGTTTTAGCAGTGGGGGAGAGAATGAAAAGGGAGTCAAAGGCAGCCCCCTAAGCTTTCCATAATGCGTCCCGCGAGGAGACAAAGGCCCGCATTCACTGCTGGGTGTCGATAAGACCTATCATTAGTCTGCCATTGGAGGTATTACCAACACACACACAGACACACACGCACACACACACACTCATAGACATACACATGTACACAGAGTGCAGTTGGGTACTTATTCCTGTACCCATTCTTTTTTTCCACAAACACATGCTTAAATATTCGTATGCGTGCCAGAGGAGTGAAAGAGGCAGCCGGGCTCGGCTTGAATCGAATAAAGGCAGAGGAGTGGACCCCCTGCTGATTTCCCATCACAGCAGTATTCACTCAGCTGCGCATGGCTGGGGCATCCACGCAATAGCAATACAACATATGTGTATGCGTGTGTGTTACTCCATACATGGCTGTAACTACTTCAACGAGCTCACAATAAAGAAAGCACATAACCCTGAAATGGATGTTTATAAGTGCACTACCACTATCAGCCATTCATGGTGAAGAACCTTTGGGTTCGGTTAGTCATGTTGCATTTATTAAAAAAAAAAAACATAAGTGCAATTATGTCTTTTTTTTTTCTCTATCTTTTTTATCTCCACCAGGTGAAAGGAATTTTTTTTTGTGCCGATTCAAAACTGTATGCTCAAGGACCTTTTGTGATTGGGATGATTCACATGTTTAAAAAACATTTTTATAGCCATTTCACTGTCACCGACTACTGACACCCACTGTCAACAACTGCTTCAACATGTAACCCTGTTTTTGTTTAGGCAAACAAAGCAAATGCTATTTCTAGTAGTGAGCTAGGCTAACAAATATGACACACCTAATTTGTTGCAGGCATTTTGGCCTTTATGGTGGCCCAAAAAACTGACATCCAGGGAAAAAGTTTGTCTCATCATGAACGCAATTATCCACAGATTAATATCATCACGATATGTTATGATCCACTAAAGTTACACACCCTCAGTGGACAAATTCTTTTTTTAATCTTCTTGGCCATCGTGACTGTAAGCCTGGTGTAGATCTCCAATCTTCTAAGTGCACTTCTCTAGTTACGCCTTTGTTAATGATACACTGTATGTATTTTACTTTCTTCCACAAAAATATTCCTTTTGCTTTCTTCGGCTGGAAAAACGGCAGCTTGCAATGTTTTCTGTGTAAAAGTATTTTGTGCAGTAGAGCACACCAGGGTATTGACAAAATCCAAACAATGTTAAATGCAGTTAAAAGGCCAGAAGACTGTGCCAGTCATCTTGATGATAGAACTCCTTGTTTAAAGTGATAATACCATTTAATGTCTCCCTATTAATGTGATATTGACTTATTGATGATAAAACGCTACGCAAAGTACATTTACTTAACAAGACAGGAGTAAAATTAGGGGCAAGACGAGGATGATAGTTCGGTTTCCTATTAAGGTTTTCCTGTGTGTGTGTGTGTGTGTACCTCAGGGGAGGACGACAGCACTGCTGTCGAGGTCCTAAGTAGATGATGGACTGTAGCTCGTATTCCCATTCCCTCTCATTAGCTCAGCCCCCCGAGAATATATGAGGTTACTTACCTTCCCTTGCTCTAAGTTCCCGGCTTAAAGCCAAGCGTCGGCTGAGGGTCATTAGCCTCGCTGCTTGGAACAAATGGCCTTCGATAGAATCATAGCTAAAATACAACAGGACCAGCTTAACCCCTTTATCCTTTGAGGACAGCAAAGTGGACATATTAGGAAGGAAAGAAGGAGTGAAACAGGGTGATCATTTTTAAAAATATTTTTCATTTTTTTTCCATCATAAATTATAACCTGCTTATTTGTATTCCCTCATTTTTTGTTGTTGTTTTTTCCTCTAAGTAGATTTTAAGACTCCCTCTTTTCCTTTTTTTTTTTGGGGGGGGGGGTAGGAATCTCAATGCACTTCAGCTAAACATCACAGTTGTTTGCCTGAAAACTAAAACCGCAGAGAGAGAAGTGGGCAGAGGATCAAAGCCCAGGGAGGATTTGTCTGGCAGATAGTCGCTGGGATCCTGCCTGTGTAGACTCTCTCTCCCTCTCTCTATGTCTTCATGTCTCTCTATGTGCAAACCACTAGGTTGCCCCCTCACACTGCCAGCTTGAAAATTATAGATCATGAAAAAGAACAGTGCAGTCACAACAACCTCCTCCCTGAGCAGACGCCTCCTTATTACAAAGTCTGTGTGTGTGTGTGTGTGTGTGTGTGTGTGTGTGTGTGTGTGTGTGTGCATGTGCGTGTGGGTGTGTTTGTGTGTACGAGAATGTGCTGTCTTGTCTTTTCCCTTTTCCGTCTTAGTACTTTGTGCAGGTTTTGATATTTTTGGTATTTCATCCTCTTTTCCTTTGATATGGTAAACAATTCACCGCTTGATTTTAACATCCTGCAGATTTTCTTTATCAAAAAAAAAAGCAAAAAAAGACAAAAACCTCTACAGAAAGTCTGGGATTGTTTACAAGTCTTAGGATACAGGAGGAGATAATCCAACATTAAATCAGATTGCCTTTGTAACCTCAGTGAATATATATAACTCCTGACAGTACTTAAAAAAGGTTCATTCCATCTAAGGTCAGTGTGTTCACCGAAAAGTTCTTTCCATAAGTCCTCGGTGAGGTTTGTGGCCTGTTGGTGGGGGGTGGCTCCGATGTCAGCTTTGGGCAGAAAGACACACCCAGAGGATGGATATAATTAAGACTAGTGACTTTTTTTGTGAGAAAGGAGGGTGTTTGGGTAACTGCTCTGGGTGGTCTACATGTCTGTACTAGTTTTATTACAAACAGGCACAATATGGTAAGAACACAGACATATCCTGACAAAGCACAAAGATCAGTGTGTATGGTTTGTTCAGACTTAAAAAGGTAAAGAAATGAAAACAGCCGTGTCATTTGTTTCCTGGCCTGTTGGTTGTTTGGACATGGCACAGTCGATATTTTTCTCTCTTTTTTTTTTTTTTGAAGCTGAAATGATCAAAGCAGTTGGTACACATACCTGACATTCATAGAGGTACATTTACAAATGATTATTTTACTTTACAAAGAAACACCCTGTGAGTCAGTGCCCTCTGCATTTCATCACAGAACCAACTGTTTCACAGTTTCATGCTGATCTTAATTTAAACATTCAACTGAAGCCTGATCTGATCCAAGGAAGGCTTACATATATATACATTAAGTTAGAACAAGTTTCTTTGCTCCTTTAAGAATTGTTTTTTTTTTCTATGTGCACCCCTTTAGCTGAAGAACCCAGATTTAAAACTTGTAGAGAGGATTTTTTTAAAAGAGAACAGATATTACTTTGTCCATCAGATACCTTACATTTTAAAGCCAGGTGGCCCAGTTGGAGCTTTAACTCTTAACCTTTGCAATGATGGAGTTTGTGCTCTGTAGCCATTGAGCCACACAGGATCACAAGTACAGAATTTGCTTTAGATTGCGTTGTGTTGATTGATAACCTCTAGCTGGGATTATTTGCTTGAACAAAATGGTACTTGGATCAATAGAAATAAGGTGTGAGCATCTTGTAACTGTTGTTTGACTATAGGCACGCTGATCTGATTCTTATTAGTCAGCACCGGAAGAGATTCAAAACACTGAAGCGAATCGAGAGATGTAAGTTAAAGGTAAAAGTTAATCAGAAACTACAGGTTTCAGTGTTCTCATAACAGTGTTGCATTGGCTCTAAGACAAACCAAAGTTCAACACATTAAACAGGTTTTACACACAGTCTCTTTCCTGACACACTTGGAAACAAACTATAACTTATACAAGGCTTCCTTTGCTCCATGGAAAAAGAACAAAAACTGCAAGGCCAGTTGATCCCACAACAAGGGCTTTTCAAGTACTCAATCCTGATTAATAGCATCTTCTTGTTAACACATAAACACCCTCAAACGTCTGTTAATTTGCCACTTCTTTTTTTTTTTTTCCTATTCGCATGAATTGGCTCATTTAGCCGGCAGAGAGAACAGAGATCTTTATTGTTGCATTTTGTTTTGAGGGGCCTAAAACACGTGGGTGGTCCCTGTTTTTTTTAATGCACTGAGCAGCACATGGATCTGTTAATGAGAGTGTAAATTGGTGACTCCGTGCCGGGACCTTAATGACGGAGGTGCCCTCCCTGGTCTTGGCATGTGCGCTTACTGGAGCAGAGAGATAGAGGGAATGGAGTGGGAAAAGCAGAAAAAAACAATGAGAAAGAGATGGGGAGGTGGGAGACTAGGTGGTTTAAAAGAAAAGCATGGCCCCTGTAGGAAGGGACATACCAGTGAAAAGAGCAGTCGCTGAAGGATACATTAGTTTCTCAAGACACAAATAGTAAATTGCATGTATATTCTGGCAGATGCAGGCAATTGAACAGAGGGTACTTTAGAAAGAGAAACGAGGGGGTCATTTAGGCGACATAAAAGGTTTAATTTCTCCTTCGGCTGCGGCAAGAAGCTTTCCTGTGCTGCCCTGTTTCACTGTATTTAACATCAAAGTGAAGTATGAACAATTGAGGCAATTTTTCATCTGGCCAAGGTCAATCATTGTTCTTTTCTCTATGAATGTAGATCCGGCTGAGAGGAACCATATTTCACTGGCAAGTCTATTTTAGCAAGCCACCTTTCAACAACCTTTTGGACACATTTTTTTTCCTTCTTTTTGTGTGTGTGTTTTCATTTGCAACTCCATTTTCAGATTGTATGTATAATTTCTAGGAAATTTCAGGTCCATTTATTACAGCTAGTGGTGTTATTATGGTTTTCATGAGAGCTGAGTCTAGACTGCTTTAAATAATACATAATACACTCACTGCACATAATTTGAAAGAAAAAGCAGATTGATATGAGCATAAAAAGATAACTAAATAAAATAAAATAGCAAAGTTGAAGTTGGCCTTAGATTCTGCACACATATTTGTAGTTTAGGATCAAGGACTTGGTCCTGGATCAGATGTAAGATCCAAACTCCACTCCCAATGTTTACACAAACCAAAAAAGGTACTGGTTACACACACATCTAGACTTCTTGGTATCTTTATTAAGAGAGTCTCGTACTTGCCACATCTAACTGTGACCACATAAAAGGGTTTTTGAACCAAATTGGTAAAAATGACATAGATGGACTTCTTGTTTCTAGTTTAAATGTAAACAGCAGGTTGCTCAAAAAGTTAAATTCAGCCACAGCTGCTTAAAAACGCTGATGTATATGTCTTCCACAGGAACTCAAATGTGTTTATTGACCGCAAACGAACCTGCAGCTTTCAGAGCACGTAGTGTGAACCATTATTAGTCACAATGGGAAATGGAATGGCTTCAAATCAAACAGAACATCAGCAGATGTAGAAAATAACGGTGACTGACTAATGGAAAACTTTGATGGAATCTGATACTTGTACTCATACTACCCCTAATAACAACAATAATATGTGTATTTATCGTTTTTCCCCATGATGTCACACATTGTTATAGTTTGCTCATCTCATTTTAATTTAAAACTTTCATGCTTTCCTGGAGCTCCAATCTTGAGTTTTTTTATACTGTAAACTAATCTTAATATGTGTTTAGATTTTTTCGGATTGATTTTGAATTGGAGCACTTAAGTAGAATTATTATAAGGACCATGAACAATTCATTCCAGTTTCACTTCCGGACTAAAATAATAAATTATGAGTCAATTGACAACAATTTTGTTGCAACTTGAATAGTCAGTTTGTACCTACAATTTCACTATTTCCCAATGTGTTGTAGACAAAACTAGGAAGTGATTAACTAATATATTAATCTGCAGATTAATCTGTAATGAAAATAATTATCAGTTGCAGTTGGTTAAATTCTCGGTTTCTTTTGTTTTTTTTGCTGTATCTCCTGCTAGGGTAATTACTCATTCAAAAACAAACAAACCAGAGACTTTATACGCACAGACAGACATCGTTGTCCTTATTCCACACAGATATCTTTTCTCGATGTCTCAGTAAAAAGTAGATAAATACACATTTTCTATTTTGTTAATTATGTTAACACACTCTTTTTTAAAAAAAAATAAATTATGTAAAGGTTGAATACCAGGAAGGATACATTAGTTCCCCCCTGCTGCATCTCCAGGTTTTACTGCCTTTTTCCCCCCCTTTCCATCTGGTCAACTTAAGAAGTTGCACTCAAAAATTCTTTTTGATAATTCATTCTGTCTCAGTGCACATCACTCCCAGCCTCATCCTGCTGTGGGCATGTCAGACACCCAGCTCTATATTATACATCGGAGTCGGTGCTCTCATTATTTTGAAATCCTTTATTGTGTTTAGGGCACCACATAAAAGCACATCAGCGACAATTCAGCTTTATTGGAAGAGACAGGACAGCCATCTCAACACACGATCACTGCATGCTGCTTGTTTATCAAGATCTGATTTTGCAAACTGCAAAGAGGTTTCAAAGCTTCATTCCAAATATTTGTTTTCGCAATTCTTGTTCATGAGGCATCACCGTTTTTTTCCCTCTTAAAACCATCTAGCTTACATCTCAACATTTTTTTTTTTTTAAAGATGAATCATGTGTTAATGTACACACACGGCGACTTCTTGTCATTGTTTCTCAGGACCACCCACAGTGTATATAGGAATTAGGTTGTGAGTGGTCTTGTTACATATAAAATCATGCGTGAGTTCTTAGAGTGCAGACTTATTACAGCTAATACTGTTACACACATCAGTCACTGCTGTTAAACAGTTTAAGTGCATATCACTGTGTGTGTGTGTGTGTGTGTGTGTGTGTGTGTGTGTGTGTGTGTGTGTGTGTGAGTATGACATTTTAATAACATGGTTACCCAAACAACACCTGAATTTATCCTGTGCTTTCTTCTCCTCTGTTTGTTTTCTGCCCAGGTCCAGACACGAATGAGGCACGCAAGCAAGCACATACGCACACACACAGAACGGCACCTAAAGTCTGTCTGCGGTCTACCACCAGATGCCCCACACACACACACACACACACACACACACGCAA
>JAQNCA010000025.1:12076296-12112508 GCA_029783725.1 Acanthurus tractus
GTGTGTGTGTGTGTGTGTGTGTCCGTGCACATGTGTGTCGACTATTAAAGCACTTGAGAATCAGAGAGGAAAGGAGTTGCGCTGCTAATGGATGTGTCTATTGATGTTCCCATTTAGCAGCACACTGTAAACGATAGGGCAATGATTGTGTTGAAGACGGAAGGAGGTAGAAGAAGAGTGGTGTGGAGAGCGGTTTGGGCTGGGTGATGATAATGACAAGGAAGGTTATTATTTGGCACCCTGCAGAGTCTCTCTCTCTGCTTTGTGTGTGCAAAAGAGAGAGAGAGAGAGAGAGAGAGCAAGGCATTCTCCCCCAAGCTCTCTCGGTCCAGTCGCTCGCTCTGCCTATTGGCTATTATTCTCTTCTCGCTTTTTTCTCCCCCCAGTCCACTCTTCTCCCACGATTTACTCACTGCTGCTGGTCTACATCCCCCTCTATTTCTCTCTTCTCAATGATTGCCCCTATTTTGAATAGAAAGTGCAGATACATTTTGTGACAGAAGATAAAATTAATGAAACAAAGCCAAAGACAGAATGATGGACCAGAAGGGGCAAAGTAGTTTCTTGTTATAAAATTTTTAGGATAGCAGGTTGCCCTTGAAATATTGATTTACTCACCAGCAGATTTTTTTTTTTTTTTTTTTCCCCCAGCTGTGTGTGTACATGTGTGTGTGCGTGTGCCCTGTCACTTCCAATCAGTGTGTGTGTGATGAATATGAATTTAGTCAGCCTGCCTGCAGGTTTGGCAGGAGACCACCTCCAGCTGGACTCAGACCCCTACTCAAGTGTGTCTGTGTGTGTTTTGCGAGTGTGGTTGTACACGTCAGCCCGCATCTGTCAGCGCGGTGACAACCTGAGGATGAAAAAAATGAGAAAAATACAACATAATACGCCGCCTGGCACACGATGCGTCCAAAGCCACTCAACTCAGCACAAAGGAAAACGTCCAGTTTCAGCATCAGTGGGAATTAAACCGCTTGTTCTACTGAATTGAGATGTGCAAAGAACCTCTAGAGGGTGAAAAATGCATTAAAATAAGATGGAAATGCTGATGTTTGAAACAGGTTTCGCTAGTTTTGGTAAATGCTTGCAAATGTTAGGAGGCTTTATGTCCATGTTTCAGTGCATGCACGATCCTGCCTTCCTCACTTCCTTTCCTCTAATTAGTGTAATCAGCCCCATTCTTTCCAGTCCAGCTTATCAGGCCTTGTGTGTGTGTGTGTAGCTGTGTGTGTGTGTGTGTGTCGCTGTGTGTGTTTCCTTGTTGACTACATATTGTTTGCAAGAAGATTTTTGGTGTTTAAATTTTTAAATATCTTGTCAGTGTTGCAAAAGTCCATCTGTCATTCTTTCTGTGTGTGTGTGTGTGTGTGTGTCTGTAATCGCAGGGCAGCAGATAAAGAGAAAAAGCCATTCCAGCTGTAAGGAGACAGAGGGAGTCACACACACACACACACATACATACATACACACATACCAAGCCTGAGGCGCGTGAGCAGGTGAGCATTAAGTCAGACAGCTAAACAGATCACGTCGAGGTATGATATCTGCAGACAGGCAGACAGAGGAGGCCGGTCTGTACCTGCAGGCAGAGAGCAACAACTCACAGCACCCTCGCCAGGAATTTCCTCCCCCTCCTAAAAAGAGTGAGTGAGTGAGAGAGAGAGACGGTGAAGGAGAAGCAGACATAAACTGGGGTTTCCACTGAAGTGTTACCTAACCAAACAGTAAGGATTACTGATTTGAAATTGGCTGCTAAGTTTTATTTTGTTTGTTTTGTTTTTTTAGACTTTTTTTCCCCCCTCCATTGTCACAAAATATTTTAAATTTGACATAAAGCAGATGTTTTTTAGTGTTGATAAAAAAGTGACAAGAAGCCATAGACACTATAACCTGAGAAATAATGAGACATGTCTGTTTTGGGGCCCAGCCTCTTGTGAAGAGATCAAAAGACGCTTTGGATATAACAAACTGTTGCCAGTTAAATTTTTGCACATTGTGAATATCCAGAATTTGTATAACATGTTGTTTCTCATATATAAAGTGCATCCAAACCTGAGTAGTTTTTAACAACTTCAAATATAACTAAAATTAGCTGACTTAAAACAAAGTATGCTAACCTAATTTCTCAGCTCATTTTCTCCATTTAGTGTCTGTTTTAGCAGGAGAAGCTGGTATTTATATTAAGTATCACAACTACACAAAAACGACTAAAACTTTCAAGGTAAAAAAATTCAAAGTATCACAACTACATTTAGAGTTTTTTACCTGAAATTCTTTTCCATCTTTTCTTTTTTAATTTCCCATGTAACCCGTTCTTTTGTGATTATACATTTTTTCTCATAAATGTTCATCCACATTTTTGTCTAAAGAAAATTTGGCTTTTTTCATACCTAAAATTTGCCTCATAGATGCACAACATTGTAAGGCTACACCTAAGAGGACAGAAAGAAAAAGTACTCCCCACAAAAGGTAGCACAAAACCTGTCCTGATGTGCCCTCTTCTTTGATTGGCCACATTTTAGACCAACAGTCTCCCTTAACCCCAGCAGATGAAAGGATATCCTTTAACATAAAAAAAGAACAGTGCATTCACACGCTACTGTAATATCAAGTACAGATGCTCCCTTTGTTATTTTGGAGTCGTATTATCAACTCCTGTAATGATTTGTCTTTCTGGATTTATGAGGGTGTTTTGACAGGATATACAGTACTAACTGACACCATAACAGTATCTGCTCCAAAAACTTGTTCAGCTAGTTTGCTTTTGTTAGCACTTCTTGGAGAAGCTTTGACATTTTTATTTTATTCACAAGTTTTTATAGTTCTCTTTCATTCACAATCTGCCCGGCATATGTCCTTTATCCTCCTGTATCACATTCACGGTAATTCCCCTTTGAGAGGCGCCCAGAACTGTTGTAGTTTTCTGCTGAGCAGCTTCACTGAATAAGTGTTAGTTATGTTTTTGTGCAAGAGAGACTCAACAGTAGTTACTAAACAAGAGAGAGTTATCAGTTGTAATCTTTTGCACAGATTTTCCCAATTTACTGACCCTTAAAGTCACAAACTCGCCTCTCTTCCCTTTCATCTACATTTGACCTTGATTTGAAGTAGTTTCAGGGAGATCGTTCGTGTTGCGTGATCACAACCATTATTCCTCAGCTTTTCTTTTTTTTTTGTATTCTTGCATTTTTCAAATGGAAAATGCCTCCTGAAATTTTTACAAGTCTCAACTCTCTCTCTCTCTCTCCACGCAAACTACCACATCCACTTATCTAAAAATGATTCAGTGATTAAATGTCAGAGCTGTCTGTGCCATTAAGGCCAGCATGTTTGAAGGAAGGACACCCTTGCCTGCCCCCCAACCCCCCCACCCCCGACCCCTCCTCCCCCACTCTGTCTCTTCTTATTCCTCTCTCCCTTCTCCTTCCTCTCTCGCCTTAGCTCCCTCATCATCCGCCCCCACCCCAGCCCAGGCTGGTTTGAGGGCTGATGTGCAGACCTTGTCATTCAGATTAGGACCACATTGTCAGCTCAGGGCCCCTCTCTCTCTAGTTGCGTGTCCCGGATCTTTCTTACTACTGTCACCCTCGTCCTGCGGCCAGAGAAGACCTTATAAAGCAACATTCTTTCTCATCCACTTCTGTCAATTCCAACACTGTCACTCAAATCACTGTTCGGGAGAGTGGAGAGAGGCCGAGTTAGCGGTGTCCCTCGCAGCAAGGACTGTGCTTTTTGGTCCCAGCCTTAGTGATGTGTTGCCAGCTACTAAACAGTTTTTTGTTTGTTTTTTCTTTTCCTTATGATTGAGCTATTTTGAGATATGATTACTTTTAATCCTTGCTCAAAACTGGAAAGCTTTTTAGAGGAATACATTGACTTAAATAAACAGGAAATGATAAAGTTGAGGCAGCCCTTGTAATCCAAAGGCAAAAAGCAGCGCACTCTTTTATATACTGTAATTACTCATTGAGACATTGTATTGTTTTTAATTATGTTTTTGTGTGTGTGTGTGTGCGCGTGTGTTTGAAATGCGTATGTGGCAGGACATGAGATATCTACCACACCATATTAGTCACTTCTTATCCTTCTCTGTAAAACATATTTATCATCCAACCACATCTTGACTCACCGCCACAGGTTTACTGTCATGTCGTATCTAATAGCTTTAGCCTGTCTGTGGTATTTGATGTTTGTGCTTCTCACAAATCCTGCACTATTTTTCTCATGATGAGCAACAATGATTCAGCAGTGTGTGTAATGAAAAACCTTTCATACAAGATGGCGGACAGTTCCTTTACTGGTATTAGCACACGAAGGAAAAAAAAAAAAAAAACTTCTCTGCAGCCAGAGTGCCACATCATAGTGAAACAACAAACGTTATTGATCTCAGTGAGTCAACAGTTTCATACCCAGTGTCTTCCTTAGCCTCCACCTTGCATGAAGCCCTCGAGGCATGCTGGTTTCTCTCTAGAGGCCCCGCTGCAGTCTCTCAATACAGCATACAGTATGACAAGTCGCTGCAGCCTCCACCCAGGTGCTGTGTTTACTAAAACCCGCTATGAGTCAGGAGTTTCAAGATGACTTCCCTCTTTCAACTGATATCTGCAGTGAAATAAAATGTGCTCCCATACCCTGACGCTGTCTTTGGTGTCTTAGAAGTAAATAGTGCATAATACAGCACTGAATTGCCGGGATTGAAGAAGAGGTGCGGCAAAGCCAGTTCTGCTTCTTGTTAAATGTTTCTTTTGCAAGGGCTGTGGAAGAGGAATGCACAGGTGGCAGAAGTTCCTTTAGTAAAATCTGAAAGTAAATATTATTTCGTTCTTGTATCTCTACATGCTTGTTCCTTTTGTACTATTTATTTTTCTTGTCTCTTGTCTTCAGGTAGACTACAGCAAACGCAGGATACATAGAACCCTAACAAGAAGCAAAATTTGGTATTCATGATTTATCAGCATGTGTTTAGATTTTTTTTTAAATCCAACAGCACAAAAGTTAATAAGATAGGAAATATATAGGGTTTGTAGTAATTTGATGAGACTAGATGGAAAAGATGGCATCTTCAAACGTTACTTTTTCAGTGTCCTTTCTGCTCAGAGAAGGAGAGCGGGAAAGAGGCTGAGAGTTAGAAGCCTCTCAGCTCACACCTCAAAGCAGACTGCCATCCCTGGTCACCATCAGGTCTGTGCTCGCCCCAGTGAACATTCAACGCTGTCGGTGAGTTTGAGCTAAATTGAAAAACCATCGACCGTTGATTGTACCCCGTGGCCAGCCTTTGTCACTCACTGTTTCAAAGAAAGAAGAAGAAAAAGGTAAAACTGGTGTGTAAAACCTGCACCCAGGAATGGCTAATGACTCCTTAAAGAAACACTCAAAAGGCATCGCGTCCATCCTCCACAAAGAATACTTTCATCTTCCAAACCACAGCAAAGGTCACAATCAACATTCATTGCTGTCGGTGGGTTTAACTGTGTGGAAGAGCTCACTGAACGATGAATGCAACTGTGTCCCAGATTTCATCCAAACGTCAAAAGGAATAGTGTCCCGATATGCTGATGATGGCATTATTTATGTCTCCGCCTGTCTCTCCCCCTTCGCCTCCCACAGACAACAGGCAAACACAGGCGGTGTGAATTGACAGGCAGTTCAGATTGCATCTTTATCACGCTTGCTGGGGCGGAGGGGTCCGAGTCTGGCTACAGCAGCAGAGGAGGAAAAAAGATGTAGTTAGTTGGAAAAAAATGACCTTTAAAGAAGAGAGATCAGAGAAAAAATGCATTGCATTAAGGGTCTGATAAATGATTTTTGTAAATGTTACATGAAAATAAAAAAGGAATATGTTGAAAATAAACAGATGCCACTAATATGGTAAGTGACCTTTTTTGGTATATTGAAGGATTTAGTCTTTAGAACTCATTCATTAATCAGGCTGTGTTCAAGAATTGATCATCAGATGAACAGCAAATGTTGATGTTAAATGTTGAAGTAAGTTTGGTAGAACAATATACTTTTAACAGCTTTAAATGTCATTTTGGAAAAGAGACAGTTTTATCATATGGAATAAAATATGTACTTTTGTTGATGTTTTACAAATTATTTGTCTGGCAAATCATTCCAGAGCCATTGTGTTGTAGTACTTAAGTTTGCATATATTAAAGTACTGCATGATTTTTGTGCTGTATTATAATTAAATCCAACAGTTTATTCCTCATTCCTCTGGTGGGTCTTTCTCTTCATTTTCATTGTGGTTAGTGAAAATGTTTAAGTGAAGTCAAAAATTTGAAAATTTTATTTAATTAATTCAAGCAAAGACAAACTGTTCTAGTTACATGCTAGTGTGCAAAACAGCAACACACTGATCTAATGCTACTGACTACCGAAAACCTATTTTGTTACTAACAGTTTTAATTTATAATTACTGTACATCTTTTTTGAGGTGAATGTGATAGTACTCACTCACCTCAAATTATAATGCAAGCAACAGTATACTGTATTTTCCCGTAAGCTATTTACACATTTTTTCTTTACAGTATTTCTCCATATTGATTATTTATATAGAATAAAATATGATATTTAATCTAAATTATTGAATAATGTTACTGTCATTTGCTCTGTACAGGTTTTTGTTTGTCACAATGGACAAAATTTCATTAGTTTTTGGTTCAACATACTATTGACCAAATTACTTATAATGCAAAAAAAAGTCACAGTTGTGTCAGCAAAAAATACACAAACAGCACAATCAAAGTTAAAAAACTTGCAACTGACAATGCCAGTCTCTACTTAATTTTGACTTAAGTAGAGAAACTGACAAATGCAACTAAACATTCCATTTTAAATGTTGATCTGGCTCTCTTTTTGTTTTTATTCAGTCTGGTTAAGCATGTGCTCAGTAGTAAAGTTTTAGCTTGTATAGCATTTCATTATGATTACAGTTTTAGAGATTTAATGTAGGCCTTCCTAAATAAAATATTATATGAAGTAGTTTTAGTTTAAACCAGCTGCTTAGCATGCATAACTAGGAACAAATTATCTTTAAAAAATCTTCTTTGTAATTTTTTTCAAAACAAATGAATGCAGTGACACAATCTGTATCCGCCTTTTTACACTGTTGGTGTACTGTAAAGAACTTAAGATGGGCATTCTCAATCAGAATTCCAGTTTCTTTAAAAAAAATAACAATAAAATTAGAACAGTAAATGTTATGGTTAACATTTAAAAAACCTCCTCCTGTAAATTAAAAGAGCAGGTCATCCTTGGTGATAAATTGAACTACTCAAAGTTACTTTTTAGCTTAAACTTTCCATTTTAATATAGGCCTTATATTGAAAATTTAAATTATTTTTTTCATTTTTTTAAAGGCCTAACAGATTTCTAACCCTGAGCTGAAGATGAGTTAATACCTTTACCATAACATAAGAAGATTAACAGTACACATGAAAAAATGGACATAGCTCATATTAGGTCGCTAACTTCACCTGTTTGCACTGTAAGTCTACTTTATTGTTTTGGAGTAAGTTGGAGGAAAAGTTCTCAAAAGTAGAGAGTACAGTGTTTTTCAGGAGGCCCAGTGAGTATTTTGTCTGTCTTTTTAAAATTTGGTGCAAAAAATGTGGCTACACGTGGACAAGTCTTTGCAACTTGTTCTGGTTTTTCCTCCATCACCATCGCATCATGGTCAATATGCAGGTAATGCTTCTGTCCAGGCGGCTGGGTGGGGAAACTCCCCACTACACCAATTTCCCGCATTCAGCGCAGATTCGTAACGAAAGTAGAAATGGAGTTAAAAGCAGAGTACTGACTCAAAAATAAACTCGAGTAAGAGGTAGAGGTAGCTTACAGTTTTTTTAAGGAGAAAGAAAAAAAAGTCGTTCATTAAAAAAAAACTTTAAAACAAAACTATGTGCGATATGTGTAGTGCTTTACGTTCACCCAATAGCACATATTTAGATACCGATTTACTAAATCAGATTACCAGTAATGTTTTCCTTTCTTGATGCGGGTTTTTTATCAGGTTGAGAAAGAGGCGTTTCCGCTTTGCATTTCAATTAAAAAACCGAACAACGTTGATTCTTCTTGATGACCAGCAGAGATAAGTAGAACTATCGGTCCTGCATATAGAAAATCTTTCTACGTGGTCTTTTAGTTTCATTAAGGCTACTCATCACTTGGTTAGACCTCTATTTTTAAGCTTTCAAAACAGCCCTATAAAGAACTGAAAATGTACGGTATAACACATAAGTACATGTCAATGTATATCTATAAATTCCAATATTTATTCTGCACATTTAAGAGCACTTCCTTAAATTGTTAAATGTACGCATGGAGGAGCATACATTCAGCTAAGACGTGCAGCCTTGTTAAATAGTTTATCACGGTGTAAAACAAAGTAAAATAGAACACAATTAAATCAACAGACGGTTGCTTTGAATTAAGTATCTAAATATATTAACAGAACCAATCGCAGAAGGTATAGATTTATAAAACTGGTGAGTCATAACAGTATAGGAGCACCATTGTTTCCAAATTAAACATAATTTTAAAATTTTAAAATTACATAAGCTCAATAATGCAAGGCAAACACCTTCATGGCGAAGTAATGTTAAAATTGAAATAATTTTTACAATTTTACAATTTTTTTGTTTCTTGGTACAATTATTAGAATAAACTTAAGCACGTTACAATAAAATCGAGTTTTAAAAAAATATTATTGAATAGGGTTAATAAGACCTAACAAAACAAACAGTTCTCTGTGTAATAACTGTTTGCAATATTAACTCCAAACCACAAGTAAAGAATAGTTGCTGCAGGAAGAGTATCATTCCAGTCAGAGGAACAAAAAATAATGACTACTTTTGTCCACTAGAGGGAAACAGAAGAACAGGATTCAAGTCATTCGGATCATGTTTTACATTTGTATTATACAATTTACATGAATCCAAAATAATGGGGCAAGAAAATTTAACAGCGTCTGTAGAATCAAATGAGGGCATTACATGTATGCAGAAATGAACATATGCATCATGATACGTAAATGATACATTCTGACACTCAAAAAAAACATCAAGACATGCACAATGAAGGGTCCTAATTTTAAGAACAATGACAGTCTGGAGCAAAAAGGGTCTAAATATCTTACCATTGTACTAGCAATGGTTTTCAACTGTGATTATTACAAACTTTTTTCATTTTTTTTTATTTTATTGATTAAATTTCATTATAAAAAGTAAATGCTTGTGATTGGGTAAACTACTCCCTTCTTTAGCAATCTAATGCTTTTTTCCCCTTTGGGACATAAAAAAATATGTATCTCTAAAATACAAAAGTGTGTCTTCATTTGTTAACATTAATGCCTTTTTGTACGAAATTAGGAGTATGTGCAGCTTTCAGATACCTGATCAAGTGTGTTACCCTGAGAAGACAATTAATGACTTTGAAGCTCAGTGTCCCGGACATTGGTATATAGACCATGAGATGCAATTGTGAACAAATTTTCAAGTAAAAAGTAAAAAAGTACATTTTTGAATTTTTTGAGAAACAAAAATCTTAATGAGAATTCACTAGATTGACTTGCTAGTGACATTATGTGGACAATAAAACTGAAGAAAAAATGCTGACACCCAATAATATAAATCAACACAAACAGACCATAAAACAGCTTACTGGTCTTATCATCATATGCTTATGTACTACAGAAAAGCTAAAGCAAATATCTAATTATTTTGACACTTGTCAAGTAATTTTACACAAGCAAACATCTATTACTACTTGATGCTATTATATCATTGGCTTGGCCGCAATGCTTTTTTAACAATTTTTTTAAGCAAAATCACAAGACAAACAAAATTCGAAACATATAAAAAGAAATGAATGAAAAAAAAAAATCAGACGGCTTTGATACTGACACTTCTAAAAGTGAAAATTTGGTTAAAGCAAACCCTTAGGTTAACTTTCTACTATGCATTTTGGTCTACTTTATCATACATTACAACAGTTAACTTCATGTTTCTGTTGTCAGAACTTGTGAATGAAACCCACAAGACCACTCCCACTCATTGCATTTTTCGTGAACCTGTAAGGTACCTTTGCGCTAATTGTGTGCTTAAAGGATGAACAAGTAGTGCTGCTGTCAGTTGACTGTTAGAAAAAATCTTCTCATTATCTGCTTTGATGTAGAATTTCCAAACAACCTTTTATTTTTTTAAAGCAATCATCTGTCTTGCTGCCTGCAGCCTTTTCTCAAACAACGCTTGTCTACTTGTTATAAACAACAACCACGAAGGAAGAAACATGAAACATTCATAACTTCCGT
Organism: Acanthurus tractus; assembly: GCA_029783725.1. Taxonomy (NCBI): domain Eukaryota; kingdom Metazoa; phylum Chordata; class Actinopteri; order Acanthuriformes; family Acanthuridae; genus Acanthurus; species Acanthurus tractus. The sequence goes on from JAQNCA010000025.1 coordinate 12,086,612, forward strand.
TGGGGTCTTGCTGTTAAAAAGAGTACAGTATCTGAGGTTGAGTGGGTGAGAAAGAGCGACAAGCAGAGAATTGACAGTGAATGTGAGTGGAGCAGAGCAAAAGGTGAGCAGTAAGTTGTCAGTCTGGCAGCAAATGTGCAATAAATGTTACAGTATGCCCATAAAAAAATGTTCTTGAAATGAAGAAAAATCTTTTCTGTTTCCCAGCTGTTAAAAAAGAGAGGGGAGTTTGCCCCTACTTTTAAGAGTACTGTATGTAATGGAGACACAAATCAGATCTAAGTTTAATGAACATATAGGCATGAATTAGGTTGTTTTGGGCTTTAGAAAAGAAAGAAAATCTTGGTCAACTGATACTCTATCTACACTTTTAGTCAAAAGGGGGGGTGGGGAAAGTGCTACTTTGGCCGATGCAGCTGCCTCTCTCTCTCTCTCTCTCTCTCTCTCTTATGCAACATTAAAGCTGTATTTACATATGCACAAAATCCTGAACCTATCTTAATGTTACCTGGACGAGCTTTATGTGAGAACATACATTTCCAAATCAGCTAGACCGGACACCAAGCAGACTTTAATCTGTCAGCTCCTTGTTACTAAGTCCACTGATTATCTGATAAAGCATGTGTGTGAACAGAGCAGATCATTGTCTGGAAAAATGTGGTTTTCGTTCAAGGGTACTATCCTGAAAGTGTTGGGTGGAAATTCCTCTTTTAAAATGGTTCTGGAGGCAAAATTATCCTTATCCAAAGTTTTTCAATGTAAATATTTGCAAGCGATGTCGTATGTTCAATATAGTGTACATTGCTAAGGGGCGGAAAGCTTACCTGTAACAGAAAGACAATTAAATATCAGGTCACAGTTTGGGGGTTTCTTGAAGTTGTAAACCAAACCCAACTTTTGAGTGTTTTGCTCCCATAACTAGTGGTATTGTTCCCTCTGTGCAATGGCATTTGCTGCTGTTCATACCCCCCTCAAGTGGGGGTCACTACTGTCTGATGTCAGCTGGTCTGAGCTGTCTCTCGCCCTCTGCCAGGAAGATTTGCATGGCCCGATAGAGCAGGTGGACACCCAACTCCCGTTTCCTCTTCACCTGCCAGTTTGACACGATGCCATAGAAATCCCCTCGCTTCTGATTGGTGAGCATCTTCAAACCTGAGAGAATCAGGCTATTTAGTAGGTTATTCACATGCTTAACTTGCATAAAATCAAAGTTCTTTGAAAAATAACATGGTAATGGTAGTCATGACATAGCAGGAAATTCAGCTTTACATGATTTCATAAAATGATGAACTTGCCCGTTTGCAAGTTTTAAAAAAGTAAACAGCGCACACGATGCTATATGTGTGCCTTAATGCAGCATTAAAAGAACACTGTTGACTCGGGATAGTTTCTATTTAAGACAATCCAGCATATAGTTTATCTGTTTCTGGCTTTCATACAAATTAACAGCAAATTCAAGCTGCATTTGCAGCTACTTTCCCTAGTTATGGGGTTAGATAAAACACGAGCTATTAACAGATTTTCTAGTGGCAGTCACATGTTTTCAACTAATGAAACTGCAGCAATTACCTATTTTGCCTCCTCTAGCAGTCATTAATGTTGCCCCATCATTATCCAATCCCTCTCTAGATTAAGTTGTAATTTGGTTTGGTACAGCTACAGCCATTTCCCAGCATGTATTGTATTTAGAACATTTTTGAGTAATATGTGACAAGTTAGGAAATGATGTTCTTACTGAGGCTTTGATGGGATGATTTATAACAATATCTAAAATCCACAGAGGTATTCAGTCAAAATAATGTCAGACTAGATATCCCAGAAAATCCTCACCAATGGCCTCCACCATGCAAGCCTCTCTTGTGTATGCCTCCACTGGAATGACATTTTGGAAACAATGTAGAGAGATGACACCCTGCTCAGCGTTCCACACCTGAAGAATTTGCTGCACTTTGGGACACAATTTCTGTCAAAGAGTGAAAAGAGGGACAGTGTTTTACATTTGCATTTTAAGTCCCGTTTATTTACTTCACAAAATAAACAATCAATATGCACTGCCTTACTTTGGAGGTCTTGTCTCCTTTATAGTACTCCAAAGCCTCGTACAGGTGGCTGTAGGGTCGGGAGCGTTTTCCTTTGCCTACATAAAATATGGCACGGATAAATGTCTGGAAACACTCATGTGGGGTCATGGTGTGGCCACGGAATGGGAGGTTTTTTGTAACTCTGAGGAAGCAAAACAAAGATCCACTTAATTAGAAAAAACGTGAGAAAAAGGTGTTTTTGTTCTCACAGAGCTGTGCATAGTTATAACTCGATGAGGGAACAAGTCAGTTCTTGCAGGGCACCAGATTGACATTTTCAACTAACCGCACTATCGCTCTCCAACGAAAATTTAAAACACACCAACACAAACTATACGAGCACTTCTTCAATCAACATGCAACACAACACATTTGTTTTTATTTTTCAATGCAAATTGTATTACTGACAACTGGTTTGGTAATAAACAGACAAAACCAAAAAATGTGCTGTTGTCACAAAATAATGTAATCCTTGAAAAGAATGTTATTCTCTACGATTTTTTGAGGCGGGGGGCATTCTGCAGCACTTCCTTAAAACAGATATTATAAAACAGATTAATTGATAGAAAGTTTCGTTTTTTAGCGGTTTCCCTTTTCTTACTGAGACACAGACTTTTCGTGTTGCACTTAAATTAGACAGCAGACCTTGGGTCGAGCAGCAGGTAGTTGAAGCTGGACTTAATGATGCCCTCCCTCCACTTTCTGTTTTGATCTGGTTGGTCAAACTGCTGGCACAAAGCCTGCTCGTCAGCATGGCAATCAGGCAGCTTGAAGGTCTGCATGGTCCGACACAATTCTGGACTATAACCTGAATCTGCAGGAATAAAGGAAGGAAAAAATTATTAACTGTTTTTAATGATCCATTTATCTTTTCACAAAATTCATCTCTTGCCCCCAAACCACTTATAGTCTAGACCACAAGTTCTGAAATACTATCATTACAGACTCAGAGCTCACGCAACTCAAAAAGGAAATCAAAAAAGTGTTACCTGTTTGTGACTGGTTTAACTGCTGCCTGGAATTTTGTGATGAAGAGTTTGACTTCTGCAACAGGTGACACAGCCTTCTCATGTAGGTGGGCCTGGTGCGGCTGCTGATAGGGCCTGGACTCTCCCCCAGCTCTACTAGCTTTAATCTCAGCTCCTTGTCAGTCAACCCTTTGGTCTCTGGGAAAAGACTGTGTTCATCACTTTCTTCCTTCTGCGGTGCTGTGTGGGGCTTCTGGTTCTCTTTTCCTTCGTTCTTTATCATGTCAGTCTGCATGGATCTCCAGTCATAAAGGATGGTCTCCTCGCTGCTAGTGGTACTCATGCTGGAGCTGAGTGAGGTGTTTGCTGTAGGCGGGACGTGGGTCTCAATCAATTTGTGGCCCTGTTCCATATCAGTGTAGAGGTACTCCACTGGTTCATCCAGATCCTGAATCAGTGGACGCCCCCCAGGGGTGTAAGACAGGTTAGCCAGATGCTGGGGCCGGCGGCAGTTCGACAGCCGGCTCATGCTGTACCTGGGGGTACATCCAGTGCCTGGAGTACAAGGAAGGTCAGAGTCTTCCCTTGACCTTCTTGGAGAAAAACAGCTGGAGCTGGATGAAGATGGCACAGACTCTGGCTGAGAGCTACAGTCCTCAGACATCCAGACATCTTCATTTTTTGGGTTTTCTACTTTTTCCTCACCAGAGACTTCACTTACGTTCCTTTCTGTTGTTGCCTCATCGGTGCTTGTCAAATCATCAGTCAGAAAATCCCCACCTTCTAATCTTTGCATGGCCAGTCTAACTTCTGCCAGGTTTCTTTCATACGCATCCATTAAAGAGTCCTGGTTTTTCTCCAGTATGACTGTGTCAGACAAAGTCTGTGATTCAGCAGCAGAGTCGGTTATGCTCTTGCAGAGGATCAGAGTGTCTGCTAGGCTGTTACTAATACTTAAACCAGCTCTCAGGGTGCTGGACTGCATGTCCTGATGATCATCAGGCAGAGAGTCTCCTCCTGTGATGTTTCCTGAAGAGGATGGTGTATGACAAGGCACGTGTGGTGAATTGTTAAAATCTTCACTGCTCTGGGATCTGGGCGTCTGGCGCCGTGTTCGAACCGGTGTAGGGAGGGTCTCTTCAAACAGTGAAGACGTGCAGAGGAGGCTCTCTGGGGTTCTGCTTGTTCTTTCCAAGCAGCGACTCGACCTCGAGCGAGTCCTGCCAGTTACAAAAGGACTAGGTGTGAATTGAAGGTTGAAATCGTCCTCTAATGCATCGGGAACACTCGTGTTCTTAACAGGACCGTTACAAGCCTCAAATTCCTCATTGTTTGGGTGTTTTACTTCAGACAGGGCCAGTTTGTTGAGCATACTTGGTAAATGCTCTACAGTTCCAGGTTTTGAATCAATTTGGGTGTCTATTTGTAAAGTTTGAAGATTCCCATCTCCCTTTGTGAATTCAGAATCTGGGTCTGTAGGAATATGAATCTTTCTGTCAGTTTTAGCCACAGCAGAAACCTCCTCTACCGCAGGGAGTAAAAGATGTCTGGGGTGCAGAGAGGCATCCAGAGCACTGGTGTAATGATCGCTCTCACAGCTGCTATAATGACTGCTACCAGTCCCACTACTACTGCTGCCAACATGGAAACAGGCCGGTCGTTCTGCTTTGTTCCCCTGAGCCTCTTTTACATGTTCACCCTTCTCCTCATCATCACTCTCTTCCACAACATAATGACTGAGAACTGTTTTCTCCATGTCCTCTTCTGAGCTCTCACCGCCCTCCCTGCAAAACACATAAACATGATCCGGGGATGTGACATCGATGCCCTGCTTGTGTAGAACAGTGGCCATGCGTTCTGAATCAAGGAAGTCAGAGTACTCAGACAGGTCAAAAGATAACCTGCTGTTGCAAATACTGCCATTAACAGGAGGCTGATGTTTGGGAGACTCAGGACTAAAAACAGGAAAAAATTCATCTACATCTTTAAAGCTAACACTTTTACGGCTCGCTCGTCTAGGGAGAAATGCTGGGAGAGTGTCTCTTCTGGAGGGAGAGATTCTGCTATCATTAGCGACAGCAGGTTTATCCACTTTTGATGTGAACACATCATCATAAGCACATAAACAGTCCTCCTTAAGAACCGGCATTGCATCTCCAAATCCCACTGCAGACATGCGAGTGCTTGATATTAAGGAGGCACCTTCAGAGGACCAGTGCACAGAGGCATTGTTCAAATGATGCCTTTTAGTGTCCATATCGGATAGTCTGGTATGTGATATTCCTCTGTAGCTTGGTCTTCCATTACTGTGAGACATGTTGAAAAATGATGAGCGTCTTGTGCTGCTCAATTGGGCCTCACCAAAGTCACTCATCATAGAGGAGTGGGAGCCAAAGCTGTACTCTGATTCAGGATAGCTGGATGTGTCTGTTTGGTCTGAATACACAGCTGTGGAGAAAAGAAAGAACATTTAAACACAAACAACACCTCTAGTGAGCCAATCTGTAACTGCAGTTGATCGGGCTTAGTCTTTTTACACCACCAGACATTTGGCAGATGATCTGCCTTTTGTTCTATTTTCCTGTTTGGCATGGAAAATATTGAGTTTTATTAGCAAGTTTTGGAGTAAATGAGACATGGACTACAGATAATGATTAAGAATTTCAGGCTTTTCTACTTTTTTTCCCCTTTTTTCCTACCCTAGAAGTTTCCTACTTTTGAAAAAAACAATAACCAAGACCAAAGTTGGCAATGTCTCCGTATTGAAATGCAGCAAGGTGTTTTGTCAGATATACGTATGGCTAACTCTCTAAATTGATGCGTTCACCGTAATAATTGTGGTATTACCACAATAGGACGATTGCAAGGTAAGAGGCGAGGCAAGATGGTGGACACTGGACAAAAATAAGCAACTTTACTTCTGATTTAAATCATATCTCCATGTTATTTCTAAGACCGCTAAGTAAATGTACTTTTATTCACATTTTTCAGTTATGAAATAACATGAACTGGACCAATTAACTTCGGATTCTTTTTTTTGTTTGTTTGTTTGTTTTTATTTTTTTCTAAATAACCCATAACAAAACAAAGCCTTGGAAGAGATTGTCTTACAGTACTGGAACTGTGGGAAATCGTCGTCTTCTGTGTCCACTGAGCTGCTCTGGTATTCATGAAGAAGTTGGGCACATTTTCTGTTCTCCTGTTGCTCTGCAAGCTGCCCTGGTGTATTTCCCTCCTACATAGATTAAGCATAAACAGGTCTAAAATTAAATTGAACAAAACAGTTAAGCCACTTTTTAGTAGATATTTATTTATAGCCTGTGTATTTTCTGCGAAATAATTCAGCTGCAACACAGAGCTATCTCAAAAACTTTACTATTACTATTAACAGCAGATTACCCTAAATGTTTAAGTGAATGTATCTATGTATATTAAGTTGATTCTTAATGCTCTACTCAGCTGTTTGAAACCTGATTTATGGGGTTTCCAAGGCAAAAAAAACAATTCTTACATAATCTCTGTCGTTTGGATTCCCTCCATTTATCAAGAGCAGCTTCAGATTTTGATAACATCCCCATAGTGCAGCAATGTGAAGTGGAGTCAGGCCCTCTGATGACCTAAAAGAAACGTAAGAAATACAATAAACTATACACAACATGAGCAAGAAAATATTAAGTTATAAGTCTACTCAAAGAATCTTCAAAGTGCCTTAAATTTTCATTAAAAAAAAGAAGAAAATCATTGCAGATTTTATGATACCATATATCTGTGGATGTTCACCTATATATTTATACTACCCTCTTACACACTTACTGATCCTGCTATTGTGAAACTACTTGGAGGAAATATAACAGTAATAAAAAAAAGAACTATCTAATAAAATGTTGGTTCTTTAGTTATTCAGATGGTAACTGAAGAGGAAATTTATCTTACAAGGGTGTCATTGTAATTTGTCTTTTCACACTGTGTATTTAACCTTACCTAACATTTGGGTCAGCTCCATGTTGCAACAACATTTTCAAGCAGCGTGTGTTCTTCTCAGTCTCTTTTCCAGCAGCCAAGTGTATAGGGGCCACCCCTCCCCTACCCACCAGGTGAGGGCATGCACCTTGAAACACAAGCAGCTCCACAGATCTGCCAAGAATGAGAGAATTGTAACAGTGGGACATATTTTCTATTGCAGAATACAGTTGTGCTGCACTGGTGTTAGTGTAAACGGACCAAATGACAATAGAGACATTTTTTCCTTATTATTAATGACAAGCATAATGTCAGTCTCCTGGCCACCCCTCTCAATTAAGTGTAACCATCATTATTACAGCTGCAATGTCAGAAGGCATATTGGATGTTTATTAAGTATAGCATAGTAACCATTTTAAAATACTACGCCCCGTTTGTCAAGTCCTCATGTCAATCTTTACTAATTATGTAAACAAATAACGTGAACCTGTAGAGTGAGTGAACATTACAGATTCAGTTTCATTTTATAAGGCAAAAATAAAATAACTTAGCATGGATGTAACGCTGATTAGCAAGATTACACATATGATCAAGTTCAAGTTCTGTCTATTGGGGGCTCAAGACACCAACACGTAACGTTACGCAGAAACTGATCACATATTGGCATGGACTGAAATAAAAACGCGTTTTACTTAATCTAACACGATCAATTTACTTAGATTTTGACTTGACAGGGAAAAAATGATACGTTAAGACCATTCAGACTGTTCAGCATTCTATTAGAGTACGTAGTTTATTCAAAGCTCACATCCTCTAAACATGTCTGGACATAAACACAAAAGGGGGCTGAGCATCACCTGGGTTCACCATTTTTCACAGCTTGACACAGTTGACTCTGAAGCTTTGTCGTCCTTTCATCCATGATTAGCACGATCCGTTTCTAAAATACCCCAAAGCATCTTTTGCATTAGCCCATTGCTGAAACCCCTGCAATAAGTTACGAAGAAATTTTACTGAAGGCTAGCTAACTTAGCCAAGCTAATAGCGACAGAGAGGCTCCAAAGCACCATAACAGTGCCGGTATGTATTTAACTACCTTTCCATATTTAGCAATACAACAGTCAGAGTGTACTATTCTTAGTTTTGTCACCTAAATATTCATAGATGTGCTCTTATTAAACTCTAAGGATAAGCTGTATATCCACGCACTCCTCGAGGTATCGTAAGACTATTTTGATTTCCCTCCAAACACACAAAACCTCCTCCTGGCAGGCGGAAGTCCCACCCACAGATGTCTCTGATTGGACAATATTTTCATTGCACTAAGTCATGTGAGACCTCAGTTGAATGGATGAAAGGCGGTGCGTATTATACCAGAGGCTATGAATGTAAGTTAATTGAAAGGTGTTAATAGTCATGTTATCTGAGCAGAGAAATTAGTTTGGTGTCAGAAGACTGATATTTCTGCTTAATCGTGTAATGTCTGTATTTTCACAAGGTCAAAGGAGAGACTAAATCCATGAATGTGATATTGTATGAATCTGTGCAAGCATGTGTGTCCAGTTGTCCTTGGAGGTTAAGAAAACAATAGCATCTCCTCTAAACTATCAGTGGACTCAATTTCTTGCAACAAAAAGGCTTAGGAAAAAATGTTGCAACTGACAAAGATCAATCAAAAGAAGACCTCAGGATGCTTTCTGAAAGTGTTTACAGCTAAAATCCTGCTGGTGTGTGTAGGCTAAAGTAAATTTTCCTGCTTGATGGTACAGGAATGGTATCTGAAGAATTTTATCCACCTGCACTGAGTCTTCCATAGAGATAAGTTAAAATCCCCCATGATTCTTAACACAGAACTGGAACCCAACATTTCTGATCATATAGTCATTTTTTTGTTTCTGTCAAACTGCTAGAATCATGAAAGCTCTGGGGAGCGTCAAGCTTTGTCAGTTTTTGTCAAAGCTCCTGAAACTGGTGCTATATACAGTCAAAGCGCAGTCAAACTGCAAGGAGACACAGAAAGGGTTGATTTACTGGGGTTGTAACAGCTGGCCTTATTGTCTTGGTGGAACTGCAACTGTAGATGAAAAGACCACAGCAAACTGAAGTTTTTGTTATTTCTTTACAGGCAAATTCCTACAGATTTTTTATTCACTTTTCAAACAAAACACACACTGTGATTGTAGAGCTGAGACGAAGAGTGGCAAAGTTAAACCGATCTGATAAGATGCATCAGTTCTAGGCTGTGAAACATAAAATTTATAATTTTAGAAGAAATCTCAAAGGAGAGCAAAATAAGTACAGGACTGTACAGTTAAGCAAGACAGTATTTCAGCTCAGCTTTTTTCTCTGACATGAGTGCTTCTGACGCAGTTCACTTTATAGACAAATTCACTTGCTACAGGTGAGGCACTTGACACTGCAGTTCCAGTTGACCAACTTGAAACTTGTGACATTATCTCTGAAAATATATGTATAAACACACATAAACATTAAATGTTTAATATCTGAGGTATCAAACATGTTGAATTTCACTACAAATGGCAACAAAATGCTAAATGAGAAAAATTTGTGACGTTTTTTAATTCTGTCCTCTGATTTATGTCATTATTGGCCAAAAAATGCAGAGATGCTGTAGATGTAGAGATACTGCTAAGGTCTTTTACTTGAGGTAGGATGATTTGGATGACGAGGACTTAGATGTGCCTATCAAAGTTTTGTACATTAAAATGAAAATAAAGGAGAAATGTGAGTGAGTAAAAATTCTAAGGAAGGTTGGTTAAGCATAAGCTGAGAGGTAATCACTGGTGAAAAACACACAACTTACACCCTCGCCTCAAGTTGGCCATGGTCTGCTCATTCATAGACGAGCACGTTTTTTCTCAAGACATTAATTTTTATTCAAAATATTTAAAAATAATTACAAACATATTTTCACATAAATAGCTTATATTGGGCATTAAAAATCATCACTCCTGGCAACAATAGTACAATAGGTCTTTTTTACAACAGGGTTATCTAAATAAGAAATTACTTAAAATGGTAGGGCTCTCAAAGTTGTGCAACTATACAGCGCTTAAATTCCACACTGAAAGTGTGAAGAGTAATTATTTTTCTTAACCAACATGTCAGATAGCATAGTTTTTCCACTAGCAGGACAAACTTTCCAAAGACTTAGATGGAGTAGACGGTGACAAAAAGGAGGCTCATCAGTAGGAGCACCAGGCTGGGGTGGACAAATCCAGCATGGTCAGCCAAAGACAGTGTGCAGTCCTCATATGGGGCCAGGCAAGAAGCATAAGCCATGACGTGGGCAATGTAGCTCTGCTCCTGGACCCCATGGAAAAGGTGTGACATGGGACCTTTAGCAAAGATAGCTACATCTTCTGTGCCGTGGGTCTCTGATCCAAGAGGAACAGAGGCCTGCTGTTGGTAATTGGTTTCCGCTGAGGAAAAAACAGGATAAAGCAATGTTATGTTAGCTATGTCAAGGTCAATGACAAACCTACACTTTGTAATGTTAAGTTTGTTGTTTGATTGTTAAGAAAGGACTGAAACCTGGACATATGATTAAATCCAAAAAACCAAATGGCAAAACAAGTCAAATTTTTAATAATAAAAGCAGAATATTTGAAGATTTATGATTTTGATATTCATTGAGGGGTTAATACATAATTACATCACATTTATAATCAATCATAATATATGGCATGAATTCTACATAAAATAAAAAAAAATATTCACTTCAATTTTTATCTAACCCTTCATAATGATTCTAGGATTATAATGATTGTATTGTAATATGTGCATTATATGTATTTTACTCTTGTAATAATAGCTTTCATGTTGGTAGTTGTTATCTTTTTTTATCTGTACTTTGTGACTTGAAAAAATAACTGATATCTGCTGTGACCGTCTTCACAACTTGATGCGTTTTTTGTTTTTTTGTTTTGCAAATAACGGAATATGTGCAAAACTTTTGCCCAAAGTAGTGCATACTCTTTGTAGACTTAACAAAATTTGACAGTTTTGATAAAGAGGAAACACAAGATTTTATAGTCAATGGAATTTTAATGGTATGAAGTTGTATCACCCATTTTTTTATTATATGAGTGAGAAGTTGGGCATTCATTGTTTTGCTATGTGACATTTGTACAACACTGTACATCTCCAGTGGCCTCAGGTCTTGTGCCTTCTTTGTACCTCTACAGTAGGTATTCTGTTACGCCACAAGATGGAGCTACCATTACTCGGTAGATTATCAGTGTACACTTACTTGAAATAGTCTCATTTACATCTGGGCGAGTTCCATTGGCAATCTGATATCCTGGTCCGTTTCCATACAAAGCAGTGGTGAATCCCTTGCCATCATCAGCTTTTGAGGAAGACACCCCTGTATATTACAGGACAAATTACTTTCCACATGTTTTTTTTAAACTGAAACATTATAAAATATTTTTTTTTCTCTAATAAAGCCTCCCTATGCTCAGCTCTTTTCAAATTCAAAGTATATTTTACCTAAAACAGGGTTTCCTCTGACAGAGTATCCTCCAAAAGAGAAGACATGAGAGTGGTCAGCAGTGACCACACTCAGTGTGTCCAGCTCGCTGGTGAGTTCAGCTGCTCTCCCAATGGCTCGGTCAAACTCAACAGCCTCATAGAGAGCTCTTTTGGCATCTGAGCCATGGTGAGCATGATCGATTCTCCCACTTAAAGTCCAAAAGAATAAATAAGACAAAAAAAGTCAAAATAAGCTTATCCCTCAAATTAAAATGTGAAAATCATTCTATTTCTTTTATTCTTATTTTACATTTTATTACTGTAAAATAAATAATATGTCCTGAAATCTTGTTGAGATATTTCAAGATCATGCAACTCCAATCATTATTCACACTGTGTAAAGGGTAAAATTCCAAAATAATTATAAATCCTGTTTAAATTACCCAAAGTTAAATCTAACAACTGCTTTCTTTAGACTTTCAATGCTCTGAAGTTAGTGTTAAATTCTGATCGTATATTTATTGTGTAAAAGGAACGAGAACACTGGCAGTTAACTTAGATTATATGGCAGATTAAGTAAAAGACAAATACACTTATCTTCTACAAAGAGATAATATCCCTTTGGATTCTTGCTTAGAATGTGAATTGCTTTCTCCACCATCTCTGACAGGGAGGGGTCCATGGATGCATCACGATCCAGCTCGTAGCGGCAGTCTTTGGGCTCAAAGAGACCTACATGCAGAGAGAAACAGCAGGCCACAGTGTTAAGATGTTGGAATGAAACTGAGCAGCCAGCATTAGTACCATGACACGATTAAACATGCACAATTTAAGCTTTTTCTTCTGCAAAGCAGAATGTGGAAAAAAAAAAGTATTCTAAATTCAAAATTGATACTGTTAAATTAATTCATTTCATTATTTACAAGGGCAGGATCAGTTTAGCACATCCTGAAAATCAAATGGTAAACTACAAGAATGTGTGTACGTAAATACATATTCCTCACTTTGGATGCAAACTATGTATCCAGAGTGTTGTTTTTGGACTCTGCCCTGTATGTGAGGTCTGGTTGTCCTTGTAGTACATGTTCAGTGAATGCTGAATTGAAACACACTTTCTTACCCATTAGAAAGTCTGTATTTTCGGGATCCACAGCATCAAAGTCAGCTTTGTTCCAAACATATTTAGCATTCTGTGGGCAATGAATGAAACCAAGTTTATTTTTGGAAGAGTAGAGAGTCTGTGAAAAAGTTGCAGCCAGAGGGAAAATGACATTCATCCACAAACAAACACAAACCTGCCGTTTACCTGCTTGTTCTTCAACCACTCCAGAACAAGATTCTGCCCATCTATTCGTTCTCCTGTTGAAGTTGGGTACTCAGGGTCTTGTATGTCACTAGGAAACATGTACTGACGACCTCCGCCAAGAATTACCTGGATTGAGAGATATGTTGACAGTTTATAAGCTTATATTGCCCCTTTGCTTTCCTCTGCATTTGCGTGAATTAGATTTATAAGCATTGTACAGTGCTGGAGTACTGTTTGAGATGTTGAATACTAAAAACAAGTCTATTGAGATTCTTTGTCATTCAGTTCAAGAAGACTAGTCAGGCTTAGTGATCTATTGTTAAGGCTTACATTTATCTCTGTGTTGTGAACTAGCTGATATGCTATGTCACGGCAGCCATTTTGGACAGCCTCAGTTGGGAGGTCAGCGTCAGAGTACCAGCCTCGGTCAGCAACGTGAGCATAGTTTCCAGCAGGGGAGGCATGCTGCACCCTGGTTGTAGTTACAATTCCCACAGATTTCCCTGAAACACAGAAAGCAGCCTTGGTCACAACATGGAAATATTTTCACACCTTCCATATTGGCATGGACAAACACACTTATGAAAAATTAAAGAAAAGTTAATCACAAGACTGACATTAGTTTTAAACCAAATTTAAGAATCCAGAATTATAGTGATCTGTCTGATTAAAGCTAAAACCACATCAACACTGACTCATCTGTACAGTGTCTGAGTGAATGAATGTCCAAATCAAAATGAAACTGCTTAAAAATAAAAAATATCTGAACATTAACATACCTGCACTCTTGGCACGGTGCAGAACTGAAAGGACCTCATTCCCAAAGGTAGCGTTACAGTTGCCCCTTGGTGCAGCGGCAGTGACACCTAAGGTGCCGTAGTTGGCCTTCACTCCACATAAGTAAGCTGTGGCTGTGCCAGCACTGTCTGGCATCTGCTGGTTCACATTGTACACCTGCAGGGGCCAAGTATAATCACAAACACATTAATAACACATTAATATGAACATCAAGAATCTGTTCTTATCCACATTGACTTACACTAAGTGTAAAGCAGATTACACTGTGTTCTTGGACTTAGCGAGCATGTACACGTACCCTTAGCAATCCGTTTATTAACATTAATAAGTTAAAGTTAGCAGTTTCTGGTGCTCGGTGATTTACTTAAACAATATTTTATTTGGTATGGGATGGCCGGTTCCAGTTATTTGTTTGAATGTTGAAAGCAGGGATAAAACAAGTGCATGCCTACTCTAACCTGAAGTAAAAGTATGTCTGCTCTCCGAAACTTGCATACAAAAGAAATGGTCTGCCATAAATGAACCAACATCCATATCCATATATAATCCTTACATTGTCCTAACATTATTTATGCTGACAATACTCTCTGCATTTCAAAATTACTTTTTTCGAAATCTGGTGCAAACAGCAGAAGTGCAAGAGCTATGCACAACACAAATTGTTTACAGATAACAGCGTGGTATGATTATAATGACACCCAGTCAGAATGAATTAAAATCAAATATGATAGTCTGAACAGTTATATAAGTGTCAGCTTGTTGGTGTTGCACAAGCAGCTCAGTCATGTACTATATGCATGTGGATTGTCCTCATTCAAAAGGTTTATAATACATTCCTATGTAGCAGTGTGATGTGTTGGTCAGAGTGTGCTGACCTTAGACAGGGCCAGGTATGGGAAGGTATCCATAACCAGACTGGTCTCTTCTCCAGTTTTTCCTGCCATCTGGCCTTTGAGGATTCGTGCAGCAGTCACTGTCGTGACCCCCATACCTGGAAGCAGGTGGAAACACACCTGAGTGTTAGATAACATCAGCCAGGCAGGCACAGGACTGCCATTGTACTCTGTGAACCTCGAAAGGCTCAGCTGACGATGAGAGTTTTCACATCTCCTGACTTTGGAAATTCAAACTCTTTGCTGCATACTACAGTTTCAGTGTGTTAGGAACTACATGTAAAACATATCATGTCATTATTATGTTAGTGTGGCCATCTGATATACCATGAGACTAAATTTGTCCCTAAAACCAAGTCAAATATACTGAATTTCAACTAAAATTAGCCAATGTTTGGGCATTATATAACCATCAGTTGCTCAAGGTTAAGGTCAAATGTGTCATTCCCATTTACACACTGTCATTGATAGTAGGAATTTAGCAATTTGTTTCCTTAAACATGTTACTCAAGGGGTTATTAAATGTTGCTAAGCAGTTCCATACTCTGATAAAATCTTTCATATGCTGCTATCAGCATCTATGTGGCTTGGGTGGAGGCGGAACTGTGACCATAAATCTATAATTCATCCACAAAATAAAGTCAAGTGGAGTTGCCAAATAATGATCTTGGACCATGGAGTAACCAGAAGGAAGGGGCAGAAGTAATTATATAACAGTCTCCTACCAGTGTAGAACTTTTAGCATGAGGGTGATTTAAAAAACCAATGTTATGTGCAGCCCAAAACTGCAACCTCTCCAGCTCTAACCCTCACTTCCATGAACTTACTGAATTCTTTGCAGTGATTTACCTTTTTGTTGTGTGTGGTTCAGTTGAGGACACATGAGAATTATCTGCACATGCGGTGTAGACTGGCTTTGCTTCAGTTCATTTTGTTGTTCTTGGCTTCCCAAGCCTTAGTAACCGCTAGCGATCAGATGTCACCATTCATCTTCTACCCACAAAACCACACTTTTTGGGGTCACATAGTTTACTGTACTGGTGTATTGTACTCTCTCTAACACCACAAAGATGATGAGACCATGGCCTGGATAAAACATGGACATAGTCTCCCTGGCGTCACCCATAGTTCTCTGAAGAGCCTATTGTGAAGCTTACTGCGGTGGCTCGGGCTGTTGCCATTTTGGCAAGGCCCTACTATCGGCTCATCCAAAGATGGGCAAAGAGGTGGAGAGCAGTTGAGGCACATCTTGGATGGCCTGTTAGCAATTAATCGCAGAGCAAGCCATATTAAATTTCCAGTATTTGCATTAAAAAACCTCCAAAATTCACCAACACGAAAGAGCAACTGAGGTCACTTACAGTATATTAGCTGAAGTGAGTACTAGCAGACAGCTAGCAGTTAGCTAGCATTCAAAGCGACCACAGCCTAAATTATGTATAACTTTAAGCCTAATATAGTATAAAAGAGTAACATATTAAAATCACGCCCTCCCCTTTCAGTTGTTATGAATGAGGAAAATAACTAAAGAAGACCTCAGTCATGATTTGCACTAGGCTGTATACATGTTTGTTTTTTTGCTGCAAAGTTGGGTCTAAGTGATTGACTTGTTGTTGAAGTCATGCATTTTGCGTATTTCACCTCCTGTAGGTTTCAATTGAGTTAGATTTACACCATCAAGCTCTGATGGCTGCTTCCAACATGAGCAAATTAAATGAAGTGATAGGGGAAAATTGCTCAAAATTCAAAGAAGCTTGCGTGGGAACACTCTATTGTCAGACTCACCGTCCCCCAAGAAGATGATAGTGTTCTTGGCTTTGTGGAGATTAGGCTGAACATTCAGGGCAGCGTGAAGAGCCTGCTTCCCTTTGTTGTTCCAATAGCTGGCATGAAGCTCTTCCTCTATAAGCAAGAACAGAAAACGCTATATTGTCATTTTAGTGCAACGCAACAAAAAAACGTAAACACAAATGAATACGAGCAACAAAGCAATAATAAAAAGACCATTTTATTGTGCTTACTACAACCATAGGTTTATATATACATTTAAACAATGTAAATCTACTTGGGGTGATGATTTTAATTTGTGCAATTTGCAATAATAGGTTTACATATGCCATTTTTTCCATTTATCAGATAAAGTAAACTAATAAACTTAATAAACTAATGAAGGCTAGGCAGTTTGCTGCAATCATTATACAACAAATAATGCCATAAAAATGATTGAGAAATAACAACAAATAAGATGGTGACTAAGTGTCATTTTTTAGACATTAAATGCTTTATTTGGTAAATATTTAAGAAATTAGTTAAAATTTTAGGTCTAATATTCTTGTTCATCATTAGTATTGTCATGCATAAGATCACACAAAAACTCCGCCAGTCATTAAGCAATATTTGCTGATATTTTTCCCTCTTGAACTGAACATTTATACAGGATCAGTGGCAAGTCTTTGTGCTGTCCTTGAAATCAAGTCGTATGGATCTGAAAGTGAGCAGCACTAGTTTCAGCAGATACCTAAAAAAAACAGCGGAAAAAAAGTAACATTTCTTACCTGGAACAGACAAGGTCCACTGCATTGAAATAAAAATCAGTAATCCTGTAAAAATGACTCTATGTTTGCTGGCCATGATGCTGACTGGGTGTTAATTAAAATGAGAAACTGAGCACATGAGCACTTGTCCGCAAACTGAGGTCCTTTTATAGCAGCAGCCAAGGAGCAAAGGGCACATCGAGGAGCCTTTTACTGTGAGCTAGAGGTTATGAACACACACATGCACATGCACACACACACACACGAAAAAAAAAACACTCATAGACCCAGTACATTCTCTCAAGTACTGGACTTGAGTACAAATTTGAGCAAGGGTACGCTTTTGTTTTATACCACTGTACTTTTTGTGCCACTTCATTCATGTCCATTTACCTAAATGATGGCTTTAATCCTACTCAATACAGCTGCAATGAAAACGGATTGATAGAAAATTAAATTTAAAAAATTAGATTAATTCAAGTTATTGAATAGTTCATGCAAAAATATTCACAGCTTGTGAAGAATGTAAAGATCTGTTGATTGTACTGATTTGTTCCAGGTATAAACTATCAGTCATAAACTTAACAATCAATGGATTTATGTCAGAAAAAATCAGCAGACAAGTCCATCATTAAAATAATTAATTCTTTATTTATCTTAGTGTCTTTGTTTTACAGAATAATAAATTGAAAATGACTAATCAAAATGTACTGGAGGCTTCTAAGTAATTAATCTTAACTGTCTTCTCATTCCTCAATAATCTATTTTTTCCTCTGTGTGTTTTTAACACAGAACACTATCCGGTGAATATTAACAGCTTTAGTTATTATGTCTAAAAGTTACCATAAATCATTGCATAATAATGATGTTGATGACATTGTCTTATGGTGTCTCTAATTTATTACAGTGCAGATTTGCACATTTCTGCAGTTCATATTTAGGCTAAGCAGAATTCAGCCCACACTTTGTTAAAACAGTTTTTTTTGACAGAGCTTACATTTTTTTGAATTTTGGCTGAATAAATCTCATGTGAGTCCGTGTGTGAACAGGTGGGACTGCTGATACGTCTGCGTGATGTTTTGTAGAAGTTTGGTTGAAAGCCCTTAGCACTTTTAGACTGGCTGACCTTGAGGTTCAGACAGACCATCACAAGGTTATAGTTTCTTTTGTTTTGTTTTGCTTTGGTTTTTTTTGGACTGTATCAGCATTTGGACGTTGCAGTATAGGATTTTGCGAAAAAGGGCTAAACCTTGGAAAGACAAAACTATTGGGCTGTGAGCTCATAAAAGTAAGAACAAATTAATCCACAACAAACCAAGTCCAGCATAGCAGAAACACAGCACAGACTCTGCTGCAAGATACTGAGAATGGACTGACTTTCTCCAAAGGTTAATATCATGGAACTTATTACAACTAAACATTGTTACATTGTTGTAGAGGTCGCATGGTCAGTCTTTATACAAGCCGTACGACTGAAGGGTGGCTAAAGTGACTAAATTGATGTAAAAATGCACTTGATTATGTTTTACTTGATATTATATTCCATTTTTTTCCTTTTCTGTCTCCCTTGCTGTTTGTCCCTTAATTTGCTGATGTCACAACAACCTGACTGCTTTGTGTATGTCGTAAATATAATAATATAATATAATAATAATAATTGTACTTTGATCCTATTAAAATAGTTTGATTCAATTATCTACAGGACAAAACTCCATCAAATGTGTATTATATAACAACTTTACTGTTAGACAAACATGTTTTGGCTTGTGGCCTATCTGTTGTGAAGTTGTGCCAGGAAATCTCAACTCTTTTCCTACATGAGAGGCCGAGAGCCAAATGCTTGACTAATTTTAATGCTTAAAACTAACCTTACTGCTCTAAGCTCACTTTATTTTTTTTCTTATATATGGAATTTCTGTAGAAATCAGCAAGCCCTCTCTAGAAAATGTCACTTGTCCCCAGAGGCTTTTTAGGAAATCTTCTGACAGAGCCCTTAACATATTACCTAAAATAATTGTTGTCAAATGAATTTACGAATGCACTCAGCAAAAAAGTGATGTTATTCAACCTTAGGTAACATTTGAAAAACAGAGTATAAAAATACATTGACGATATTTGCTTACAAAATACATTCATGTACCCTCCAAACAGATTACATATCAAGTGACAGACAATTTGACCTAACAAAAAAAACAACAAAAAAAAACAAACAGATTTACTATTTGGAGCGAATGAGATCAATGTACAAGCATTATAAAAAAAAACTAAGAAACTACATATTTTCCACTCCGCAAGAGGTACAGCATCTGTTTGACTTCTTGTAAGGTCTGTAGGTGTTGCAGCTGGACTTGGCACAATGGCTCGTGCTTTTATGATGCCATCATACAGTCATTAAGTCTAATCTTGACAGTGACGATCATGAACATCAACAGCCCATCTAAGTGTCCACAGGCTGAACAGTGAGACTTCAGCCTGCTTATTTGTTCCAAGTGATTCTGGCCTGAAGCCTCAGATAAATGTGCAACTAGTAAATAACAGCTCCTCGCAAATGTTTAATAGCTCGGAATGAGCAGACTGCTAGCAGGATTGTGTTGAACTTTTGAAAAATGGATAAAATCTATTAAATTTATGACAGAACTTGTTTGTGCAAATGGTAGTCATGTTGTCGATGTAGATTTAAAATGAGGCTTCATGTTTGCATATTTGCATGCATTCTGGTCTGCAGTGCATGTCTGCTGGTTGGTCTGTATTTCAATAAGAGCCACTACATGCATGTTTAAGTCTGCAATCAGGATATACAGTACTGTAGATGTTTATCCCTGCATTATGAAGTACCAGCCTGTGCTTACAGTAAATATGTATGTATGTACTCTTTGCATGATAAGTGCATTACATATTTGTAATGCTGCATGCATACATATATTTTTAAATATGTCTGTTGATTAGCGTATGTCTGGGGGTCATCTAAGTACACAGAGGAGGCCAAGTAGGGCGAACAGGAGGCTCGAAGGTGTGTTCACAGCCCCACCTGATGTGTGTGTGTGGGGGCGAGGAGGGCAGTTTGTATAGGGCTCTAAGCAGGCAGCATAGGCCATGACATGTGCCACATAGTTCTGCTCTTTCACCCCGTGAAACAGGTGAGCCATGGGGCCTTTGGCGTAGATGGCCACATCCTCCCCGCCATGTGTCTCAGCATCCAATGGGACAGCAGCCTGCTGCATGTACTCCTCATCATCTGGAGAAAAATGAGCGACAAAATACTGCTTCAGGCAACTCTCTGCTTGGATTATCAACTGCTAAAACAAAACAGATGCTTTTAGAGACTTGTCATCCTAAATTATCATGATGTAAATCCAGATAAATTTACAAGTAGACTTCTTACTGAGACGTCATAAATCACAGCGCCTGACACACCAAATGAGTGTGCTTAAAAAAACTTGAAAACCCTCCTTTGACAGCCTGATATTATTTAAGTGCCTTTATCACAATAGACTGAAATGGATCCCCTTTCTTTGTCAGTTTTAATAACACCCAACTGAAGAGTGTCTTTGTATAGACTTAGGATTACATTTGCCTCATAGATGTTTTGGTGGCTGCTACAAGATGGTGTTTTGTAAATCTTCTATAATTTACCTAATTAACCTTAATTACAGCATTTTCAAAGCCCTGAGGGTAATTTTAGTCCTTTTTATTAAATTACAGCACTTACTGCTTGAATTTTCTAAAGTGAAGTGTACTGACAGATTAGAGAACTTTAACCTCCTAGAAAATAAACAGAAAGAGCTGAAAAAAGGGGGACAGTAAATAATTTTTTACGTTAAGCTGTAAAACAACAGCAGATTCTGAATTTGATAAAAGTTTTTTTTGCAGTATAGTGGATGTACCATTGCAAAACTTATGAAAGCCCTTTATGACTTCCCTGAAAAATGTTACAGTGGTCTGTGGTTACAGTGGTCTGATCTTACACTTTATTTGTCTTCACTGATTCTGAATTTGGCAATTTTTTATATTTCCCTTGATGGACACAAAGTTTTATAAATGAATTCCTCACTTATACTTGCATGTTCCTTTTAGATCTCAGATCACTGTGCACTTTGGCGACATAAATACCAGTTATAAACACCTAAAGTCATGGCTAAAGACTACAGCAAATAGTGCAGAGCGAGAGGGCTGAGGAACTGGATCTATGCTATCCAGAGTTCTTCAAAGAAACACAAATAACATTTTCAAGTGCAGTTACATGTACACAGTGAGGCCACAGTGAGAAGGAAACAGAATGCAGCACAGTGCATGCTGTACATATCATATGTCATCTTTGCTTTCAAGAGAAAAACATGGGCTTGAGTCAGCTATAACCACATCAATTCACGCTGTCTGTGCTCACATCAGTGCAGACGGATGCAGCATCTGAAAGACATTAGTTTGTGCTTACAGTAATCCACCATTGTGATGTTCCCTCTGGTTCCATTTATGTGGACATAACCGGGACCGTTGGCATATAGGATGCTGGTGAAAGGCATTTTGTCATCGGCTTTCTTTGGTGCCAGTCCTGAACGACAAAATAAAGGTGGAGAGGGTGAGTATTTAGGCATTGATAACAGATTCCTTCCACACAGAGTAGAAACAAACACAGAGACATCACATTACTTTATGAGACCAGAAATCAAGACTTTAAACCTACAAGTGTTATTATTTCCTTTTATGCCAATATCATCCTGACTTTATTCAAGTGTATGTGCTTTGAATCATACCAAAGATGGGATTGCCTCGAGGTGTGTTACCACCAAAAGTGAAGACATGGGAGTGGTCAGCAGTGACCACAGTGAGAGTATCTGATTCTCTGGTTAGCTGTGCTGTGCGCTGAATGGCTTGGTCAAACATCACAGTTTCTGTCAGCGCCAGTTTGGCAATGCCGTCATGGTGGCCGTGATCGATTCTCCCTCGTATAGAACAGCAAAAAACAAGCAGATCAGACCCGATGCGAAAGGATTGTAAGGTAGGTTCACAAATCCAGCATAGTATGAACTACAATCAGAATGCAATTCTTCATGGTGCTAACAATTACATGCCTGTAGACATTTCAGGCTAACGGACTGTTCACGTAATACTCATCTTCTACAAAGAGGAAAAATCCTTTAGGATTCTTGCTAAGGATTTGTATGGCCTTCTCTGTCATCTCAACAATGGAGGGGTCACGCGAGCCATTCCGGAAAACCTCAAACCTCATGTCCTTTGGCTCAAACAAACCTGGAATGACCAAAAAAGGGAACGATTTACTGTATATATAATTTTTAAAAAAAGAGACCTAAACTGAGGTGATAATAATGAGATAAATTAAACCATCAGGGTGAGAGAACAGAGGGAAATGTAAAACTTTGGGTCAGGTAAGAAAAGTAAGAAGAAAATCACTGAAATAAACAAGTGTGAAATACACAGATGTAACTTGTTATCTGGCTCACACACCTTACCATGACTCTAAATTTAAACCCAAGTTGCTTCCAACATCATGACTCTTACTTGTTCACAAATAAATAAGACCTAAAAATTCCTAAACTGATTACATATCACTGCTTTAGTATGTCTTCCATCCAATTGATCAAAAACATGCTCTGATCATGCTAGTAATGCTTGGAATAAAACTTCATTGCTGCCATTTAAACTGGCCTGTGTTCTTAGGATCTCTCATTGTAAACCGAGGAACAAATGCACAGAATGTACACAATAAAGCAATATAACTAGACAAGAGGATAACAGAAAAATTGCATTTGTGTTACTGTGATACGCATCAAAGCCAGAAAATGCCCTTTGGTTTTTGTTTATGATGGTAGTAAGAGCTGATAATACCTGCTAAATGTGTTCATTGTGTGTTCACAGTTCATTGTCATGACTTGTATGCATGACTGTAAGATGAAAGCTGACTTGCCTGGAAAAGGTTATCAGTCAACATACGGGAAACAGACAGAGGTTCAAATGTGTGTCTGTATGTACGTATATGTGTGTGTATATGTGTAATGTGTTTGCTGCTCATGCATTTTGAATTTTGTGTCTGTAGATGTTTTATACTGCATGTTGCAATGAGCTCATCATCTGTTTAACTTGATATCTTGCTGTGGTGACCCATCCATACCCACCCATGAGCCGGTCAGTAGTTTTAACATTTATCTCGTCGAACTCCTTCCTGTGCCAAACATAGCGTGACTTCTTGTTCTGAAAAACAAGTCAATTAGATTTAAGGCCGTGCCTCAAATCTTAAAGAAAAAGGCAATATCCAGCTATATTAAGCAAATCCTACAGGTTTAGCTTTCAGCCACACGTCAATAAGGTTCCTCTTGTCTCTGCGATCTCCCTTGCGAGAGCTTGAGGTGGGGTACTCAGGGTCGGGGGTGCCTTTTGGTGTCATGTACATCCTCCCTCCTCCAAGAATCACCTTAAAGGAGTACAAGAAAGAATTTTTATATTAACATAAAGTAGAAAAGAAGAAACAGATTATTTCATCTAGAAAGCAAAAGCTATTTATATGTCTAAATTGAATGTGGGAACAAGTAAGTAATTGTCAGATTTAAATGTCCATGACAGTGTTTTTCTGCTGAGCCTCACTGCAATCTTAAAAAAACAGTAAGCAAACATGGATTTCAATAAAGTACATTTTAGTGGCATCCTCTAATAAAAAAAACCCTTGCGTCTGTTATCTTTAATTAATGACAGATAGAAGTTTTCCCACTGCACATGAATACACAACAACAGCTGCTGCTTGATTACAAAATCTCTTTTCTAACAGATATATTTTTTATAGTTGTTGTATGTGGAAAATATGTTATATATTATACAGTAGATATCTTGGATGAATTCAGTGACTAGTTCACTAAAATGTACCATATTAAAGACTTGGATCTTCACAGGATAATGTTTAACCCTGTATAATAACCCTGATTCTACATGTCTGGTATGTCTCCTAAGTGCAGAGTGCATTCAGTGTGCAGGCCAACAGTAAAAATGTTAAATAATAGTGTGCTGACAGATGAAGCACAGTTAAATCTGCATTTATATTAAGTCAGAGGTCACAGCAATGTGAGCAACAACCATAAAACATATAGAACCCTTTTTATAACATATGACTTTTCCCCAATTTCTCTCAAATATAAATGTATTTTTTAAACAACGTTCATTTTCAGCAGTGGGATACCACTAACCGTGACAAAGTTCTTTGAGTGTCAAAGACTTGTATCATATGAGGAGGATAAAAATGATAAATGTCATAATGGATATAATTAAGCTTGACTAAATCTGAATATATGTTGCACTTTGGCCTAGTATAACCTTTAATCTCTAACCCTGCTCTCTTGTTCTTGAATTCTTCGTTTATTTTTCTCCTTGCACCTTGCCTCTCTTTGCTATATTTGAAACTGTATTGTAATGTTGTAAAAAGCAATTAAACAGATCAAAGGTGAGCATTTATTGCTCTTTGCAAAGAATGTGAGTCATATTTCAGTTGAGTTCCTCATTAACATCTGGGCAATATGCCCAAAGGTTAAATAACAGGAGTTGCAAAACAACTTGCAAACTGCTGCTAATCCAACTGACAACAAAAAATTGATCAAGTACACTGCTATTGATGATAAGCACTACACTACTTTATTCTACTTGTGCAGGGAGCCACATAAGATAAGTGCAGTGAATTACAGGACGGTATGTTTTGAACTGAACTTGGTCCAATAATAGTGTATTTCTTTGGTACTTAGACATTCCAGATAGAATTATTCTTACATACATCAATGTCAAAATTGGTGACAAGTTGGGTTGCAATGTCAACACATCCCTGCTTGCGAGCGCTGGAGGGAAGATCTGCGTCACTGTACCAGCTGCGGCTGACAGAGTGGGCATAAGCGGCGGCCGGGGATGCATGCTGGACCCGGGTGGTGGTCACGATGCCTACTGATTTACCTGAACAATGCAGAGACACACCAAAACAGAGGCACACAACCACACAACCGGGCATTGAGACTTGGTTTGTGATTATTGGTGCAATTCAATGACAAAACCAAAACAGTGGATGATTTGCACATTGGTGTTTTCCTCAATCTTTGTGTATGTGCGTGTGTGTGAGTGAGTGGGTATAGAGCTGCTATAGGGATAAAATAAGGTCACAGGCTCAAACATTAACAGTCCCACAATCCCTGCAGGCTACATAATAAAGCCCAATGTAAGAGGGTTTTTTTCCTATAGCATCATATAAGTAAATAATGGAACTAACTGCTTCTTATATATATCTTGCACCTTAATTTCATTAGCTTTCAGCATTTGCCAGTCTGATTGCCAGTAAATCAACTAAAATACCAAGTACTGTAATTTTCCCTTGTAAAACTTTGCTCTTTTGGCTCCAGCCTTTGAGGTCTAACCATTTAATAAAATACAGACTCCTACAAACTTTTTATGATTAAAACTTTACAACATTATGAAAAAATGTGAAGGCAAACAAAGCACTTTTTAAACACTAAACAGTAGTTATCTTGGGGTTACCAACTCTCATGCTTTTGACAAACATTCTGTATAAAAACACAGTAAAAGTGAACAGTCAAACAAATAAAGTTGAGAGTCCACATAACACTTGTAATAATGGCTAACATTTTAGTTATGTACTAAAACACCAGATTTGATGAGCTTTAGCCCTATATTACTCCCTGATTGGTGTGTGACACTTTCATGTTGTCTTTTATCGTGATTGTATGTGTGGGCTGTTATGTTCTAATCACTGAACACTGATTTAACTCATGTTGACTTGTAACGCATGTAAATGGTCAGTTTTCTAATAGTACAGGAAGGAATGATTCCCTAAACCCAGATACGAGTTAGCATTATTAAA
>JAQNCA010000025.1:12115079-12127876 GCA_029783725.1 Acanthurus tractus
GACAAAGACTTGATCATAAAATCCATATCAATCCATAAATCCATAAATCCATAAATCCATAAATCCATAAATCCATATCCAAATCCATAATATGCGGTTCAGGTGAATCATGATTATCAATGCAACCCCACATGACTCTTTCCAATTAACATTTGTATCATGGTCTGCACTCATCTGTGAAAGCATATTTAATGATAAACTTCAGGTCAACAGGGTTGTGTTGAGTTGTCACCTTTGAAAGGGCCACATATGGAAAGGTGTCCATAGCGAGCATTGTCTCCTCCCCTGATCCACCCTCCATCTGACCTCGCAGGATTCGAGCTGCAGAAACCGTGGACACTCCCATCCCTGAGAGCCAATGATTGACAGGTGAAGGTTCACTGAAACGGTCAGTCTTCTTTTTTGTAAGATTTACTCAGTCCACTGTCACATTGAACGACATATTTCAGAAACCATGACTTGTGTTATCTCAAATCTGCATTCTGAATTTATTTACATGATATGAAGGTTTACTGATGCTCTCTTCACTGTGAATGTTTCAGAAAATCCAGGCTGAATTATTAAAATATGTTTATTTTAAAAGCTCAGAATTTAACTGTCAGATGAAAAGGAAAAAAAGAATTTGTTTTGGTAATTCTCCTAGGCAAACAAAGTCAAGGCATGTTAAGGGCATTAACATCAAATGAATCCACAAATACAGGGCATTTAAGGCAATGGTTATCTAGGAAAACCACAGTTTCAAACGGAATCACCACACAGACCAACGCTGACTCTTTCAGGCAAGTATTCAGACCACTTTTGGTAGAGCATGTAAAACATAAACATAAATAAAGATACTGCCATGTCACGGTTAGGCATTTATTATTTGCCTTTTGATGAAATTTTTTTATGGCAATCAAGGGACTTGTTTTAGGTCTTCCCATGGTCCATTACTGGATTTCACCCTTGACTTGAAAGCCATACTCAAAAAAACCAATGTGACTGTGACGCACTTAACAATACAACAGTCATAAAACTGGAAACATGCTCTGGGCAGGGCATTGCTGGAGAGATGCATAAAGAAAACTCAAACTCGACCACCCAGAAATGTGACTCAGTTGGTCTGATTCAAAGCAGATATCCTAGTAGTTAACAGGAAAAACACTCTTAAATCTTTGTGCCTTCAAACAGCTCCCTTTACATAAATTACTCTAATGCCTCAGTAGCTGTAAATATACCCAACAAGTAACAATTATTGTGAAAAATTTGCCAATCAAATCCAATCCAGATGGAAACTTTCCCCAACTGGTCGTCCCATTGGTTCACAGTGAGTCCCTGAATGCCACACTGGACTGCTATGGGAGGAGATGTGTGACATCTTTAGTATAACAGCCACTGCACTAACAGGGACTGATACCTAAAGGTGCCCTGTTAAGTATCTGACCTTAAGTAAACTTTTGGAACAGTGCTTTTATAAGTCTTTTTATCTCTAAGTCATGTGCATGGGTGGTGCCAAGCGTAGCAATGTGCAAACAAGGTAGTGCAAAAGGAGGCTGCTAGCAAGAAAACATAGATAAAAATGATGCACAATATAGGAATATATTTTAAAAATCTGGTTTTGCAAATGTTTTGTGAGGAAGAAAATGAACTTAAAATATTTCAAGGATGCACACAATGTGTGCTGTTTAGCAACACTGAAGGTAAATACTGGTTGGTTTGCTCACAGGAAAGCTTTTCACTGTAATTGTTGTTCCACCTCCTGAGCTCCTAAAAATATCATGTGAAGTTTGACGAGTTGGCCTCTTCACAACAAAATAAGCAACAGTCAGCGCCTTCGCCTACATAAGTATTTTAGAGTTGCGTTTCTTGCCATTTGACAATTACATTCAATATTCAGTTTCACTCTAGCTCAGGTTTGGTCACAGCCAGCTACTGAGGGACGCATCTGGCTCTTTAGTTGCTAAACATTCCACTAAGTTCCCAAGCCAAGAGCCAAGAGGTACTGTAAGGTGTTAACTACCTTTTGTCATTTAAACTATACCTTGCAGGGCAGCTTGATTTTACTTACAAATCTACAATCCCAGGCTCCAAGCTGGACACTGTTTTGTCTTAAACTAATACGTCCAGACCAATGAGCATTTTTTGAGGAACTACTGACAGTTACCAGGGTATTTAATCAAACAGCAAGCAGCAAGTGACATTTCAATTTAAAAAAAAAAGCTGTCACTTGCTGCTGCAGAATCTTGTGAGGCAAAGTTACATCACAAATGGAGTTGTTTTTTCTTTTTAGGAGAGCAAAAAAAAAGCATTGGATGATTTTCTAAATAGAAAAGATGTTTTCTCACATCTCCAAACTGGTTTTGGCAGTCTGATTTAACGGCTGGCTCTAATGGAAGTGCTCTCATTCTGCGTCATATAGCTTTATCTTTGGATTGGTTGTGGTGTCCCTATGATCTTGACAGGAAAATGGTTTGCCCCATGGCTTGCCACAATTTCTTTGTAAAAAACTTGCATCTGGTCGATTAAACCATTGTAAAATATTTCAGACATCAAAGAAGCTTTAAGTGATTGCAGTTTTAAGTAATTTGTTAAGATGAGGGAAAAGTTTAAAGAAACAGCACAGGGAATAAGATGTGAGCTTCTCTTTAAGTGAATAAAGTTGCACTTCTTCTGCTCTTCTACTTTCTACCAAGTGTTCGCTTGTCGAACCACACAATCAATTTTAAGTGTTTGAACAAATGACCTAAGCATTTAAAATTTTATTCAAACCACTGGCTCCTCAGTCATTACCGATCTAGACACATGCTTGCTTTGCAATCTCACACAGAGTCCCTCTCTTCAGCTGAAAACACTTCCACACTTTCTTGCATTGCATAACAGGCTGCATTTCCCATTGAGGCTGAGAGCAATATTGTTTTTTCCGTCAGAACTCCAACCACAAGTCATTATTAAATGCTTGGCCAATAACATTCTGTATGACCTACCATCACCGAGGAAGAGGATGATGTTCTTGGCCTGGTGGTCCCGAGGGCGGAGTTTCAGCGCAGCATCAAGTGTTGCTCTGGCCTGAGCATCCCAATAGGCTGGCTCCTTCTCAAATTCATACAGGGCTGCTCCATGGAAACACACACACACATAGACAGAGAGTGGGTATGGGAAAGTGTGGATGGATATGAGCAAATCTGAGAGGAAGAGATTCAAGTCTGTGTGTAATATTGACTGCTTGGTATGTGTGGGTGTGTGGTGTTTGCATGTATAGAATGGTATATTTCCAGTGCAAAGAAGCTTTGAGTAAATTCAAGTGTGTCTGTGCCTGTACATTCATGCATCCCCCTCTACTTTTTTTCTGACAGTTTGAATTATATTTGGCCTTGGGGTAGACAAGAGGAGAAGTTTCTCAAGAGGTGTCAAAATGACAAAAACAGCTATGAAGACACTCTGGTTTCTGTCCATTCATGCCCAGCAAAGTCTTACAGTAAAAGTAGTCTAAAAGAAACATCCTTCTAGCCACAAATCAAAACACTGGAAAGATCAACAGTCCGTCACACTTTTTACACAAACAGTTAACACAGGAAAAAAAATACAACACATTCTTTTGTGCATCTACACTAACACAGACTCTCCATTCTCCATCCCACCTAAGTTTGCGCTCATGACCAAGTTCTCAAACACAGCCTGTCCTCACAGACTCACCATGTCCTAGGTTGAGGTTACCTGCTTGAGTCACCCTGTGCGTCCATTTGTCTGCCCGCAAAAGTGCTACTAATATCCCAGCCGCAGGCAGCAATAATAACTCTGTCATCTCCTCACCTTGGCTATCCATAGCAGCACGGCCCACAGCCAACAGTATGGGGCCCAGAAGGAAGAACAGCAGATTGGGGGCCCCGCGATGTGGCGTCAGCATCTCTAATCCAAGTGACCTGGAGGCTGGAGTCGTTAGCACAACTGGTTTTCAGAGCAGCACACCGCGACCAAAACACAGAGGCACAGGCAGAGAGTGTGAGTGGCGGCTAAGACCTCCAGCCCTGCCTTTTTAAAGCCCCACTGGGTGTGTAGAGAGGAAGGGCAAACGCCAGCTCATAGGCTTAGAGCCACAAAAGAAGGAAGAGAAAATGTCAGAGAAAGAGGAAGAGCCTGGGGAGAGAGAGAGAGAGAGAGAAAGAGAATCCAGGACCACACAAGAGCTCCGTAGCATCACAGCCCCTCTACTCACTTTCCTTAAAAAATGTACCACCCCGCTTTTATTGTTTTAATGGGTTGCTTTAAATTCATCCCCTACTTTTTTCTCTGGCACTGCCACTAGGAACTTTGTTTGATAAAAATGTCTATGGTCCTTTGATCTGGTAAATGTATAATGGGTATTTTTATGCAGCAGCCCCTTTAACAGGGAGAGAAAAAAATGACAATTTATGTTGGCATCCATCACAATGCAAATTATTACCATGTCTCTTTCCATTTCTTACCTCTATCCTTCTGGAAGAAAAGTCCATGGCAGAAAAAGAAATGAGGTCCAACCTATTCTTGAGAACATCATGATTGAGTCTTGATGTGCTCTGCTTTTCATGTCAGGAAAATGATCATATTTCCATCCCCCCCCCCCTCTGAATTTTTGCATTTAAAAAGACCCCAATATTTTCCCTCTCTCACCAAGTCAACTTGGCTGGTTTTTCAGTGGCAAATGAAGCGAGGTTAGCATATTTCTTCTGTGAGGTAGTGGAGACCGCCTGCAGAATAAAAATGTCTCCCTTTTACGCAAACACAACAGTAAATGTGTGAAATGAAGTGAGTTGGGCCAACTTTGTTCCACACGGCCAGAAGAATCAAATTCTTTGCCTCGTGAACCCGCAAGGCTGAATCTCGTTACGATTCAGAGCTCTGGAAGACCTCTGCTTTCTGCCAACCGCTCACCTGTTGCCAACAGGGTTCTGCAGTTAGTCACATGTGCCTAATCAAGGCTGCAATAAAATCATACCAGCAATCTGGGTAAAGGGGCCTCACATGATGTGGGCCACACCACATGAAGTGGAATTACCAGCGGCAGTGTGTAAGAGCAGGAAAACTTGTGGAGGCACGTCTGTCAGTCCATTTGTTATGGGTTTGCCCCTGAGAGAAAGTCAAGCTTGTGTCGGGAAAGTCATATTAGTTTCCTGCGAGACAAGTGTAAACACCTGGTGGCTGTTTTAGGTCTCAGTGTGGATCATCCTGCAAGAGGTAGTGAGTTGTTTTGTTGGATGATTATATGGCAAGCCTGAATGCTTGTGGGAATGCAGAAAAATTACTAGGAATTTATCTCAATATATATTTTCTACATAAAACACTTCCTGTATAAAATCAATTTCTGGTATCCACCACTCAGTATTTAAAATGAAACCCATACTACCAATCCAGTCTTACATTCGGAGCATATATATAACTTGATTTACTATGTTCTAAAAAAATACAATAATTTGTCCACAGTTTCACTTTCTGCTACCTCAAAGCGGTTGGTATCTGACTTTCCTGTTGTCATGTGTCATCTTTTTATTGCCCCTGGCAAAGCAGTCACGACTAATAGTAACAAGATTCATTGAAATAAATCACACATTTCATTCAGGAGGGATTAGCAGATATCTACTGGTAAAAAAACAAAACAACATACATTAATATTTCCCTGGCCTCTGATGGAGTGCAAGTGTATAGGGATATTTATAGTGTAGCAGATGGTGACTTGTGGACACTATTGCAATCACGAAGCAGAGGAAACCGTACAGCGGGAGGCTTTTCTTCATCATGTGGTGTGTTAAAAATGACTTCCTGTTTTATCCAACCCTAAAAAAAGCTCCTGTTTATATAGCCCCAAAATATATAGGACCCTGGCTGGTAAATAATAATAATAATAATTATCTATACCAATGACCATTATTTGCAAGCTGCTGCTAAAACAGTATAATGTTTTTTTTAAATCTATGACATGTATCTTTTCATGTAAATAGGTGTTTTAATTATTACACATTGGTCTAGTTCCTCACACAAGCACTCCCAAATTTCAGCATCTTGAACCTGAGTCAGCCTTTACCACTAAAAGTAAATTACAAATCTGCTGCCCCCCTCTCTGTTATTGACTGTCTTGGCTCCTTTGACCTATATATTCTGTAAATTACAGTGGTTAGCCTGATGTTGTGTCTAGATTACAACTTATGGAAGGAAATATTTAGAGCCAGGTTGTCAAAGAAAGGATATACCAGTGGGTGGTGCCAGACCACACAGCGGCGATTTCAAAGAAAGAGCCAAATCCTTTTCCCTCACTTTTTAAAGGTGGCTCTAAAAAGGAATTATTAAGATGATAAAGATGTGGAAAAGAGAGAGTCTACATGGATATGGATGGTTAAAGTTGGGGACACTTTAGATGGTATCTCAAAGAAAAGACAGAGTCAGACACCCTGTAGGGAAAGAAAAAAAAGACTTAAGAGAAAGTCACACTGCCAGAGAGGAGATAATAAAAACAGAAAGAGCACTGGTGGAAAA
This sequence comes from Acanthurus tractus, assembly GCA_029783725.1. Classification (NCBI taxonomy): domain Eukaryota; kingdom Metazoa; phylum Chordata; class Actinopteri; order Acanthuriformes; family Acanthuridae; genus Acanthurus; species Acanthurus tractus. The sequence continues at coordinate 12,121,563 of JAQNCA010000025.1, forward strand.
ATTAAACTAAGCCTGCAATGATGCCTGTAATCTATTTTGGCCTTGTCTTAAAAAGCCCTCCCACAGACATTTATAGAGGGACAGCGACCAGACAGATGAAGAACGTATCAAGATAAATTTTAGAAGGTACCAGAAATGATGTAAGTCTTTTTTATGTGAAGCTTTGGTGACTGAGATCGCATTGTAGACTGGTTGAAGGGCCTGTCGTAAAAGGTTTTACTGCTGGCATGCGACTCAATTGGGGGACAATTAGGAGTGAAGCACCCACAGACCCATGTCCTGACTCAAGACAGCTCACAGCAGTTACAGCAAGAGATTGCTACCTCAACATCAAACAGCCTGACATCTTTGAGAAGCGGCCCCTCTTAGTTTTTAATTGGACTCATAAAGGAAATATGGAGTTTACCCTAATTAGGCTACAGTGTGTGTGTGTGTGTGTGTGTGTGTGTGTGTGCATGTGTGTGTGTGCGTGTGTGTGCTCATGGGCGTAAATTGGTAAGAGTAAATTAAAGAGACTGGCTTAGCAAGAAGCTGAGAACATGAGAATGAGACAGATCAAATGCAAAGTCTACATAAATAAAAAGACATTGCATGTGTGCATGTGCATGTGTCTGTGTCTTTGATTCCTGGGCGACATCAACACTACTCTTCTTTAGTTTTACATCATACAAAATACCTAAGTACAAAAACACTCATTGTCCGAACTGACATGCCTAAAAGTGAATATCACATTACCATATCTGCACTTCTGTGCATAGTGTAAATTGGTGGCAGAGGTTGGTTGATTAATTGCGGAAAAAAACTATAGATTACTACTAGCATCAACAACAACAAGGTAAGCAATGCCTGTTTAGCTATTCAGGTTAAATTAACCTTCTAATATATACATAGTGGCTTTGTTTTCTCCTTATAAAAGTTCACATGATGGTCACATCAGAGAGGGACACACAGACCAATAAGACCCAGTCAAGAAGTGAACGTGAGTTCTTCCTGATCAGGCTACAATGCAAGCACAGTTTTCAAACTTAAACGGGGTCAGCAGCATTTGTAAAAGTCTTTGTTTGAAGGGTTCTAAAACCACAGGGGTAGAGAGAATACTAGGCATAAACATAGCAAGAGTTCTGCAATTTAAAACAAATATATTGCAACGTGAGTGTAGCCAAAGTGAGGACCAGAACAGATTTTTAACCGACAGAGGACACAGTGAGGACACTTTGGCCAATCTTTGCAACTTCAAAGGGCTCTTTAAAGGTTAAGTCTTCGTTTTAAGAGTTAAGTGAGAGCTAGGTTAAGGTTGGAAAAAAGGATAGGGTCAAACATGTGATTGTGATGGTAAGGGACTGATGATGGTCCTCTAACTTGTGGAAGTAAAAAATATGAGTGTGTGTGTGTGTGTGTGTGTGCTTTGGTGTGTCGGCGTGTGCGTGTTGTTTGTGTGTGTCTATATGACTGCAAACATGCCTGTCTGCCTCTTTGTGATGTTTTATAATTGTCAACGGTTTGTTATGTCTGACTTTTAACCCAAAGGCTGACATGCAAGTGAATTACATTCAAGTCCAAACATCCACATGCTTAAAACTCGATTTTACAGTGCATTAAAGAACATATTGCATTTGACATCATGCCATGTAAAAATGCTTTCATGGGCACATGGTGACCACATTAAATAAGTGCTCATTGCTGCTGGTTTGCTTACTTTCTACCTCGCTTAGCAACATCACAAATATAACACTCTGACTCACCTGTGCGACCACATCCAGTGAAAAGAAGAAGGCTTATCAACAGTGTCATCTTGCCTCTGAGCCTTAAAACCTCTCTAGCTGTCACATTTATTTTTCATTTCTCAACGCTGTTATAGTTCTCTCCACTTTCCTCTTCTTGCTCCTCTCATTTTTCTTCCATCTCTCCGGTTTTTCTGGGTCTCCAAATGCCTAATTACAATCTGCTTGTTTTACCTCCTTCTGGTATAATGGTGTGCAAAGTTTCTCACCTCCAAGGTATCCAGGGGAGTAATAAAATGAATAATGGAAAGCAAAAAATGATATTCCTTATGCCACTACTATTTGTAGCCTTGGCTCACATATTTTTGTTTGAGAAAGAGGCAGAAAAGGAGGAGTGTACACACTTATTTGGACACACACAGACACACACATATCTGCACCACCAGAAGCACTCACCTTTTTACCAGTTTGCGTCAGAAAAATCCATCAAATCAGAGAGCAGACCCATTTGCCTCCCTTTGCTGCCCATCTTTTTCCTCCACAATTCACAATGCATTGAATCAAAGAGTTTTCCTCTGTCTGTCCTTTGTGGACACATGTCTGTCAGCAGCTCGCACAGGTTGAGGCTTTGTAGTTTGCTGCAGGAAATGCCTGCATTGGTTTCAAAGGAGTCAAAGTGGGACAGAGGGTTTAAGGAATGCAGGTAAATAAACAAGAGTGTAGATGCTGCACAATACAAAGGCAGACGTGAAATAAACTTGCACTGATGAGCTAAACGTTATCAAGAAAACCAGAACTATGCGGGAAAACCACATGCTGCAGATACAGAGAAACACTTTTGCATTCTGGATGGCCGAGCTTGGTCTGATGGGAGAAAACGACTTTTAATCAACACACACAACCGCGGTGTACCGTTGTGTACCTGCCTCGCATTTCTCGCCTCCCACTCAACTAAGCACTCTGCTTACTCCAGATCACATCAAACAGACATCAAAGAGCACTCATTACAGAAGCCATGGAAAGGGAGAAAGAGAGAGCTGAGGTGGGATTTGGGTGGGGGGTTGTTTGGGAGGGTAAGGCTTAGCAACCAAACTCTAGCTGCATACAGAAATCATCATTCAATACAAATCAATTCCAGCTGCTGTTTGTCTCACCTGACAAGACCTTGGATAAGACCAGAAAGAAAAACACTCGAAACACTCTGGCAGTTGCCAAAGAAACATTGTATTAAAAAAAAATAATTTTATCTTAGAATGAATAAAGTTGAGAGTTACAAAGGTCAAGAAAATGAATGCATATAAATTAGGAAGTCCAATCATTTTGATGGAATAACTTAAATCAGAGTCTTTCTCCTCCCGGTCATTGCTTTTGTTTTCCCTTCTGAAAGGATTCCAAAGAGACTTCCCCTCTCCTGCATGGCCACCCAGGCGTGATTCTTGTGCTTGTGGGCAGAACAATGAGTCAGGTGGTGAGGTCTGGAGACTCCACGACTGGCGCTTGAGGTCAGACATAGGTTTATTTTCCTAGGCAGGCCTCTGTCCAAAAACATCCTCCACAGCGTCCTCTGAGTCTGCCAGGTGCTGACCAGACAGGGCCTGTTAGCAGTGCAAGGAGAACCGCTGTGAGATGGACAGCTTGTTTGATTCAACTGGTTTGACAGTGCTCATTTTACATTTTCAGGTCACAGACTAATACATGGATTACCAATAGGGCATAGAGTTGACATTTCTTGAAGACCACACCGGACCACCCTGCATGCACTGTAGAAAAATCTGTTCCTCACAAGGTTTTACACTATGAGCTTCATCACTGACCTGTATGCATTACAAAAAAAGCAAGGATTTTCTTGGTCTCTGGCACTGTCTGTACTTGCATTTCACAGCAGATACCAAGTTATAGAGGAAATTTTTGGTGAAGAGTTCCCAGCCTTTTCTGCTGGTCCAGAAGTGTTACTGAAGCAAGTTTAAGAACTATTTTTGTCTGTTTCCTGTGTGTTTTAGAGCTGTAGATTTTTTTTTTTGTTTTTGCACAGGAGCACATTTATGACACGCACACATGTGTGCACTTGCATGTGTAGAAGGTTACGTAACATCTATTCTGAGCAAAAGTTGCAGTGACAGCAGAGGTCAAGCTCATCTAATAGGTTAGGCTATGAGAACGAAGCTGAGAAAGCTTTCATGTCCTGCAGGCAGTTTGGATGCATAATGGACTGTCAGGCTGGCTTTGTAATGTTTCTATGCAAATGCATCAGAAATAAAGAAAAGATGTGGGAATAATACATGAAAAGATGTTTTGCTGCCTTTTAATTCTTAGTAGTACATGTTAGCTAGCTATAGACCAGATAAAAACGCAATTTATAGTCTTTACCAAGCTGTTCGAAGGCTAATAAAAGCAAACAGAAACTTTCAAGGTAGAATTTTTTTTTTGTTTGTTTCTAACTGACTGAATCAGAGTGTAATTCTTGTTGACAGTTTACCTTAATTATGTTATAGTCTATAGTCTATTTGCTACTCTTATCATCCATTACACACCAGACATTTCATCCAAAACAGGTTTTTTAATAAGTTCAATACTTTATAACAAAATACCCACAACAGTACGACTTTCCCTTCTTAACTGAAGTTTGTGTTTAGTGCTTATTACCAACATTTAGCATGTTAACTTTTTAAACTAAGATGTTTGAGCCTTTAGCTTGAGGTACTACAGTACCAAAATCTTGCTTGTACATACTCTAAGTTTTGTTTAATGAATCTTCTAAAGGAGCTTTGCTTCTTTCTGATTTTAAAAAATGTATTTGATGTAGATGAGGGAACATTTTGCTCAAACATAAAAATGTGTTTTTTCATGTGGAAAAAAAAAACCCTCATACCCAAACAGTCTGCTGCCCTGGCTTGGGGTAACACACAACTAGGCGACAACAACTTTCAGGCTAGAAAAGAGGTTCAAGGAACCACCAGAGAACTCTGAGGCCACTGTTTGAAGCAGTGTCTCTGACATGTGTTTTGGGGTGAAAAGATGTGAATAATGAACCTGAACGCATGCAAAAGCTGGCAAACAAGGGAATACTTCTTGGATTTAATTGACTGTAGAGCATCCCAGTGGAATACAGATTGTTTCAATCTTTTGCTTTAAATTTTGCTCATAAGCACATTAACCAAACTTTAAGAAAGCATTTGGCAATGAGTTGACTCTGGTTTTGTAGGCCATGATTCATTTCATTTTGAGAATTTCATGAAACCAATCAAGGAATGGAAAAACTTTGATCATGACCCCTGTGTTTCTGCATATTTACTTTCACTTTCTTTTTTTAAATATTTCTGATAAGCAGTTTAACTCTGTGTTTTTTACTCAAAAGCATTTTATTTCAGAAGTTGGTTAACCAAATACTGGTTTGTTTATGCCTGAGGACGAATTTCTTCCAAGCTCCAGTAGTGCAAATAGACAGAGGAGTGACAAATCAAAGGCTTAGCCAACATAAAGCCTCTTAGTTAGGTTCTGTTCCACCATGAGCCACCAGAACAGCTTCAGTACATCTTCAAAAAAAAAATCTTGGTATAGATTTTCTAAGCCTCTGGAGCTCTAATGGATGGATGGATTTATCTCATTTTTACACTAATTCCCAATCTTTAAAAATTTAAGCGCTGTGTTTTGTTTGGTACACCAGGGAAATGACACAAGAAAATCTGATTTTTCCAATGTTCAGTGACTCACAGAGACTGTAGACTAAAAGTGGAAGACATAGCAAAACCACAATGAAGTCTATTTATGTAATCTCTGATGATGTGTAGAAGATGCAACATAAATTCTCAGGTACAGAGTCAAAAATGGTCCAGCATGGTGAATAGAGAGGTATTGATTTTTAATGTGCAACTATAGATTGTTGTTTGAACAGGCTGGCTCTTGGCAGATGGGAAAATGGAGAACAGAAACTGTATAAGGAAGGGTTAGATAGTGATAAGAGGAAAAAAATTGCAGCATAGCAACTAATGAATGTTTTACCACAGTCTTATCTCTGTCACAGAACTTTTTATGATATGTACAAGCATTTAGACAAGTTTCTGACCAGCTTGTAAAAAGCTACCATAAAGTCATCCTTAAAGGGCCAATCTATATTTTGTTACTATACACATCCAAGGACAATTCACCCACATTTTTGAAAGGTTTAGAATATATAGAGATCAAGAGTTTCTGTGTTGTGTTGTTGATCATGTCTTGGATCACGAAGTAGATTAGCAGGTTACAAGTTAAAAGTGGACTTGTTTTCAAGGCATCAGTGGGTTTCCTCACTTTCAACTGAGCAAGGTCACATTGTGATTGCTTGGGTACTCTGATTAAGAGCAGACTCGTCTTTAAAAAATCTAATTGTGTAAATACTCCAGCCAGTAACTCGCTCAGCTGAAAAATCCAGGTAAAAAGGTAAACAGAAGCAGTTAAAAGCCAGCTCTAAAAAACTGCTTAGCTTTGATTAAAAGAGTTGGAATTAGCAAAGCTAGGGAGCCATTAGAGAGATAGTGATAAGACTGGAGCAAGGACTTATGACTAGTCAACAGATTCTATTCACTTTCTAAGGGGGTGGGGTGGGGGGGGTGATAT
>JAQNCA010000025.1:12133251-12148875 GCA_029783725.1 Acanthurus tractus
AACAATGGCAGGTATGGGCCGCTGGAAACTCAGGAAACCGATTCGCGGCCGTAAATCCGGGCCATCGGACCGTTCGTTGTGCATTTTTACCGATCCAGGGCTCCATCGACCGATCCACTCGGATCTCATACGTCACAGACCGATAACTGATTCAAATCGATTTATCGTTACACCACTAGTTATAACAGAGCAATTCAACCAATGAAACTGTTTTGCCTTTTTATAGTTGTTTGTTCAGTCTCTCTTGTATGTACATTTTTTTCAGCTGGCCACTTGACATTTGAGTGTCGGAACTTTGTCAGAGTTGACCCCCAGAAAGACATCGTTTTGGATGTAAGCAGCACAAGCACTGAGGAAAGTGAAGACGATGTACCTGCAGCTCAGCGGCATGAGAAGCTAAAGCAAAGTGGTCAGCATCAAAGAGGTAAAACACCATTTCCTCTACACTCTAGTACATGCTATTCAGTGCATTCAAACTGTTACAAATACTGTTGCTGCTTAAGATAAGCTATTTTTCCAGGAAAAATGTCTTGACTGGTTTGGCTTCAATTCTGTGCAGGCTCCCCTGATGATGATGATGACGATGATAGCAGAAAAAAGAGACACAAACAGAAGAAGAGCAGAGATAGAATGTCAAGGAAGAGGTAGCCTTTCACCCACTAACCATAAATATCATTTTAAAAATACTTGCAATACTTACATAGATTTCTTACAACAAACTCCTAAAGATATACATACAACATTTATAAAGATATGTTTTATCTATGTCATGTAAGTGAACATATTTAACCACAAAATTAGTCATTACAGATTTAAAGCAAAAGTGCTCTGTAAGTCAGTGATTCTTTGTCTGTCAGTACTCATGTAGATTTAAAATTACAAAAAGTAATTTTTCGGCAATTAGATATATGTCAGTTGTAAGAGATTGGTTTGCTATTAATTTAAAGTTTGCATCCTCTCAATAATTTTTTTTTACTCCCTAGATCTGCTTCATCATCGAGTGATGAGAAGACCACAAAGAAGAAAAAGAAACGTAGCAGATCCTACTCCTCATCTGACGAAGAAGAGAGAGGGAAGAAAAAGAAACTGAAAAGCCACAAGAAGAAAAGCAAAAAGAACAAAAGAGATCATGGGAAGAATCACAAAAAGAAACAAAGGAAGAAGAAACACAAGTCTTCTTCCTCCTCCTCTTCCTCCAGCCCAAGTGAATCCTCAGATAGTGACTGAACCTTCTTGACATTACAGTGTTTGGAGGACCAACATATTTATTTTTTACGTAAGGCACCTCATCTTGTCCCATGCAGTTATCTATTACTAAGGATATAACGATGAATAGTTCAAAAACACTGTACACTGAAGATATGCCATCATGCAATTTTTTAAAAACTTAGTTGTCCTTTTTCATATCATTGAAAACATGTGAAAAGCCAAGGAACATATGTGTTATGTTACCCACTGTCATGTCAAATTTGAAAACATTTGTCATTTGCAGAGGTATTTAAGATGACACATGTTCAGTGAAGAAAAGCATTGATATTTTAGTGTGATTCATTTCTCTCATAAGTTTCCAGGTGCTGCCTTTTTGTTTTCTTTTGTCATTTATACTTGTTAACTCTGTGCTTTGGCCAAAAGTCATGCGAAACATAACTTGATATTCCAAAATCTTTGGTTGATTAGGAACAAGGGCTAAGGGTTGCTGACAAATCACTGGAAGTCGAAGTGTAGTGTAATATCAGTAGACAAAGTATTGGCGTCATATTTAGTTTATATTTGCTCAAACAATTGAAACCCCTAGAGGTAGCTACTGATGTCAATATTGTTAAAGAAATAAAATGGTCATTCAACAATCTACATGCTGCAAATTATCTGGATATGTCAAAAGTTAATTCCACTACATTTTTGTCTTTAATTTTTTGTTATTTTTGGAAACTGTATTTGACTAAGTCTCTTTGTACAGTTTTACTCTGTACCTATGCATGTTACCATTGCTTCGTTTTGCTGTTTGGTCCTCTGCATAGAGTTCTTTTTAATGAAATAAAATATATATTTGTATCAAACTATCTCATCTTAAGTTGTTTTAATGCTTTTATAACTGCAATGACACACTTTGCAACATGGCAGAAAAATACTCATTAGAGGTTATGATTCCAGCAAGACCTGCAAGAGATCTTCCATTCTACTAAAGGAGACGGATTTTTTTTCCTGTAGAGGGCAGCAACACATTTAAAATGTGGTAACCTGAAATCTTCATCTGAGATAATGGATAATGGCCTGTAAAAAAAAACTCAAGATTTTAGAATACAAAGAAATGTGTAACTATGAAAATATATACACCCTTGGGGAAAAGATTTGATCTGTTTGTATCAAAGTGTAAAACACACTATGGAAAACTAAAAGTGGTGTCTTTTTATCCTTTGGTACAATTTCTGCACATCAGTTAAAAATTCTCAACCTACATTATTATCAATCAGTTCTTAAAAGTGCATTCTGCATATTTCATGGAACAGTGTTTCTTTGTTATTGGAATTTATGGTTTAAGTCGATATTTAGGATTGTTAAGGTGTAAAGTACAGTGACAATCAGATCATTGTCTCGTTCAAAGTGTAGCTGTTATATCTGTATTGAGGATGAGTTTGTGGTACCCTTTGTAGACCCTGTTCTCACGTTTGGAGCAGGTCATCAGCAGATAAAATGACTTGTTTAAATGAACCAGCACTTGCTGCAAGAATTTCCAAACAAGTTTGATGAACATGCCCTTTAAAAAATGCCTTAAAATATGCCTTAAAAAAGATTACAATAAATTCAAATAAATTTCCTCCTGTTTTTAACAGAGGATGTGCACACTTAAAATTCTTCAGAAATAGAAAAAAAAGTAATATAAAAATTGAAAAAAAAAGTTTGTGGTAGAGCAAGGGGGATAAAAAAAGAACTTAAAGACAATTTTCTATGTGTGTTTTTTGTAGGTAATGTAAAAGACAGATCTAAAAAAATTAAAAATTAAAACCTGCAGTACATATGTTTAGACTTGAAGTATGTCTCCTTACTCCACCTAGTGGTCATGGTGTAAAAATTTAGAGACTGGGCTGACTCCATCCAAGTTGCCATCATCTTCACTGACAATGAACAATGAAGACAGACATGCAGATACTCAGAGGCATATAGGAGTGTTACAAAACTTCCTGACACTTGTTTGATTTGCCAAATAATTATGAATAGACAGAAGCTGCTGAGTAACACCACTTTTTGGCTCGAGGCACCTTTGTCAAACATCAATCTCACTTGCTGCAGTAAATGTTCGGGGGAATTTAATAAACACTGAGTCAAGCACATAACGTCCTCATGATCAAGTCCACGTACACATGCTCATTCAGCACATAAACAAATATACACACAGACACATGCATAAACACGCCAAAAAACAGCCTTGCATATAAACTTTCAGATTCAGAACAGTGCACATACTCAAACTTTCCTGTCTTCACTTGTTGGAAAGACACAAGGCTCTCCTCAGTTTTAAGTGAGTGTTAGAGGTAGAGCACCCCAGGGTGAATCAGGGAGAACAGACTGTCACAAGGAAGTCGGGGCTTGACCACCTCATCTAGGGGACCTGCTGCTTGTGGCCCTGGCAGAGGCACTATTGTTGTAGCAAACCATAAAAAGCATTAGCTTGCCAGAATTACTGCTTCCATCCCACAACCTGCATGCTGTCAGTATCATTCCCTGCCAGGACTTGATACTGCACAAAAAGCCGCAGAGGCTTACAAACCTTACAAACCAAGACCTTTGTGTCTTGTGTTTTGTTCAATGCTAACTGCGTGAAAAATGGTTGGTGTGCCATTAAATTCACTTTGCCTAGGGGAAGGGGATATCTTTTTAAACATCTGCAACATCTTGACAGCTACATGCATGGCTGCTAAATTAATGTTCAACATTATGACAACACATATACTGCTCCTTTACATTTTAAAGATCCATAGGGCATATTCATCAAATTTGTCAAGATATTCCCCCAACAAAATTCAGCCTCTGCTGACAGCTAGCAGAGACAAGAAGTCAGCAGCATGTCTGGAAATGAGTGATGTCTTATTCCTGCAGGAGATGATGCATGCAGTGTTTTACAGTTTTAGACTATATCTTCATTCTTAGGGAAGTGAAGCAAATAATGTTTGGTCATGACAGAAAAAAGAATAGTGTCACTTACAGGTAAAACCTGTTTTAAGAAATGGTTTAACAATTTTGGGACAAATGTGGTTGATATATTACAGACAGGATCATATTTTTTCACCTGATACAAAGCTATAGATAGTTAGCACGGCTTAGCATAAAGACTGGAAACAGGTGTAAAACAACTAGCCCAGCTCTGTCTGAAGGTAACAAATTCACCTATCAGCACCTTAAGAGCTCACTAATCAGCATGTTTCTTGTTTGTTGAAAAAAGGTCTCCTTTTGTGATGTTTCTTGGGTTTTTTAAAGTGGAAACTTTCCCTCAGGTGTCACCGCTGATAAAAAGCAGTTACAAAGGTGACTGTGCTAATCCCATTCCCTGCCATTCCTCAACTGAGTAGGTTCATATGAAACATCATAATAGAGAATTTTATGTCAGGTCACATGGGTCAGAGTGAGGGTTAACATCTTTAGACAGGCTTGTAAGTAGAATTTTGACACTAACAGAATGATATAAAAAAGTTCAAGATATATAACAACATATAATGGACCCATCCTTGAGTCCATACAAAAACCAAGTGTAAAAAAGACAAATTGTGGTTTCACATGAAGTCATGTGCTGGATTTCCAGGGACTTCCTAGAATCTTGTCGTCATTTCGGGGTTGCCAAATAGCCAGAGGAGACTCCAGGAAGTTACTGATCCTCTTCTCCGAAGAAATAGTCCAACAGCTTCATATTTCAATTACATCAATGAAAGAGGTTTTGATCTCATCCAAGTCCCAGTAAGAAGGCAAATATGCACATTGTTACGCCGTAACAGAAAAGAGTATAAGTGCATCTGTGTAACAGAAAGTATGATTGTTTTTTCCTGAAATAACAGTAGTATTATATGCCTCCTGTTTAAAATATTAATGTGCATGGGTTTATTAATACACTTGATTACAGCTGCAATAAAGTGTTGACAAAAGAAACTTGGAGAGCAGGAAACTTCATAATTACCCAGATGGTAAGAGGACAACTTGATACAGAGGAGCAAATGAGGTAGAAGGAGTGCTGCCATGTGCAATCACACTGAGCAAACCATATGCTGTTTGTATAAGACAAAAACAAGGTTTTCCTCTTTTCATCAGCTCATTGGCTTTTATTGAGCCTGTTGGGCTATAGGGAAGCAGAGAGCAAATGGGACTCCACTGTGCCGTTTAAATGAAAATGAGATGGTCAATGTCATCTCGGAGACAGTTTATCTGCAGAGGAATTGCGATTCAGCCTCCACGTAAACATCTTTAAGGCATTGATCTCAAACTTAGTAGAAACCATTTTGGCAAAATGGCTGACCAGAATGACTGTTCATGAGGGTAAATGATCTCTCATTAGCATAAGGTGTGTTTTTCAATGTGCTTATATAACTTTAGTAGCACAGTTTCAGACCTGTGTGGGCAGCCTGGTAGCCTCTGCAATGCAATGGTGTCTGTTTTTAACCTTTTTTTAGGGATTTGAGTGCACATGCTCTTTTTTTTTCCAGCAACGCCCTGCATTGCATTCTCGCAGCGACAGTCATCCAACATAGGAACGGCCCAGTACAACCACAGCCTCCAACAGAAGCCAGTGCACAGCTCAATTGGAGATACAGTCGAATGTTAGGCTCAACGGCACCTCCATTGCAGCCCATAGGTGCAGGAAGAGGATAAAGCATGGCTCATTCTATTTTATCATTCAGCCTTGGAATTCAAACCTGCAACCTTTCAGTCCTGAGCCTGCCTCTCTTAACCTTATGGCCGCCACCACCACTACACAGCAAAGGATAATATCTTCCCAGAAATAAAAATGAAAATCCCTTATGCTGCACTTTGGTGGGAACAACCCAAGCTGAGAGATGGCGCCGGTTTTGCGTCTGTAACCACTGTTGAAATATTATTTCAGAGGCAAGCAGTCCCTGCATCTTGGAGCACGTTGAGCAGAGCACTTGAGAAACACATTAGGGCCTCGGGGCGAGTTGGAGGCTATACATTTGCTACCAATTTAGTCCCTGCATCTTAGATTTCGTTCTTCTCTTCCTTTCCTGGCCCCAAAACCAGGTCTAATGTAGTAAATGACCTCTAGGATAAATAGACAGCAGGCTACATGACCCCAGCCATCAAAAACGGAGGCTGTAATAAATACTACATAGCTTTACAGGAAGCATGTTCGACATTCTCCCGAAACCTGCAGGGAAAGAAAACGAGGGGGCGAACGGGGTGAGTCTCTGTTCACCGCTCTCTCTTTGGTCAAAACCTTTTTTCCTGAGGTCTGTTATTACCGGCCTAGTTCCTGGGTTCCCATTCAGATTGGAGCTCGTTCATATAAACCTTGAGGTTTTGAGGAATCGTTGGACTGACTGGGTGGCTTTCACCAGGGAATTAGCACAGGGTCGCATTGGATCAGGATCAGTGGGTCCTCTACGGTGAACCTGCGTTGGACCGGGCTGCTTGCGGAGGTGGTGCCAGTGAGGACAAGTTTCCTGGCTTTGGTATATGGGTCAGTCAGAACCCAGGATGTTTAGGCCCTGATCCTGTAAATTGCGGATCCTGCTGATGCTTTTCTACTTACTGTATAATGACAAAATCATTTTCTTTAACCACCATTTTCCAGATAAGCATTGATGAGATGGGAATCTCCACTACTCTACCCAGCTGTTTTGTAGCTGGAGAGAGTAAACTTTATGTAAGTTGTTTCAGTCACATTCTGTACAGTATGAAGACAGGTTGTAAAGATAGAGCAGTTTGAGATTAGAGAGGACCTATAAAACCAGACAAATTACATTAATAGAGAGGGTTACTGATGTAATAGATTCCAAGATCTTAATAGGACAGAGAGATTATGTAAATTATCTTGAGGTCTATGATGTTTTAAGAATCTTGGGAGGGATAAAGGCAAGATGGTATTTAGTCCATTTTTCTGATGAAAAATTTTGGCATACTATTTAATCATCTGTTTAATCATTTTTTTAGTATCACATAAAAGGAGATAAATGCATCTGTCTGCTGACTTTACACCAGAAAAATCTTCCCTCTTAATGTGCTCTGTGATTATCAAGGCAAATCTTTTTACACAAAACAGAGACAGGGCTTGATATTTTTATCCTAGGATGTTGAGTGAATCATCCAAACATAGGGAACCCTCAACGCCCACACTAATGATGAGGAGTTAATTTGTATTTATTTAAAATAATACCATGCCAGATCCTAACCCATTTGAGTAAAATCAGTTGTTGGTTGGAGTGCCAGTAGCCAGGATTGTGGAAATTTGAACTTCTTGCTGAATATGACCAAAATATGACCAAAGAATTTAACTCCTGCAACACAAGCGTCTTCAAATGGATTTAATCTGCCCTGTTTGTGATAAAATTAATTTGTCATGACACCATTCATATTTTATGGCAGAAATGGTATTTGTCCCAATACCATAAGGGACTTTTATTTTATATTTCAGTATATTCTTATCCTCACTCCATACAGCTCCGCATAGAGCACCGCCCCAGTCAAATTGCATCCTTTATGTGGATGCACAACACCCAACTTGTTGCATCTTTTTCTGGCCACCCATGTCATTTCATTTCTTTGCACACCCCTTTAAACTTTGTTGCATTGCATTTGAATGAAACCTTGCCAGGACTTGGTACAAATCTCAACACTCTTGTATTAGACCAATGTGAAAAGTAACTTGCATGTTTGTTTCTGATAAAGTCAAATGGACAAACACACTCATGCCATCGACTTCTGTTTTTTTTTTCCTTTCTTTTTCTGGCCCAATCCATCCATCCCAGGAAAGTCCAGAAGGTGGCAGGAGTGGCACTGCTGCTGATGCCCCGGCAGAAAACAGATTACAACCTGCCCAACAGCTTCAGCACCGAAGAGCCTTTCCTCTCTGCCCCTTGAATGACGATACACATTTTACATGTCACCAACATCAGACACATGTGGCTTTTCAAAGACGAACGACATGGTGTCATCTCTGTGCTGGGCACATCTGCTCACTCTTATTCCAGTTTTAGTGTTCTTTCCATTCCACATTTATGTGGAAAGTGTTGTGTGCCTTTGTTCTGTTCTGTGGGGGGTTTCTGTCCCTTTGTTTGAACGAGACATCAAACAGGGACACATGATGCCTTGAACATAACTGAGATGGTTATTTTTTTCTTCTCATGCATTGTCACTTGTCTTGGCTTTCATTTTTCGGTTTAATTTTGATGGAAGACTTCATCATAAGAAAGAAAAAAAGGCGCATGACAAATGTTTTCCCAGCCTGTTGGTTACTTTAAGTGATGCCGAAGGTGTTAGTTTTTACTCACCATACATATTTTTAATCCCATTATGGTGTATTTTTGAACCTTTTTATGAAAAAAGAGCAGAGTTTGCTGTTTTCTCAGCAATTTCCGAGACAAAATTGTTTTATCTATGAGCTCCACTGTTCCACTGAAGGCTTCAGTGCCTTAAGAGCAGCGGGAGATTAAGTACCGACAGGTTTTGACACCAGCAGCTCTTTCTTGTGTATAGCAAAGCTTCTGCTGCACCCGATATATCATTTGAAGATGTTAGTAATACTAAGTTACATCACATAAACTGTTACACCATTTTTGGAATTTGCAGTGGACCACATTCTTGGGTTGACAAAACAAAAATGTGAAGTTTCTGTCGTATGAAGTAATAAAGGTTATATAATTTTTGAATATTTTCATATTTTGGGAGGCAAAGGAAACACGAAGTGAGACAAGTTTTAGCTTCACCTTTTAACTGTCCCCAGAAGAGTGCCATCTGGTGGTGTTAGATGTGAAAACCCAAAAGGTCAGCCTCCAAGCACTTAACCAGTGTTTGAACTCAGAAGATGTTTTCTCTTTTTATTGAATGAGCCATTGTGAGAAAGAAATATGGGGAAAAAAGACACGACTTTCAGTAATGATCCCTCTTTGTTTTCTTGCAAAGTTTACCTGGTACTTCATACAAACTCTCAATGATACAAAATCATGCCTTTACTGTTGCTCAAGAGCAATATTCATAAATGAAAAAGAAATGAGCTGAGCATTTACCTCAAGGTAGAGGCCTTTTGCGATACTTTTACCTCGTGTAGAGGCATTTTACAGTCTGCTTTTTCTGCTCTTTCATGACTGTACCAAATTGTTTCTACTCAAGTGCAGTATCTGGCCCATAAACTGCCAAAGTTCCCCCGGCAAAATAAGCAGACGTCTGTAATTGTCTAGGTGGTCGGGTGTGTGTATGTGTTTGTAACATTGGAAATTAGAAAAAGAGGACACGGCAAAGGAAGGAGGGTGAGGAAAGAATATAAGGCAGTGAGGGAAAAGTAAGACCTGTGTGGGTGTGCTTCAGCAGGCAAATGCTTTCTGCCAACGTCTTATTCAAAGGATAAATAATTTATTCAGGCCAGCTTAGCTTTCAATTCTGAACTTCAATGCAGCTTGATATTCTGGCAATTAATAGGCAAATTCTGGGCTAATCACTGTTTCTTTCCCTGCAGTACCACAGAGAGCAGCTCTGTTGGAATATCCTTGTGAACGCAGAGACGCTGGCTTATCTTCAACTTCAGGGGGCTTTGGCTATCAACACTGGCAATGTTAGAAAGAGCAAAACTCGAATAAAGCCTGAACCTAGGGCTGTCTCACAGCCAAAGTCACTGCTTTATGTGGGTTAAAGGGAAAACAAAGACATAGAGTGACATTTGCAAAGCATCACATACCAGGCCAAGTCAACTTTGTAGTCACACTTGCAGTTCTGAACCTGCAGCTTGCATCCACTCTGCACCATCTACAAGCAAAGTAATAGCTGATGAGGGAAAAATCTCAACATAAGGTTTGTAATAAGCTGTTTTTGTGCTTTTGACAACATTATACTGTTGTAACAGGTGGAGTTTGCCTAGTTGTTCAAATGTATGGCTGCCATAACCCGCTGGAGTAATGCAGGACCACTTTTCAAGACTGTGTGATAGAAACCTCCAGATCATCTACTGCACTAATGGAATCTCTTGGTGAAATTGTTTTGATATCTAAAAAGTAATAGCTTTCTCATCTGTTTTGTTTTTTCAGACCATTTTTTAAAAAACTGATAATAAAACAGTAAGTGCAGTCATTTTAAAAACTTTTAAGTTTTTAAAATACCAGAAACAGAGATTAAAAGCACAAGGACGGTCAGAGAAAAAATTATGAAATATAGAATTTAACAAAATACATATTTCAAACAAAATGAAAAAAGGATGATGTAATAGTTTTGTACAAGATTCTTTGTGTATGTAATTGAAAGTAAACATCAATTAATAAATAAATGTTTGTAGTGTTTCACAATCTTAGGTTGACTTTTTTTTTATCTTTCAGGGAATAGGAGATACAAAGATGTTGTAGGAGAAATCACCATACAAAGGTTCAGCATCAAATGAAAACTCCAGTTTCCTCCAAATGACAAAATGACACATTATAAGCTGGTCTTCAGAACAACACATAAAAGTTTTTTGATCAGGACAGCTCAATCCGTCTGAGCTTCAAAAACATTAGAAATCTGTGAAAAAGTGTTTATGATCTTTCACGTCTAAAGGTTTGGTTGGATTTTATCACAATTATGACTTGGTTAGGTTTTAGGGAAACATCATGGTCTGGGGTAAAAATAATAACCTTCTGAAGGCAGAGGACCATTGTCAACACAGTAATAAAATAAGAGAGCCACTGTTGGCTATCAGAGGGCAACAGGAGGCAAACAGTTTAACAATTTCTGTATTGGAAGTTTAAGATGTCTAGCTGACTTATTTTAAAACACCGTTATCCCAACTTTGTGTACAACAGAAAAAATCATTTGGTGTTGAAGAGCTTTGAAAATTGAATGTAAACATATATTGTTTTCCCTATTTGTTGAAACAATGGATGCTGCTGATTTTCTTAAAAGAAAAAAGAGACCTGAAAATAAAATATGAGCAGGATTTTGATTCTTTATTTAACCGTATAATAAAAAATGTATTCCAGTGATAAATGCAAGCAAACCATATTTTAAGGAACGAATCACTGCTGCTATACTAGATTTAGTTAAAAGTTGCAGACATATTTAGAATCCAATTGTAATTTTGAACCCAGTGACTTGTCAGAGCAGGATGTATTGAATCATGCTATAGTCTATAAAGAAATCAGTGTAACCTTAATTGAGCACTGACATCAAGGCTTTTTTGCCCAAATCATCAAATATAAAAGCAGCAAATTTGCCAATCTGTTCTAGTTCCTTGGAAGGCCTAGCTCACTTTTTCTCAAGAGCCTTTGAGTGGCCTTTATCGAAGTGTTTGATTACAGAAACCAGAGAGACCGAATGCAGTTCAGTGCTTGCAGTCGATACTTGTGTGAGATTCCTAATTGCCAGTAAATTTTGCTCTCACCAACTTGTTTCTTTAAGGTCAGATCTCAAGTATTGTCATTTTTCATTCATGACTTCAAAAGGCCCAGTTGTAAAAATTGGTAAGGAGCGTAGCCACAGAGATGGAGGTAACCAGAGATGTTTTCTCAGTAATTCATTCTTGGATTTGGATATAGCCACGCCTGCATTGCATGGGAAAAGCAGTTCACAAGAGGAGAGTGAGAGAAAGAGAGAGAGAGAGAGAGAGAGAGAGGGAGAGAGAGATAATAAAGAGAACTTGGAGAAAAAAATATGAAAAACAGAACAAGAGTGAGAGAGCTGAGGATAAGGAAAGAAAGATTATGCTGTGAGAGAGACGAAGTAAAAGTGATGCATTAAGTGTTTGATTCACTATGTGAAGTTTTGCTGTGAGGTTTAACATGTTGAGTACCTTTAAAATGTTTACCGTTCAACATGTGAGTCACTGCAAATAAATGAAAACTCAAAAATTATAAATACTTTGAGGCTACATTTGCACAAAATTTTGATATATTACATAAAGTATAATACTGAGACTCTTAAAACATGTTTTTTGTTTTTTTAAGACTTCATTAAAAGATACATACTGAAGTGCATATGTGTAAGAAAATGATGCCAGTTTTCTGGAAAAGAAGTTTTTATAAAAAGCAAAGAAATTACAAGATGATGCATAAATTATTTGTCACTGGATGTTAAAATAGGCATGGTTAGAGTTTATTTTGCCGACAACAATCGTACAAATCGAACACCAAACAGCTGCTAATGTTTACCTTTTATTTCCAAGCAAAAATTCTTGTGGTTTCTTTATGATGTAGAATGAATATGTCAAATAACAGTAAGAAGCACTATCTACTCACTTTCAGTATATTCAGTGCCTTTTAAATTTTATAAAACTGTAAGATATAGGAGTTCCCACTGGTTTCACTTATAAATTATGTGTTTTATAACACTTGAAGATTGACTTTCCAATACTTTTTATTAAATTAGTATTGATTTTTTAATTCCAAAATAACTAGAGTTAAATGTAATTTTTTATTAAAAAACACATGTTTCATGCATACCCTAAAACCTCTAAAATAAATGATTATAGTAGAATACATGATACAAAAATTCTGTTTGGAACTTTAATAATTGTACCATTACTAAAAATATTTATAGTTTGTCTTGACACTTGGTCAGATTTGCCACCCTGTCACTAAATGATTGATCAATTTACAGTCACATTCCAGATGGAGCTTGGACAGTGTTTATTCTAGGAGTAATTAGAGGCCTACTGGTAATACTTTATGACTATCACGAAGACATGAAATGCACGTCTTATTTATGTTACGCTTTTACCGATTAAATATATACACTTACAGCTGCCAAGTGTCGTGTTTTTTTTTCCTCCTCTGTGGTGATTAAGGGGAAAACCACCGTGAATTGAACGTGAACCAAAAAACCTTCAAATGATTCAGCTCCCATCTTTTCCACTTCATGTGTCACCTGTCAGGAAAACTGAGAAAACAGAATAACACAAGTATCAGATAACTAGACGCACAGTGCAGAGAGGAAAAATACATACACAAACACCTCCTCAACTGACATTATTCTTCGGTGACTCTTTGTGCTGATAGCTTATAACTATTGCTCTAACATGGACTGTGTGAGGACTCGGATGTTCAGGTGCCAGTTCGGTGCGGATGTGGAGAGAATGTGGGCGGACCACTAATAAAAGGCTTCCTTGCACGTAAATGACTCACTTTGAGAAATGCACTGTAGTGAATCACTGATTAAATGGTTACAATGTGAAGACACTGAGAAAAAAGGACAGGGTCATTGGAGACAAATGAAAAAACCTGAACTTGACCTACTATCTGTACAAGGTTAATATCTTATAGTAAAGTTAATGCAGTTCTCATTTTACTGATGGAGAAGAAAGAGGACAAGGTGTGTAGTATCAGAAAATTACACCTGATGGAAAAAAGCCACATAGCCTTGTGTATTTTAGGAATGATAAAAAAGTTTTTGTTTTTTTATTTGTTTTGATTTTAAGTTAACTACTTGTGGCTCAACAAAATAATGAAAGAATAAACTCAAACAATCTACCTTTAGGAAGCTAAGTCCTGGAAGTGTTGGTTTAGACATTCTTATTTTAGAGTAAATGTGTTTAAAGTGTAAGTGGACAGTTAAATTAATATACATTATATGAAGAATCTACATAACTTTAAAAAAAAGTCTTCATGTTGAAAGGGGACCTCTATTAAAATCTTTTCTCTGGCTCTGCTTTGCTGAGCCAGAGTTACAGAAACGAGATGATGAGAGCAGTTTGATGAATGAAGGTGAAGGGAGTATGAGTCACTTAAGTAATTGCTGAAACATGACTTTTTAGTCTCTGACGGAAGCCGTTTAGTGACGCTGCTCTCCTGACTGATGCTGCAAGGTTGTTTCAAATTTGTGCACATGCTAAGACCTTCAATATCTACAACTGTAAAGGTTAAGAGGTTCAATTCCCACCAGGATGCTCATCCACTCTATGGATACATGCAGTATGTTTCTGCAAAAGATATTTTCCTACTAAACTCATTTAACTGCTATAAATATAAAATGTGGGTGGGCAGCTTAAGGTTTCTATCAGGCTGGTCTGACTGTACTTTAGCAGTTACTTTAGTTGCATCAAGTGTGTGTATGTATTTGTGTGTGTGTGTGTGTGTGTGTGTGTGTGTAGAGGGTGCACTGTAGTAGAGGTCATTCATCATCCCAGGGTGGGCCTGATGCTAAAAGGACCAGTGTTAAACTGCTTTGATTGATCTGTGCAGGAGATTGGCCACGACCTTGAGAGGGGCAGGTCCTTCCCTGCTTCAGCTATGGCCAATTATATCAGCGGGGGATTTGAGTAATGCAGTAGTTCAAAATACAGCCCTCTTTTCTCTTCCTGGGAAAAAGTGGGGCCTGCAAATTCTGCATCACTTTTACTCTGCATCCAGTCATTTTTCATTTGATTTGTGTTGAGTGTTACATAAGTAGCCAAGTGGGATAATCCTTTGCATACTACTGATGAATTGGGGTCAAAATCTGTAGAAGAATTTTCATTTCTTTTGTGCGCCTACTTTTATCTCTGTTGTCAAAATGTGAGAAAAAAGCAAGAACATAAAAGAAGCATTTAAAATGACCGCTAAAGGTAATAATGACTGTAACCCTATTTTCAACTCTGTTAATCTGGGCCTTACATTTCAATGTTTAAACAAGAGTCCTGTGTTTATAGTTAAAGATTTTGAATTCACTAAATTCCCCTTTATCTACTGTTGGTTCACCAGCACAGGATTAAGACAACAACATAAGGAAATTTATTTATTTTTGGAATCAAATCTTACCAAAAATTGTGGTCCTAAGTCTTAACACATTCAATTCTACCATACTAAGGCAACAATAAACAAATGAAAATATTCTTTAGTTATCATAAATAAATAAATCAGAAAAAAAACTAAAATTATTATTATAACCATTGTCTTCTTTATTAGATTTCACAATATTATTGATTTAAACAATATGCAGCCACTATCAAATGCTGCAAACAAAAACCCAGAGCAATTGAATATTCGTTACCAAAGTGTCTTTAATTTTAAAAACAAAAATTTACCCAGTCTTATAGTTCTTTAAGTTTTCAAAACCAAAATTTACCCAGTGTTATAGTTCTTTAAGTTTCAAATAAAAAATTACCAAGCGCTTGCATGCCCCCATGCTGGCTACATGATTTAGGACAAAGTTAAACCAATTACCATGTACCCGTAATTGGGCTCTCACAAAGTGATAACTGGTATGATAGTGGGTAGAAGGACTGATTTCTTACTCATGCATGAATCACACTGAACGAAAGAATTGCACCACCATGCATGACGAATATCATAATGTTCAGGAAAACATAATACAGACGAGTTAACTACATTAACGCTTTTATGTTCAATCACTACAGGTGCAACACTAGGCTCACCGAGCCTTGAGTAGGTTAAATGTTCTGTTTGTTTTCTCTGCCTCTCAGATCTCCTTATTTCAGGTTCTGGATTCTCTATATCTGGCTTATCTGAAGTG
>JAQNCA010000025.1:12167005-12216776 GCA_029783725.1 Acanthurus tractus
CTTTAAACTAGTACCATTAAAATAACTTACTGCAGTATATTAGGCAAGAGCAAGAGTAATAATCCCAGAGGTTAGTAGAATATTAAAAGTAAACTATAAATACTCCCATAAAAAAAGACCTCAGTGAATGAGAAAAATTACCATATGAAAAAAATCTGCTCAGGTAGGAATTTTTTAAAAAGCGCTTCCAGGTACAAGATACTATCTGTTTTTATATTAACTCATAATTGTTTGTATTAATTTCTGTTGTTTAACTTTTTCATTTTAGAGTTCAACAGACTGCTTCAGCTACAAGAGAAGTCATCACCATAACATCCAACTTTCCTATATATATATCTCACACGCTGTGTGAATACAAGGCAATTTAAAGCTAGGCAAATAGAGTAAGACCACATTAGAGGTCATTAAAAGACTGGACTACAAGACATTAGAAGAAAATGTGTTCATTTTGCCATCAGACATAGGAAAGGTGGAGATATCAGGCCTTGAACTAGTACTTTTGCTTCCTCTTTCAGAGTGTTATCACCAGGCTGCCACCCTGAATTTGACCATTTTTAGAACAGTCAGAGTGGCATAGGAAACTTACAAAAATATATGTAATCCTACAATCGGAGGCTGTGGCTTAAATTCATTAGCAGTGACTTTGCCTTCAGGAACCACTCCTATGCCCTTTGTTGATGACCTTGACAGGGCAGTTCACAGTTAATTGCTTATGTCATGTTTTGGTAAACCTAAACCTCTAATCGCGCTTACCCGCTCAGTCTAAATCTCTTTATTTCCACCCCTTCCCTGTTGCTATTTCCCTCCGCCTGTGCTTGTTGCTCTCTTTCACTCTCTTCCCTTCCTTGGTGTTACTGCAGTTTTGTGAGTGCTCCCTCACCCTCCCCCATTTCCGCTGGTGTGAGTTGTTGGTTGGAGGGCTCAGCCAAGGGTCAATGGTGTACTCTTGCTAGCTCCATCCATTTGCAAGTCTTTTGCTCTCCCTCCATCTTTTGCCACAATCATCCTCAAAGATCTGAGCGATTTCACCCTCAATCACCAGCAGTCAAGCCACTGAGGACACACACCGTCCTCCTGCTTGTGCAACACATCATACAGTTGACAAAACCCCTGATCGTTTTTAGAGTAGAATAATACTAACACCCTGTCTTCTCAAGTGTTCACAGGCAGCCACATCAAACTTCTCATGTTAGAGATCAAGAGAGTAATGGTTGTAGATCCCACAGACCAAATACGGGATTAAACTTTCATGGGAAACCACTTAGAGCCCTGAAGAACTTTTGTGTCAATTCATCTTTGCAGAGGCCAGGTGCTGACACAATGGTTTGGACAGGAAACTTTCAGAGAGATCTCTACTTAATCAGATACTGAACTAGTGTGCTGTCCTTGCATTGTTTAAAGATAGTAGACACTAAGTTGGCAATCTAAAATATGCACTTAAGATAGAGTACACTTCTATACTTGGAAGGGAAACCCATTGTTAGCTGGATGCAAGTTGTATTTTTTGCAGACTTTTCTGTGTAGGGCCTATTCATTTAAACTCATGCAATCACTCATGCTTAAGTGTGATAAAGGATGGACAACAAGTGCAGCTTTTAATGTTTTTTTTTTCTTTTTAACAATAAAGACTGCCCAAAAAGATGCCACTGTGAGTCTTGGCTTAAAAAAACTGTTTGGCACATTATATTACTGATTGATTTGTTCTAATTTCTTGCCAGCTGACCGGGGATTACTGCGTGGGTAAATATGATGAACAAAACAATAAGTATAATACTCTAATATGGTTTAGATTCTACGTTTTCCTGTTTGTCCGATTAAAATAATAGATCTGTGTTTTCTTAACAGGTTGAGTAACAGAAGAACCAATACTGTCTTCACTCAACAGTATTAGTATTTAGTATTTCTCCTTATTAGAATACAAGAGTTTGTTGACTTTTATCAAATTTCATCTCTATCATTGAAGGTCTTTCCACCATCACAAAGGTCACAAAAGAGAGACTAAAAATTAAATTAACTTTTTTTTTTTTTTACATTGTCCAATTGAGGCTCATTCTAGCAGAGTTTACGACAATATTAAGCTGATAAAGGTTCTCTCAGTCATCAGTGAAAACCCCCACTGCTCAAACTGAACACCTCTAAAGCCACTCTGAGTCTGACTTGGCACAGCTGAAGGGTTTGAATTGTTGCCTTACACAAAAACAGCGATATCAATCGTTTTGTCTATGTTTTCTGAAATGGTAATAATACAGTAGTTTTCCAGACTGCACATGTGGAAAAAGTTCCCATAACCACCTGTGGAGGCAAGTGAAATGTTTGTGTAGTGTAAGTAAAATGTTGTTATAGGACTCCTCGCGCTACACGGTCAGACTGGACATCCTAGCCGCCCTACAGTCACAAGCTCACTCCTCTAACAGTAAGGATACTCTTGCCTGCAGTGTACCTTATCTATGGTGGGTGTCTGGGCTGTCCATGACAAAGTGGGTTGGTTTTACAAATCTTTGTATGTGTGTTAGTATCTGTGAGTGTGTGCTGCAGAGTAATCAGTGTACTAGTTGTACCATAATGGCTTACATCTGTTTTAAAGCAGATTTTTAAAGGGTTCAAAACATCACAACCCTTCAAAAATCCTCCATTAATGTGTGTAATGAAGTTCTACCTACAGTCACTTCATGCATAAAGCCTGTGGTATTCTTGTAATTTGGTTTACATTCACATTTACTTAGCCCCTCTTTATAATATTCCACTTTTAACAAAATTCTTTGCATAATTTCGAACAATATCATAACATACTTTTGCCAAAATTGACCGGAGTGTGTGTCCACTGGGCCTTATTGCTTTCTTTTCCTTCTGTTTTCTGTGTGTGGGGATACACTTGTCTCAGCCATGATTTCATACCAGCTGGCAGGGAATCAAACAGTTTTGATAATGTCTGTAATTGTTGCTTTAACACTGCAAAAGAGATTAGGGTATTTTTGATAAGATTACGGTACGTGCGTTATCCTGCATCTCCTTTGGCTGAGCTGGCAATTCTGAAAACAGGTTTGATGAAGAGATTTTGTTCCCTTGATTAAGAGAAGAAAAAATCCTTCATGGCTTCCTCAAAAACAAGTCCAAAACAGACACACTCATACAGCCACATAAGGAAAACACCAAAACACACTTACGTAGCACATGGCTTCATACGCATTTCAGTGATACTAAACAGAGCTATTAAAGTTGGCAAAAATTAAGGCATTTCTTGTCTGCAGCCTATGTCCTTGCATGACACAGAGTTCACTTGTGGTGATATTTTGACGGGCACCTATTTGCATTACCAGAATCTTCAATTACAAAAACAAATAAATCATCACACTTAAATTTTAATGGCATTTATGTTCAGCCTATTACATCCAGATATTTATGCCCATGTGCCCATCTCCATCAGCTTTGAGAATCACCATCATCCAATGGAAGCAAATGGATGTTTCAATCAGTAATTCACACCTCTGCGTCTTCCAAAAACGCAGTCACACCATCCAAAAGTCATTAAACCGAACTAGGAACTTGGCGGCAGCAGTACAACTGTTAAACATTACACATGTTCGAGGAAAAACTGTTTATGCCCTTACAGTGTGAAATACAGTCCAGCATGACACTTGAGGACACACACCAGGTTTTAGTCAACACACCATAAAACTTCATGCAGCTACAAACATATGAAATTTCAGCAGAGATGTTTAATGTGCTACTTTGTGAGGGTGTTGGGGGGGAATGTCACCGATAATGGAGGCTTACTATGGGTCATTTGCATTTCATCACAGTTATAAATAGACATTTGGGTGTTCTGCAGCCAGCCCGCCCACAAAAAGGAACAATAGATTGACTAGATGGATGCCAACACATGCAAAACCAATCAGCAAGGATAATTAGAATTATTGTTCTTTCCTTCACACCTCCCAACACCACAGCAATGTGTTTGGGCTGCAACAATCATTTCTGGTTGCTCTGCTAAGAAAATGTAGCGTGCATGGACACACACTTAAATTTGCATCACTGATTCCTGCATAAAGTGAAATTGCTCATCTATTTATATGTATTTTTAAAGTGTTAGATGAGCTTAAACTTATTTTAAATGGTGATGTTTCTTGCTGTGAGAAAAGATGTTGTTTAACCCAGTTTTCAATATAGCCATCGCACAAAGTCCAGAGGAAAGTCTCAGGAAAAGGTCAATTAGCTGATGATTGTGTGCCAGTGTACCCTAAGGTTTTCTTTTTTAACAATTAAGAATTTAATGGTGTTGTGCTGAGAAATTATTTTCAATCCTCTGATGGTAATATTTCAAACCTGCTTTCATTGTTGATTACAGTGTAATTTAAAGATAAAAATAAGGAAACTAGCCGTGTCTCACCCTTCTCTTATAGACTCAGGCATTGTCATTTCACACTCGCATGCACTCATCCTTTGTTCTTTGGTAAATTAGGGTGGTGGGTGGCAGCAGCTGATGTGGCAGTGGGAGGTTAATGCCTGGACAACAATGACCTGAAATGCATACTGACCCTTATCATACACAAACACACGCATGGGCTCTTGTCTCACACCAGCGGCCCCCTCAGACGTCACTGTGACGGCATCCCGCTGGCCCATTTATCTGTGCAAGGCATTGTGGGAGTGATGTATGTTCTCTGGGGGTAACACCTTTTCTGAGTATTCTGCCAATCTTTCTTACAAATTGATGTAAAAGGTAGGAGGTCCATCTGACACTTTTTAATATAAAGTTTTATATTAAGGCATGCATGAGTTTGTAATCTCTCCTATTCCTGACTCACCATGCTCCTCGATGGTGCCCTTGTAGCCATTTACCTCAGCAGTCTCAAGGGGGGAGGAGGGGGTCTCTGGATGGCAATGCTTTGGATTTATACAGGGGACTTGACTATTATTCATCCACGTTCATTCCAGATAGGCAGCCTTTTAAAGGTTAATTGCACTGGCTAATTGCTCTCCCTCCCTTTTGCTAACGAGGGCGCACTCTTCAATGATGTCATTGAGTGGCCGAACCAAAATACCTCTCCAACTACTTTGGCGATGGCTCCTTACTTCAGAAGGGCACAGCAATGTCTGACCGGTTTCACTGTGGAGGGGGCGGGCTTTGGCAACGTTAGCAAAAACAGTTCAAGAGAAAAACATTTTTTTTGTAGCTTATTTTAACGAGTTATCTTTTAGAGGTTGATGACAAATACAACTAGTGTCGTAACTTACAGTGTCAACCCAAAAGAAACCCATGTGCATATTATCCTCTACAACATCAACAGCACAAATTAAATTTGCATATTAAGAATTGTTAATTGATTGATTGATTGAAGCAATCAACCAATGGATCCAAAGGATACACATATTTTCTGCGATTATATTATTTAGACATTTCTACTTTTATGATGCTTAGCTTCAGTGGTATTAAAAATACACATGCTGACCATATAAAACTTACCTATACCTGGCCTGACTTAAAATTATAGACACTTATTAAAATCAAATTTTTTCTTAATTCCTCTAATAAATTACAAATAATTAAATTTCTTTTGAGTCACATATATTGCTGAACTTGGCTTGTTTATCGGTACCTCAAAACTCTCTGTTAAAAGCAATATCTTTCTCCTGAGCTGGGCACAAATCCAGCAGACCTTTCAGAATCACTTAGTATTACCAATAAAGACTTTCAAGATTTATGCATCTTAAAACACATTTATGCTTCTATGAAATGCATGATGTATTCATCTTAAAGACCACCTGTGTCCAGTATTAGCGTTTTTTTATAAAGCCTCTCAAATTTGTGTGTACTTAAATAAATTTAAACATAACTGCACTAAGTTCCAACCCCTCATTTACAATTAAAATAATACGTATTTACAACAGCAACAACTGGGACAATTTATTGCACTCATTTGCATTTGTTCTAAACTTTAATACCCATTTCCCAGTGCCATAGCTCAGCATTATATCAAACATGTCTCAAATCTGTTTTTTTTTCTTTCTCACACAGTATTTGACCTGACAATCAACTATTTCTGTTTCATCTTTTCTTAAGTGTCCATACAGAACAATTTCTATAGTCTGCTATAACAAGGCTGTAGAATAGCACCTCCCTGTTTGTCTCTACTTTACATCCTGGAAATACATCCTGCAAAAATGTAGAAGTCACAGGAAGCAGATAAAAGTTAAAGAGGTGGGCCACCTTGGAAAATCTTTTAAAATGCATACATAAAAACCATTGCATGTTAAGCCTGATAGCCTCTTTGTTGCATCTTCTGCTAAAGCATTATCATCCTGAAAACAGTGATATTGATATTATATTGCGGACAGGCAAAATTGGTGGTGCTGGTTCAAGGCATAAAGAACTAGGGGCTGTGACCAATTTAAATCTACACACAGGCTTGGACAATCCAGCTGCATAAAGTGGGACAAGGGAAATTGAACTGAAACAGTTTTCCTCACCTAACCTAAAAGGTTCCCAAAAACTAAGTACATAAACTCCTCTGGTTGTATGTATAGAGAAAATATATGTGCTCAGCAAAAACCTTTCTGAAGAATGAAAAAAAGAGAAAAATGCTATTTGATATTAAACTCGCATAGCTCCACCAGACTTGTTACGCAGGTGCTTCATGGGAAATGAGCATGCAGTATCCATTTATGATGGTCATAAAGAGGAGTGAACCCTGATGGGCTTCTCCGCTTGAGGATAGTGTTATCTCCCATTACTTTTCACCACATTTATCGCTCAGAAAACTGTGCCTTCCCTGTGTCAGGCAGTGGGGTGTCCTGGTGTCTAGGAGTTCACGTTTGCTCTCTTCTAAATGTCAATGAGTCCATCAGCAGCCACGTGTCCACTTCAAGTGTCCATCAGCCTGTTCATTTGGAGACCTATTGGATTGGCGTATCAGCCTAACGCCCAACATGCGAATGGATGGAGGAAGGATAGAAGAGTTTCGACATCAAATCTGTCTTGACTGCCGGTGGTCAGTTGATGATGCTTTGTAGGTCAAACAACCAGTGCGTTTATGGAAAAAGAATCACAATTGAACTTGACTGTCTCTTCTCACTTAAGACTTAATAGATACATTTTTTGTCAATAAGCATGGGAAAGTCTGGTCCGTCTCAGCCCTACATGGGTCTGTATCAGTTTGTTCTAAACTAAATACATGATCTGGAAGGCTGTTCCAACTTAGTAAGCTGCAGTATATTGAAAAAATAAACAGTTCTGCATGTGTTGAACCGTTTAGAGGTATTTGTAAATTGAAATGTTTTGAGCGTCCGCCTTGAGGGGAGTAACCATGTCACTGAGATCTGACAGAGTGGTGCATTGTTGATGTATAATGAGAAAGTTTTAAACAGATTTATGGGTTACACAGACAGTTACTGTTTACTGTCTTCGGGAAAGCTTTACTGTCAAGAACGAAATTTGAGTTTGACGTCTGAAACAAGTGAGAATACACAACATGGCTGACTAATGCCCCTGCAGACCACCGTCATCGGCTAAGCTGTGCGTCACAATAGTAAGTTCATCTAATCAAGGTGTCTGTTTCTTGTAACTGGCTGATTTACTGAGAATCTAGCCTTGGTTTAATGTACTTTCAACACTTGTAATAAAATTAAGTCTCATTGTTTTCATTTTTCTGTCTCACAAGCATCTGAAGGGAAAAACC
Organism: Acanthurus tractus; assembly: GCA_029783725.1. NCBI lineage: Eukaryota > Metazoa > Chordata > Actinopteri > Acanthuriformes > Acanthuridae > Acanthurus > Acanthurus tractus. The sequence continues at coordinate 12,174,682 of JAQNCA010000025.1, forward strand.
ATTCTGTCCTGATCTAAAGCTTTAAACTTATGGGATTAAAAGAGGATTTATCATCGCCTCAACCAGCCTTCAAATGATCTAGCTTTCAAACTAATGCAAACAACACAAGGTCAAAATTCATGCTTATAAAATTTGTCAACAGACAAATCTTTACTCAAAAAGCTCAAAAAGATGCTTTAAATAACAAAAAAGACATTTGGTACAACCCAACTGATGTTTAATATTAGGCAGGACAATTGTCCTTACTTAAGTCATTAAACAGCAGGTTATGTAATGGGTGTAAGTACCTTCAATCAACTAATTAACTCTGAACAAAATTTTGTCAAGCATCAGCCTGACTGAAAATTAAAGTCAACAAAAAACCTGGCCATTTCTGAAAAAAAAAACCCCTAAAACACAGGACGCATCAAACATAAAATCTGTACCATTACAATATTAAAATGCGGAGAAAAAGACCTCTGTAGACCAAACAATAATGAACTTCTGCACATCTGAAAATGACAAACACTATCAAGACATCTATTAACCGTGACAGTGGCGATGTTATTGCACAAGCAGTCTCCATGTTTTACCAGTGGACCCTCCCAGTAAAACCAACACCATCAAACAGTAGAAAGGGGTCATGTGGACATGTTCCAAAACATTGTTAGCACCCGCCTGCCCCTGTTTCAAAGCTTTCTGAGATTATATAAGGCAGGTAGCTCCATGGAAACACATGATTAGGTTTAGGGGTGGCGAGGTTAGAAAAAGGTAATGCTGCAACCAAAAACCCAATGTGACCAAAAGTTAAGCCCCGTGTGTTTTTTTCTCAGGGAGGAAACAGGATGGGAATGGCAGAGATGGCCTATTATTGCTATAAATCCCCCAAAACACAGCGTAGGAAATGATTTATGTGCATAAATCTGCCTAGTGGGGAAAAGATGGCGGATCATGTTACTGTTTCTGTTTGTGCATCTGGGGTTCACAGGTGGTGCGTAACAGATCCCAGTGTACACACCTAAAATTTTGCGTGGGTTGGCAGAGACATCTCTCATATCATCAGATCGTTTGTCCTGCATATACACTGATTAGTGAAAGCACCCTAAGTTTGGAGAAAAAGACACCATTCTTTGATGCAACACATCATGTCTGCTCAGATATAATATAAAACAGGTGACAGGTGTTTAAGAGAGAAGAAGACTTTAAAAGGACTCTGCATTACCAGATTTATATAAAAGGCTACAAAAAGTTAAGGGAATGACAAAACTTGAGTCAAAAGTTTGGTAATAAATTGGAATAAGAAGTAGTAAGTATAAGCATGATAAATAGTGAGTATACTAAGCTTTTCAGTCCTGATAGGTGTTTGACTGACATTACCCTCATGTTTATGTCATTACAACTGAGAGGTTCTAATTTCCATAGATTTAGATATCAAAAATAGGTGTTTTGGTCTTGGTGGCCTGAAGCAGACTGGTAAAGCCTTGTTTTTAGCCTAGCTAAGCCTGTCAGAAATTCCTATTGTCCCTTACATAAAACATGCATACACCCACCAAAAATAGGTAATTGCCAATGGATGAGGTTGCTTTTTTTTTTTTGATAATTTTTTCTGTGTTTTGAGGGGGTGAAAAACAGCATGGGGGCCAGAAACAAAGAGAAATTAGCTTCATTTTTATATATTTCACTAAAGCTTGAGAGGAGAAAATGGAATACATTGTGTTATATTGCAATACCAGTAAACTGTCTTCCTATTTTCTCATACCCTCCCATCAGGAAAAGCTCTCCAATCTAATTGTCCTGTCTACCTGTTTTATGTGTTGCATGATATTCCCAGGCAATAAAAGGCAATCAAATTTTTTCACATTCAACAAGCAGCATAGAAATTGCATGTTTACATCACTGCTATTCAAAGCTGGAGCAAACCTATGACTACTGCAGCAGTCATTTGACCTAGGAACACATGCTGATTGACCCACTCCCATTGCAGAAAAACAAAGGTGTTAGTGGGGTGTTTTTGGTGTGTGTTCATTGTAAAATATGTATTACGTAATAAGTAATAAGTGGTTAATACTTAACCTAAAACCACTTTGTTTACCATACAAACAAATGAAAAAATAAATAAATTTAAATACATAAAATGCACAAAAATTCTAAACTTAAATGAGACAACAATTGCCATGAGCTAGTAGTATTTTATCCTCTGCTAATTTTTATCAAACATGGTCTCCCTCTCAGTGAAAGGTATGATGATGATTAATCTGAAGTTAATAGCTGTAATTTAGTGATAAAAAGAACCAGCTGAGCTCATTACTCAGCTTCCAAGGTGGAAGAAAGTGTCTCCATGGATCCCTATGGCTATGTGACACCATCCTTCCATCCTTATTCTCTTTTAATTTCTTATTGCCCTCCTTTTTTCACTCCCACAGAGGACTTCCCTGCTGCTCATTGTATTTAAGTGCCACTTTGCTTTGGTGAGACAGTGGGGAAAAACATAGTCAGGATTGTGATCAGATGTTAATTCCTGAGGAGGAGATAAATCATTCTCAGTGGGTAAATGTATTGGAAGAAACATAGGAAAGCCATAGGAGGGAAGTCATGGAAAAATAGACATAAACCATTTGTGTTAAATAGGCTTTCTCTGAATCAGATACTGGCAACGAAATCAATCTGTTGCATGTTGATACAACAATTTTGTCATCTTAGAGCTCAAAAGTATGGTGGCTGAAAAATGCAAAACGAGGTTACAAAGTGAAAAACATATTTACGAAGCTTCAAAAATAATTTAGATTTTGGATTACATTTTACATTTTGTGAAACAAAATTACAAAAGCAAAACACTTTAACCAAGGAAAAAACTAATTTAAATTTTAGAAAACAAATTAACAAGTGGCAGAACACTTTTACCAGTCCTTTTATAATTCCCTACAAATGACAGAAGAATAACGGAAGGGGAATGTACCAAATACCGGAGGTGACCCAGAGGTGATTGAGTGAGCTGTCAAAAAGTTTGTTTTGGCTTCAGAGAGACTGTATGGAGTGTGTTCATGGTGACTGAAAGATGTTTTGTCTGTTTTGTGCCAGTGATTGCAGACACCGACAGCACCCCTCACTCTCACCCCAGCATTGGTTCCCTTAGGTTTCTATCTTGATTTTTGGGGGTTTGTAATGTACGAAACCTGTCTTCTGCCTTTTTGACATGGTCATTGGTACGCTGAAGTTTTAAAATTTTGTTTATTTCATCGTCAGTTCCTTGTTAGATGTAAAAACCCCAAACTGACATGTTGAGATGGTTAAAAGTGTGGTTTCAACTTGAGAAGGTCTAAAAAAAGAGATACATAATATAGGCCACCAGTGCGGATTCTTTTTTTAAACTGATCAATGCTAAAACGGCCATTGTGTAGATCATAGGCTTAGGTCATCTACACTATGACCTTTTTGTCCTGCACTCAGTAATAAATTAGATATAATGTCAAGCAAAAAGCATTATTATTATAAAAGCTTTTAGTGATAATTACAGTTTGCTCCCCTGAGATCATCACAACACATATATACAAATAGTAAACAAACCCAAACAGGACAACCGTTTCCCATTGTTTCGAACCAGCATCCACAAAAACAAAAAAACAAGTTCCCTACCATCCAGGCCAAAGTATCTCTTCTGTTTGTGTCATCAAGCCAACCCCTGATTGGATGCCCTCTCATTACAGTATCAAGTACATTTCTGGTGGAGTCGTTTTAACGCATACCCCTGTTGGAAATATTCAGAGGCTATTTGCAGAGAAGATTCCTCGTTAGCAAAGTTAGAATGAGCTCACGGGGAACTCTTGGACGGAGAAAAAGCAAATCAGTGCCTGGGCAGAAAACAGTGACTCACTCCTGCAGTGTAGTAACACGGCATTAAGATGATCCATCAACACAAACAAATAGAATGACTTAACCTATTTAGTTGGAAAGTGCAGTCAAAGAAAAAGATGACATGGCAAAGCTATAACAATGTCTGGAATTTGTTTACTATGCAAAATGAAATAATATGATTCCTCTGTAATAATATTAGAAGCAGGGAAAGTCTACTCTTCTCTCTAATTTGTTGACTCAGACAAAAATTTGAATGAATGGTAATGATCTAAATGAAAAAATCCAATTAAATAAGTCCACATTTTTAAATTAATTTCTGTGCTGGAAAATGAAAATAAATATAATAGTAACATAGTAAAACAACAATGTGACCTGCTCTTATTAAGCTCCCTGTCCCAGTGAAATGACATTTTATTAATGACTTCACATGCTGTGCTCGTTTGATGCCAAAGGTTAAGATCTCCAAGCCTTTGGTAAACATCTCTCTGTGTTAGTGAATAATTATGACAGTGTGGAGCTCAATTATGAGTAATCTTATGGCACGTGACCTTACCAGACTGACCTTCACCTCCTTTCAAAAAAGACAAGCTTTACTCTCACAGAGACAAAACCAAAAGCTGAACTCAGGTACTCTTTGTTACAACATAAAGCCAAATTTTATAAATTTGTGATCCTCTAAAAGCAGCAACAGTTTTTTACAGAGATCTAGTTAGAATGAACATGGACTGGCTAAGCTAGCACTGAACTCGGCCACCTTGGCCAATCATTATCCAGCCAAACCTTTCTCAAGTGTCAACCATTCCTGAACTGTAAAATTCAGCAATTAATGTTTGTTATTTAAGTACAAAATATAGGTCAGACTAAAGAAGAAAAACAAAAACTGTCTCAGACATTGAACTTCACATAAGATCTGAGAAACAATGAAAACCCGCCCTTCCTGGCTGGAAAGGACACTGTGTCAGCACGATGGACCCAGACTTCAAAGTTTCCCAAGTGTGAGAGGAAGAGAGGAGGAAATGAAGAGATTTTTCAGGGCTGCCCTCTCATCTCACATTACATGAGAAACTGTAATGCAGTTTCTGCTACATTAAATGATAACTGTCTGTTGGTATATATCCATATTTTATATTATGGCCCTGCGAAACTCTTATTCAGAGGGCCACTGGCTTGCTTCAACAACGCAAATGAAATAATGAGCAGCTACTTTCTTTTAGCTCTTAGTTAACCTGTCATACATTTGATTTCAGGTGGAATCAAAGTTAAAAACAAATCTTAACCTACTGGCTATTACATCAAAGCAGAATTGTTGAACCAAAAAACAGGGGCATTCTTGTTTTACCATTGCCAACTAACTCAATACTAACATGCATGCTTTACCTTACACTTGCACACACCAGGAGCTCCAGCCCAGTGATTTCATACAACACCAAATCACAGCTGCGGCTAGTTGGTCTTTGATGTCTCATTAAGGGAACTGCGAGGAAAACAAGTTGAATTGTGAGGGAGAGAAAGGAGAGGAAAAATAACATTTAGCCTTTACACAGGGGGAAAAAAGTTCAACACTGTGCAGACCCCGAGAGCCCTCCGGTGACTGACTTTCCGCAGGACCACCTAAAAAGCAGCTCTACAGACCCAGAAAGCTCTGAGAAAACTCACGAGTTTTTCTTTAAATGGACAACGCCCTTGCCATGTGCTCATCAGGTTCAGCTTCCCTCTGAAGCTGCACTGACTCTATTATGCACACATGATTTAATTACAGTCAATCGCAGTTGTGCAAGGGATTGTCTCTGCCCGTTTCAATGGCCTCTCCCGTTTGTATAGCTCAGTGTGATGTGTACATGTAAAGCTGTAGTGATGCGACTGGTCCTACATGTGATTTTAACAAGATAACGCTTACTACTTATCCCTGCACTTTTTTCTTAGCAGGATGGGTCTGTGTTTACACTGTGTAGATGGCTAATCTAGCTCACCTCTACACTCTCACCAAGCCAGGTCCAAGACTAACATTATTACATGAGCAGCACAAATTACTATAAAAATAGAGGGCTGCTTTAAAATAAACCCAGCTGATTTTACATTTACTGAAATATTAGTTCATCTGAGCCCTCTTCCACATTTTTTTAACCACAATCTCTTTCCCTCTCCTTTCTTCACCTTTTCAGTGAAAAATCAAATGTAAACAACCAACCGGAGTCTGTATTATTTCTGGTGAATGGCTGAGGTAATGTTTCCTTTTCTCAGAAGATCAAACGGCGCTGTAAGTGCACATTCTGTCGGATGATGTGCACGACCTACAAACATCCTGTGATAATGATGTGCAACGCCTGAATAGTTCTATTTTACATGCTTGTAATTTAGCTTCCAATTAATGTGATAGTAAAACAAAGCTGTCTCTGCTTTTGGAGGGCTTTTAAAGAAAATTGTTTTTTTTTGTTTGTTTGTTTTTTGTTACAAATGCAATCACTAACTTTAACATTAGCTTTTTTTCTGTTTGCTAAAATATTTGACTTTTCATATGTCTGATTCCCTTTCTTGAATTCGATTTTGATTTTTGTTCCGTTTGCCCACTATCTTTTCTTTTACTCTGATTCCCCATAAGAATGTATGGAATTAATTGACTTAATTAGTAAGCACCAAAGAGTGTTTAGACTTTTTCATATGAGCACTGCTGCATGTACACGCTGTCTTTCTTCACCTCTTGTGCACTGTCACTACTTTTAAGTCTGTGATTTTCAATTGAACTGTCAACCAGAAATGCTTCTCATCTGTTCAACCTTTGCTCCAGTGCGTTGGGAGGATAATTGTGCAATTTAAACATACACGGACAAATTGGGTTTTAAGCTAAGGTGGTTTTGACTTGTTAGCTGCTGATGATGTTTGTATGACATCTGATAAAAGAGGAAAATATTCATATACTGTAAGATGCTCATGTAGCGGATTAATTTATACTAGTGATTATCCCTTCTCCCAGCCAATGACTTTCAAGATGCAGCCACCTCAGTATGCTGAACAAGGTTAACAAAATTCTATAAGATATTAAAATACACTTCAACTTAAAAAGAGAGATATTTTCTTTTAACATGATGATTTTTTAAAATGCTAAAAATACATAGTGGCAAAATATGCAAAGGGTTATTTTAGGATACAGACAACTTATAAAAATGAAATAATTGAATTCATACTTTCCATTTTTGCCCTGCTGCCACGGATAAGAAAACCATGAACCCAGACCGTGACTAAAGTGAAAGGGTATCATATAACCGAACCGTCTGCTTTACAGATGAAGCTTTGTGTGTTTGCATGTTGCTCAGCTACAGAACAGCAGTCACACACAGCAAGTTCTGTGCAAGGCAGTTGGAGTATGGTCACATTTTTGCGCAAAGAAAAAGAAACATTTTGCAAAGTGCAGACCCCCTTTTCTCTGTGGAAAATGTGTGGCAACTGCCATCATCATGTTTTAAAAATAAATTTCTGTCAATCTCTTAAATTATTGCTGTTGGACATCTTCTGTTTTTTAGATAAATGAAAGTGGTGGCGCTGAAGGAAACCGTGGAGGGAAGTTGGTTGTACTTCACTGTGTGTCACTTTTTTTTGTGCATAATCTTGCTGTAACACTAACACAAATATATTCTTGGTGTTGATGTGTTAATGAGGTTATTATGGAGGAATTTTTAATTATGTAAAAGACCAGAGTGGCATCATGGGAAATTAACAGTCAGGTAATTGGGGCAACGGTTGATGTTTGGCAGATAGTCACGGCAGAAGTTTATGTTGGAATACCTGATCAAAGTCCGTCTGCTTCTGATACTACAGGCAGCAGAACAGAATGGTGCAAAATACGTAATTAAGAAGTTACAAAAACAGGTAGTGATGCTTCTTTCTCTGCAAATAAGTATTGGTGTATGTTTACTAGTTTTTGGTTGGTTATTAATTCAGATTTTTTCACACTTTTGCTGGATGTTTCTAATATGATTACTGACCTGCACCCATTACAGATATGAAATTAAATGGTGTTGTAACATCAAAATGATTGAAAAATTGTCATACATGGAGGTGATGTCAATCAGCTGGTCAGTGAGCTGGAATAAGAAAAAAAACCTAAAATGAAATTAGATGCTGTGCAGTTTCTTTGATTCTTTATAATCAGAACTTAGCTTAAATGTCTTATTATTTTCATATTGAAGTGGAAAAAGCATTTGAATTCCAAACACTCATTTTATTCTAATTACGGAAAATCTTTGCAAGTTAAAGAGTATCCTCTGAAAAAAAAACAACAAGCAAACTCATTATTAGTGTTCACCCCTACTGGAATCCACTTCTTAACAACCGAAAGTGTCTTCCTGTGTCTTCCATCCTCTATCTGAGGATCTCCCCTTTACTCTCTCTGTCTCGTTCTATCTATTCTGGTCTGTCTCTGTCTCTAAAGTAATTGCCAGCTGTATGGATCCAGACTCTGCTATGGTAACAGCCGGAATAAAGCCCAGTGTTAAAATCATTATGGCGCCATGCTGATGAGGCTCTCAGTGTTACTTCCACTCGGGAGGCATTCCAGGTGTACCACCACTCCCTTGGAAATGTTTAATTATAGCTGCATCTCAATCTGTAATTGCATTTCCTTCTATTTTGTACTTCCCAGAAGCTCCTTGATTTGTCATTGACTGGGCATCATACATATGTGGTTAGCAAAGTTGTTCTTCTCATATGTTGGAATAAGTTCATAAACAAGTCTTTGCCAGTGTGACTTATGTAGTCTTAAACCTTGCCTTGAAGTTAGTTGGTTTGTTTGTTTTCTGAATGATGTGACAAATATCCAGGGAAATATGGCAACTATTGTGTTTGTGTGTCAATTTGAGGAAAAATCAGTCTCTTCATCAGTCTACCACAATCCTATGTTTATGCCTCTGACTATTTTTAATCCTTTCAGTGGAGCTAAAGCCTCTGAAACATCAACTTTTTCACCTTGGTCAAGAGCAAAAATACACAAAAAATAGACTATGGGTGGAACCAAACTTGTGACACACTACAACCAAGAAAAGGTGAGTTTGAGTTAATTAAAACAATCAGATAACTGAACTCTAGAAGTTTTTTTTTTTACTGTTTTTAAATGCTCAAGCATGTGCAAGTGCAAGTAATGGGTATTAACAAGAGTGGTATTGTGTGTGGTCTTTCATCTTCTTAAACATCAGAAGCCAATCCTAACACACACTCATACACTATGTACTATGCTATAAAAAGGAAGAAAAGCTCCTGTGCTGCCATCTAGCATTTGGAATTTCATTCTGGCCCCTGTAATTTCTCTTTTTGAAGAGGACATGCATCTGAAGATCAGAGGACTCTCCTAGGAACCCCTGTATCTTCCCTTCACTCCCTTCATCAAGGGAGGCCATGAAATACTTCACAAAATGTGTGTGGTATTTGCAGTCCAGCTAATGGAAGGAGAATGATTATTCTGAGAAGCTTTAACGACTTTTGTGTGTTTGCTAAAAAATCCAGAAGCAGCTACACCACAATAAAGAGTGCAGAATACAGGATTATCATTACATTAACTCTAAATCTGCTTAAAAACATCATTATATTTGACAGAAGTGCTTTTTTATGATGGCCTAAAAACAGTGAATAAGCCATCACCAAAACATTATATTTCGATTTAATTATGCTACACAGCAAAAAATAGCAAAAAAGTAAATACAAATGAAATCTGGACAATGATTGAATTAAATAACAGCAAGCAGAGAGACACATGTTGAAGCACCAACAGAGCAGAGGTCTAAAAGACGCCTTCACCTGATAGTTATCCTAGTTTCTAAGCTGGGCAGTTCCTGGTGGTGCCTGTCTACAGTTATCTAGTTGCTCCTTGTGACCCTTCCACCCCCCACACCAAAACATAATCTAGTCCCACATGAGGAGGAGGGGGGCATTACATCAGCCTAGCTTAGGGACACTGTAAATGTGTATGTGTACGCTGAGTCAGGCTGACCTAATGCCAGATTTTCATCCCCCTGGTAGCAATGGCGCTGCCCGCCTCCCATCGACCCCCCACATTCCCATTCTCCTCACCCACCTGATTGCTTTCTTCTTGGACTTGGAGGCTTCCATCTGTCAGCAATCATCTGCCCCTCAAACCCTCGACTGGGCCATTTTTGGCCAATTGGCCCCACCTGCCAGTAATCTTCTCCATGAGGCAGTGGCGCTGGTTCCGAATCAGGTCCACCATTTGTTTCCCCTCTGATGCTAATCACCTGTTTGTTGTGAAAGTCCTAGTTCCCAGTACGCTACATGTCAGGAGACACTGTGCCGCTGCATTTGGGGGTGAGATCAAAAAGCGTAATGGTCTGGACCACGATGTAGAGCTGAACTGACTCCAATCTGACCAACTGATAACAAAGATGGCTTCTAAACAGCAGAAACTGTATTGCACAGAATTTGATTTACTTTTGTAACTACAATAAAATCCTATACTTTTAATACACTTAAAACAGTTATATTTAAGCATAAAGCAGCATAAAGATTCTATCCCAATTTTCCTTAAAGAAAGATGAACTCTCCTCACTCATGATTTATTGGGTATAGTGCTTGATTGGTGTTCAGCTGAATTTTACGATGCTGCTGCTTCTTCTCCCAGCTGTTTTTTGTGTTTGTGCATGTATGTGTGTGGTTTAAACCACCGCTGTGCCAGGCTATGTTCCAATGTCATTTTTTACATTACTGAGCTTGTTGGTGTTGAGGTGCCTCTATCCATACGCTTGATTAAGGATGCTATTGCGTTGCCAGCACGTGGATATGTGTGTGTGGCTGCTATGCCAGACTGTGCAATGCTGTTAATGTTCCTATTATGCCAGTTAAATTAACACTGATGATGTACTATAAGGCATGTTTGACTGTGATAAATTTAGGCAATGCATGTTATTTTGGGTAACATATGTGATGATGGTCACTTGGTGGGCTGCTTATAGGAATAGTTCACTCAAAATTGAAAATTCATGCAATTTTTACCAATTTGACCACTGTGTTGAAGGAGGCTCTGGTGACAGTTTCTAATTCACATAGCCCTTCTGAAGTTTCACAGAGGAAGAGAAATCCATGCCATGCTGATATAATGGGAACCTCAGGTGAAAGAAAAAAACAGATCAACAAGAATGCCACACAGCTGCAGCTGCGTTTCTCATGTCTTGTGAGAGGGTTTGAACTACGTGCACACTGTCATGAGCAGGGCTCCTGGCTAAGAGGCTACATTGGATGTTTTGGCTAAAAAAGGGGTCATAACTTTGCTGTTTTGAGTCAAACTGGATGGTCGATTCTTCCAGACACTTGGATGACACCACACAAGCAGTATGGAGCTGTGTTATGTCTTTCTTCTTCTCTATAACCATGACATACCTTACATAGGATCACCTTTAAAGTGCAGGCACAAAAAGAAGGACTTAAGAATAAAACATCCTAATTTATAACTGAAGAGAATACCATTTCCGACACTTATTCCAAACCGGAAATCTATTTTCAGCAGTCAAATTACTGCAGTGTGTTTTATACAGTGCAAATTATTGCTGCATGCAAAGAAACACTTCTCCTTTTACCCCAAAACCCACAGGTATTGGCCTTAGACATCCCATTTGGCTGAAGAGGAAACAGCGGAATCATACCCGGGTTACGTCATTAAGTGTGCACCAACCGAGGTGCAGCTTGTGGCTGTCTATCATGGAAGAAATGGTGTCAAGTGTACAGTTGTGGGATTAAGATATGTCATTTATAGGGGGTAGAATAACTTAAAGGAAATCAGCATTTCTCATCTTGTGCCTTTCAATGTATTCATTTGTGCATTTCATTACAGGGAAAGGGATTGTGAGGTATGCTAGCCAGCTGCTAAATCTGAAATTGAGTTATATATTGTGTGAATGTAAATGTTTCAATAATAATTCTTAAATTTCCATAAACTGAATTGCTCTGATTTACATTTCTATGAGAAAGAATTAGGTCAGATGCCTCAATCAACTTAACAGTGTGATCTTGAACAAAGGCAAAGATATTTTCCTTTTGTTTTGCAAAAACAAGCTGGAACACTATGAACATTATTGTTCATTAACACATAGTGCTCCTGACGAACATCTGTTTCTCTTTTCCCTCACTGGAATCACTCATTTCACATACGCTCTACCATGACATTTGTTCTACTCACAAACTTTGAAGTAGAGCCCATATATGAAGGTTTTGACTTTCCCACATGTTATAATAAAAACCTACTAATTTCTGCGCTTTGGTGAACATGGCCAGTATCATGCCAAACAAGTAAAGCCCCAAATAATGAGGAAAGTCTATTAGTAAAACTCGCCAAGCACCTGGGAGTGGTTGTGCAGGACGATGCATCATCAAGGGGTCTTTGGCATGGCCCATCTATGTTGGAAACACATTCTTTCCAAAATCCAGAACAATAACAAAACAAAACAAGTACTCCAGCAGTTACTACAGGCTCACTGGGAAACACCACCATAAACAGTCGCCCTCTTGTGCATAAGCACAACGAGCAGCTCACTATTAAAGCATGACCAGAAAGGTCACAGGGTTTTACAGGTACAACGGTTTTATTTGCAAAGTGCCACAACAGGGGGAGAACCATTTCTTGAGAGGAAATTAACCTTGATCGCATTCAAATGTTTTGGTAAATTAATCTCAACAGCTTAATGTGTGCTCGCCCACTTCACCGCTGGAAAAACTAAGCAGGCTTAAAGTATCCATAATGAAATGGTGTCTGACTTTTATCAGTTTAATAATGGTCTGTTAAAATCCTCCCCATGAAGAATAAAATGGTTTGCACACACTTCAACTAGGTGATTCCAGAGATTTATTCAGAGGGTATTTCAGGGATCAGTGGATGTATTTTAAATCTCTCATGAATTTGAAGCAATACATAATATCAGTGACAATCTGCTATATTATTAACACAATATATATGCATTTAAGCCTTATTTACCCTGGCAAGCTCTTACTGTTGGTCTGTGAAAGAGGATTTTAACGGCACTGAGTCAAGAAAAATGTATATGTGGATGCTGGCTGCATACTCTGTTATCGGCTCTTATTACTGAGGCAGTTAAAAATGCCTTGCTCAAGGGCAACTCAGTAATAAGAGCCTATGGAGTGGAAAACAAAGCCTGTTTCTCTCCTCTGTTTTCATTTTTCTAGTTGCCCCTTGAATAAGACACATGACTTTTGAAGTTACTAGCAGACTTTTCCGTCTATGGTCATGATATAATGAATGATCACTGAGCAGAAAAGTCAGGCGTTTTTTCTGCTTTTATTGACCTGAGTGACTGCACTCTGTCAAAGTCTGTTCATGTTTTGGGGGAGAATCCGATTGCTTGGCTGTAACCTGTTGTATAATCCATGGTTGATCACAGGAGCTCTTGTTCCACTGGTAATAAGTTCCATTCGGTAACTCAGTTAGCAGATGTTTGATGCTATCATATCTTGATAAAGTGCATATGTTGTTTTTTGTTTTGTTTTGTTTTGTTTCTGGCATTGGATCCAATGGTTATCAAAATATGTTACAGGGCTAAATTCAGAAAATGCTATTTGTATCCATTTTGGAAAACATTATCCTTTAAATGGATGAGTGTGGTTCCTCGACTGACTTCAAAATGAGGTAAGGTACTACAGTCACTGTATGTTGTAATCACATTTTATACTAAGAGGTGGCATTTTTTTCTAGAGTTAGATGTTTAATTTTTATATAAAATCTAATACACATATTCTAGTCACTAAAAACAGTTGTATTTGTAAAACTAACCATTAATGTTCTATCAGAAAATATAGAAGAAATCAAACAGACTGGCCTCCACAAATCAAATGAAGTGTCAACTATGTGCATCATTACGAGACGTGTGCTGATTCTCGGTCAGGATATCTCTTTAAGCAAGATTTTGGTGTTAAAAGCTGCAAAACAATAGGCTCCATGAGTCTCAAAGAAGAGAAGCTTGCAGATAACAACCATGTGGCACTAAAAGCTTTGTCCTTCTCCCCAGTCTGTTCACACCCAGGACCTTTTGACTTGCTGTGGATGGTTGCTTAATGAGTATGAGGGTGGATCAACTTATTCACTGCCTTTATCATGACCTGCCATGCTGTAATCTTAAAGATACACTTATTAAGGGCCTGGACTGGAGAAACCAAACCCCATCACGCTGTGTCTGTTAATCACTCTTGTAAAAAAAGAAGAGGCCAAAAATGAAGGTATTACAAGTGGTTACCGAGACAAACAATACATTGCGATACTTTTTCTGCTAAAAATACACACTGCTACATATTTTGTAGTCTGTATATTCTGATCCAAGAATATGAGCCATATCACAATAAAAAACTATAATTAATTTCATAATTTTATTTTGGCTAGAAAACACATTTTCTGATGCTGTTCCTTTTTATAGTATTTTGGCTTCACACTATTTATAGTAGCTTCATTTGTTTTAAGAGCTTCTTTGCCATGCAGCCTCCTCCAGTCTCACAACAATCAGCTTTTTCCATGTGTTTTGCTCAAATTTCCGACACACTTTATGGTTACCCTTAATGACCTGATTATTTGTCTTCCCATATCAAAAACAGATTTCAACCCAACAAATTCTTTCCCTTGGAAGCCAAAGGGTGATTCTATTAAGGCTGTTTCTAATCTCAGATGGGTTATTAAGAAAGAAAGTGCTGGTATCAATTAAAAAGCACTACAGACTTCACACCAAGGGGAATGTGCTTTGATGTAGCTACTTATCACAGGGAACTTGTAACTCCTGCCCATATTTATGTTGTTTAAATATCTCTTGCTCATAGTAAGCTACATGAGCTTGAAAGTGACTGTATGTTCTGTTTTTTTAACAAAATGTATGGAAGGTAAAGACACATTTCAGTCCACGTACACACTGACACATTTCACCACACAGGCAGCAGCAGGATGCAGCTATTTCCGTGTGCTGCAACCAATGAACCAATAAAGGAGCATGCATTTCTGAAGTTCTCCATAAAAGACATCAATTAAGAGCATGAATCATTATTTCCTAAATGCCACTGTTGCCCATTAAAGACAGGGAGTGAGACAAAGAGGTCTCCACAGCTGGCAAGCGGCAAACTGATAAAACCAACATGGCAACCCAAAGCCTGGTGTCTGAAAGCCACAGGGCTACACTGCATATAGCACCTCTGGGCCGAGGGTCCTGCTGAAAGAGCTTGTCAAGTTCGATAGCCATTGTGTATGTATTATTCACTGCTGACAAGGAAATATAGGAAATCGGGAAATCTTATAGTGACCACAACATGGGTATTCGGACTCATGTAGTTGTATGTGGGGTAATGTGAACAACAAGGTGCTGTGAGTCTTAGCATGTTTAATAGGCAACTGTTGAGCAGCCATATGACAGAAAATCTTTATAAGACCTGTACGTCATCGCAGAAAGGTCAGGAAGTTTCCTAAGATACTGTGTATTGAGCGTTTAATGGTAACCATAAAACACTGAATGGCTCCGGTTTTGGGCAATTTGATTTTCATGCAAATTTTAATTCCAAGCATGTAAATCACGGGCAACCCCTTGCTGGACTGAATTTAAACAACTGTCCAGTGACCAAACACAGCTAAATAGAAACCAGTTGCAGAAGGAAAAACGGAATCCCCTGTTAAATGAACTAAACTGCTGACTCAATAATAAACAAATAGCCGGTATAAGAGCCAAACACTGCACGAAGGTGCTTGGAAAGAATGCTAACATTTAACAACTTGCAGAGAGTGTGTGTGTTTAGAACTGTGTGTGAACATGTAAACACAGAGCAGTGAAAGCCTTTCAAATGTCACCAGATCTGGAGCTACATTCTCCCATTACTTTAATGTACTGAGAGAATTGTGAGGAGGGGTTGTTTTCAGGCACCAGAAGTGGAAAATCCACTAAGGAGGCACCCCTTGTCGAGTACATAATGAGCAAAGAGTGGTCGCTGTGGATTTTAGGGGCTGCTAGAAATGTGCAGTGAACTGAGGGAATCCCCTTTCAGAAAGTCTTTGCTTTCATAATAATTATTTTGCAGATGGAATAATAAAAAGATGTATATCCAGGCCTACTTTGGTAGTTAGGGGACAACACATATTTTCCAAAAAATGCATTGGATTAAGAATAAAAGTTAGAATAGAGAAGGCCCTCCTCATTTCAAACAAAATATACTGTACCTGCCAAACAAATGCAATAATCTAAAATAGTTACATTTTTATTCATGACCACAGAAGGCAAACATAACCTACATTCTGCCAAGCTTCAGCTTGAATCCCACATCTTTTTAAAGCAGGAACGTGATATCTAGACATCATCTACGCATGTCATCACCTGTTGGTATCCATATCTAAAGTACACATTTGGTATAATTTAGTTTCCTTTGTCATTGTTTCTGCCACTTGAGTTGGGTAATATTTTCTCATGATAAGGTGATGAATGTCAGAGAGGGCAGGTAATGCAAGGAAAGCCTGGGTGTGATTATGATTGAGTCCTAAAATAGACCTGTTGCCTTTAGAATAAATGAAAAACATGAAGGAAACATGTTAATTCCATATGTGAGAGAGACAGATTTCAGATATGTGCCATGCTCGTTTGATATAATTCACTTCAGAAAATCTACCTCAGGATCCAATAAACACACATCTGACTGTAGCTGCATACTGTACAGAGAGTGTAGCTTTGGTGAGCTAACAACAATTATCTGTAGGTTTCCAGACATAAAAGGGTAATTCTATAAAGCAAATTTAAAGAGTGTCTTTATTTACTTGATTAATCAATCTAACACACACAAACACACACACACAGATCTTATTAGACTTGTTTAGAGCCTGTTACCATTCAAGTGTATGGCAGCCACAGCGAGCACTACCTGAGAATAAAGTGAAGGCAGATTGGAAGCTCGGAGAGAAATTTCCTACTTTCGAATGTTGTATGGAAGAAATTACAGCTCTCTGTAATGCCTGCAGATCTCAAAGATATTCTGTGACTCTTCGGTCTGATGAGGTTCTTGGATCACACACATGACGCAGACAAGCAGGACGGACTGACCGGTGCACAAGTGCCCTGTGCACTTCTGGTAAGTAAATGCAAAAATGGAAACACACACACCACCCAGGCACACAAACACACATGCAGATCACACAAACAAAGGTAGTCGGTTTTTGAATGACTCATTATTGCACGAGTCCATAAGGAGATCTCAGTGAATCAGCACTAATTTTCCTAGCAGGGCTAATATGTGTTCTCACCACCAACAGTCTGGTATTACTGAAGTTCCTTAGTGGTAAGTGGCTCAGTGTCTGAGGTCACATCCTTTAAGGAATTAAAGGCAGGCCCATACCCCCAGCTCCACACTAAAATGCATTGATCTCATTTAGCCAAAGGGCAAGCTCTCAAGCTTATGGCAGAAAATGGCACACACTTTTACCTTTTCTCTTTTTTTCTGTAAAAAGTGATCAGAAAAGTGTTTTGGCCTGCAAGTGTAACAGCTGCTGATAAAAGAGAGATGAAAGCACTCAGTTTAGAGAGTTTGAAGATATCAAACATTTCAGTAATATGCACTCCCTGGATTCACCAACAATTTTACTGTCTTATAGAAAACAGCTACCTTTAAACAATCTGTTGGTTATGGTCAAAGACTTTATTTTCCATGTAGCGTGTCATATTTTAAATCATAGTTTTTAGGGAGGGTACGGTCAAAGCATTTGTTTAGTAAATAGTTGTAATGTATTGCACTGCCCCAGGTAAATTAAGGTTACAAGAAACCTTTTGATGTTGCCTTTTATCTGCTCTAATGATTTTTCTCCAGCTTTTACGTGGTTGGATTCTAATACGTCATCCCCTTGCTTTTCTAAATTTCCTCCCCTCTTGCAGTCGCATGTGCATAAGACAGACACTAATTTGTGTGAATTACTGTGTAATTAAGCCCCATCTCTTACACAGCTACGGTGGCCGACAGCTGTGTCTCGTTCCAAAGGTAGACACTGGCATGTCCCTTTGAGACAATCGTTTTTCAAATCAGGTAATTAGAGCAATTAGCCACATTGTACCCAATTACCTGCTGTCGTTTAGCTTAATGATATTACTTACAAACACTCTTTTAAGGAAGATAGAGCTACTAACTGAGGCTCCATCTTCAGCATTTAGGCCAACAGATGAGAGCATGCCAGCTGTTCAGCAGACTTTGGTGCTCATGGGTTTAAAATACAACTTTGTACCTCTGCCAGGGTACTTAACTTATGATGGCATCAATGGCAGATTTATTGTACACTTTAAAATGTCACAGTGACAAACAGAGGAAAAGAGTGATTGCTCTAGACTAACACATTTTTCTTGTTGCTGTCCATTGCCCATTTCAATTGATGGACAGCCCCCAGAGTGAAGATAGAGACAAGCCAAGGCTCAAGGATATTTATCTTGCCTAAAAAAAGCTGGCAAAATGCAGCAGGAGGGGAAGAGTGACACTTAAAATACTGACAAAACAACATTACAATTTAATTGCCTTTAAATCAAAAGGTGCATTGCGATTCCATATTGCTAAGCAGGTCGTGTTTGATTTTCTGCCATCTTTCAGTATGTACAAAGAGGTGAGCTTTTTATTAACCTCTCTTAAAGTTGAACAGGTTTGAGGTAGCATGCTGGTATTTCAGACTGAAAAAAGTTGGGATTCAAACCTCAGCAAGCCAGACTGCTGCCCAGTAGAATTATTGGTCGTAAACAGTACTTAATTAATCGGTCACTCTGCTGTGGAACTGTTGAGTAAGACTTGAAGATTTATGCGTGGCTACATTTTCGGTCTCTTCTACTGTTGACTAGACTGTTAATAACGAAGACTGTTGGAAGAGATTTAAACAAAATCGACAATAAGACTGTGGTAACTCTCATGCTATTCAAATAGCCTCTCAACAGACTGTTAGCTTAGCACAGTTAGCACAATAAATGGATATAAACTGCTGTTCTAACTGTGTAAGTCCTGACACACATTTTTGGACTACTTAAATTCACTTGACTGATTTGATGCAAACTGTTTCTATTCGATTACAATCAAAAGAACAAAGAGCATTTCTGTCAGAGCAAAAACCAAAGAATCAATTTAACAATAAGTCTGCAGGATGGTCCAACCATCGATAACATCCCATCAACAATGATGCCGTTACACTGCCAAAGTTAAGATGATCCAATATAGTAAAATACTGAGTCCAAAGCATATTTTTTCTCTATGTTTTTTTTTTCTCCATTGCATAAGTGTTAAAACCTGCTCATGTGACACAAGGTTGGAAAGCTTTCATTCTGGTTATTGAATTGATACAAGCCTTTTTTTATTTTTTTTTTTAAAACAGCAGGTACAATAAACACTTTTTTATACCACAAAGACACAGTCTGATCTCACCAACCAGTAATATTTTATTGCAAAAGAAGTTAGCAATTTGTTTTTGTAAAATACCCAAGGCCCAAGAAAACAGGCAAATTATTCTACAAGATGAGAAATTCTGGTGATAAAACTCTGATATGTAGTTTATGTTTTGCATCACATTTGATGATTCAAATTTTTTGTTGGTGAACATGGCCCATCACAATTTCAAACCAGGTGTGTGAATACAGTCTCAATCTAAATGAAATAGAGAAATTCACCTTATTTTTCTGAATTGGGAATCAAAATTTTCTAGAATTTCACCTCCAAGATCTGGTGTCTCTCTCAAGCTTAACAGTGGTCACACCGAATATTCTGGACCGGCATATGTGCAGGTTCCAAGCAAACTCCACTCACGGTGGTCCCTTACCCATTGAGCAGTCCTGTTCAGCGTACACGCAGTGTAGCGATAGCTCCCTGCAGTCCTCTCCTCTGTTGAACACTAATTGCCTGAGAAGTGCAGAGTCAGTATCAAAACAGAAAGTCTTTGGAGCGAGCCTGAAGAAGTCTCTCACATTAGCAAAGACATCAAAGCGCACCACGAAGGAAAACAATACTAGGCCTGCTGCCAACTCATGATGGGTATTTTAACTAATCATTACGAGAGTTTTGCTTGTAATCAGCCTTCAATCAAAAGGGGCTTACTGGTGTAAAGCCAGGAGGTCTTGTTGCCCTAATCTAGTGAGAAAAGACCCCAGCCAGATGCTACTTTTTTCTTTTTTTCTATCTTTCTTTTTTTTTATCAGGCCTGTAATTTACTTTGAACTCTTGGTACTTGAGGGAACTGGTCACTTAACTAAACTCTAAAAATGAAAATGAAAATCTAGTGTTTGAAGATTGCAGTTACAATGAAGCTCCAGAGAAAAATGAACTGTTTTAAAAGAACGTGGTGCTGTAGTTTTGTGTAACAGAATTTTGAAAAGCTGATTCCTTTAAAAAAAAAAAACTTGGTTGAATCATTCATTTTTAGGGTGTAGGCTCCCTACTGACAACACTAACAAAAAGGTAGGGTATGGAAGTAATTACTGAGCCTTTCCCCATTCAAAGTAACCTATCACACTATCACACTATCACAGTACCTCGAAAGGCTCAAACATCAAGAGGTCAGCGGGTTGAAGATTGTTGTTGCACTTTTACCATCGGTCAGCTTTTTATGAGACCTGTTCACAAGCTTTAGACGAAGAACATCTGCTCCAACTGCACATATTCACTCAATTTTAGGCTGCTTCAATCTGCTCCGAGCTTTAGTCAGCAGTTCTGTTGGTTTGTTTCAGTAAGTTTTGATATTGTTTCTAGCAAAAATATTAGAGGTTTCCTTCCGGTCTTGCCAACCAAGATGCTTGCTTGAAAGTGCAAATTTCAAGCTCTCAGTCTGCAATCCCATTGTACGGTAAGATATTTTGTTTTGTTGTTTTTCACAAATGACCCATGTATCAAAACAACAATATATATGATCAATTTAATTTGTCTGTTTCTAATTCCAGTCTTTTTTTTTCAAAATCTCTGATAGAGGTCGAAATCTCTACTGACTCTATGAGATCCAAAGTTATTACATCAAATAACTTTTACAAAGCAAAAGGGATCCATATAAATGATGTAGTTTTGTTACAGAACACTAAACGTCATTTCACTTGATGTCATCTTTCACATCTGATTCATTTATCTTAATGGGAAAACTAGGGGAAACTAAGGGAAACTAGGCTTACCTATTACCTATTTGTTACCTTTTTGTTTATTACCTTTGTATTTCACCTGCCTGCTATTTTTACTGTCTACCAGGTCATAGTGACCCTGAAAGAGACACTTGCTCACCACTGAGGGCAGATTTATTAGGTCTAAATGATAGGATTTCCAGTAACTCGTCGGAGCACAGACATAAAAGCAGTGAGTTGTTGAGTAAGTTACTCAGATAGATTATTTTGGAAAACCTGATGAAAATTTAGTTTCTTCTGTCAGACCTGGAATCAGCATATAACTAGAATATGCTGATTTTAATCTGGCGGGAATGTTGTAATCACATCTTTCAGCTGTTGTCTTCTCTCAGTTGTTTCATGTATTAAATCACAGTGAACACATTGAAAGTTATTACAGCACCAAGTTGTGCCTGTCTCCACTGATTAATCTGAGTATAGAAGTTGTGCAGAGCCTGTTTTTTTTTCTTAATGCATGTGGTATTGACTTCAACTTTTCCTCAAACTTGTGAGCTTTATGAGCAGAGTTGAAAAGTAGCGGGCAGAGTTGAAGGTTGTCAAACACTTCAATCAAACTGATCACTGTAGTTTGACAGCATTTTAGCATTAAAATAGCAAGTGCTTGTACTGTGCACAGCCAGGAGTATGACTGGTTACACTGTAAGACTGTTTCCATCACTCTGGCAGACTTTTTGAGACATCTGAGGTCACTACGTCATCAAATGCTGAATGGGCTACAGTTTGAGGGCTTGGTTTACTGGTCATCATGTATACCACTGAATAAGCTGTGATAAAGTGTTCCTCAACCACACACTCACACACACGCTTCCCGTTTTAATGACTGTGGGTCACTTAAAGATGTGGCCCTTTTAGTGCAAAGCTCCACTCAGGCTTTGAGTAAAAATAGCATGTCAACCTTTCTTCCAGTTTTGCGGGGAAGGAAACAGGCAGTGTTCACCTAATAGCAAGAACAGAGACTGTCGTCATGAGAGTATGAACAGGGAATTTGTGTCACCATTCCCTTCCTGTTGGCTGGGCCAACAGCGGACCTAGACCCCAAGATAAGAACTTGAAGTGGCCCCAGCTCGGCGCTTTTACTGCAGTCTAATGCAAAAACCAAAGCACTTCATAAACTGGAACTTTACTTGCCTGTGGTACCCAGGCAGCTCGCCATTTCTCCTCTACTCATCTAATCAACAACAAGTGACAGGAACAAAACCTCCTAAAGGAATTCCTGGAAGGGTTGTCAAGGGTCTGTTTTACATTACCAGTGTGTGCCATGTTTTGGCAGTTGAAAAAGCCAAAAGAAGAGGAGAAAAATAACAGTTTGAGATTCCATAGCAAAGTAAGTCAACCCACAGCCACACCTCCACTGGTTCCATGGTGAGACAGAGGTGTGATGATATCATAAGTTTACGTTTTCTGTTCAAGTATGGTACATCTTGAGTCACACTGGAGAGTCATTAGTCAATCACTAGATAGAAGAATGGAAACCATGAATAGTTCAAATGAACTCTGTTTGAGCCTAGCTGGTACATTGTGTTTCTTCATCAATGCTCTTAAATGATTGTACACAACTTTTTTTGGAATGATCTGTTTTATGTGTGTTTTTCATGCTTGCTCTCATTGAACAGTGGCAATGACAACCCTGGAGCAATATTTTGAGACGGATGGTACCCTTCAAGCAAGCTGCCACCATAGCTATTAAAACATTTAAAAAGGCATGAGACATTCATCTACAGAAAAAAAGTTGACCTGCAGATGACAGAACCATCATCTTTTAAAACTAAATAGTTTTGTTGACATCACACATCTAGAGGGAGTAGATAGAGGGCAGCCAATGCTATTAAAGCTGATATTATGGGACAAGATGTATGTCATATAGATATTCATTTTTAGCTCAGTGACTAAACATACAGCACATGACTTCCTTCATCAGACAGCTACTTTTGGCTTATTCCCTCTGGAGCACATTACATCAACAGGAAGGACAAATCTTGATTTCAAGTGACCAAGGTTAAAGCAAATTAACTTCCCTTATGCAAAGCTGAAATCTGGATTTGAAATTTTAAGGGGAGTGTCTGTTGGAGACTCAGTAATGTGTCTAAGTCTCCAACTCTTGAGGACACACAAAGAGCTAAAGCATGTCATCCAGAAGGGAAAAATATGATTGGAGCCTCAATTTTGATTGCCTGTGTAATAAGCACAAAACATCCAGTATATAATACATACAGTTTTTATTCAAATAATTAATTGCTAAGCCTGATGGAATCACACTGCTGAAGTTTTTATACTCTTGACCTTTTATTCAGCCACATACAAAATGATAAAACTGGGGGACAAATTTTGCTCATCTTGAGCAACCAATAGTGAGTAACAGCACCCAAATGAATACTTAAGAATGTAACATAAGCAGCAGAGGTCCTATTAAATTAGAATAATGTGGATAAAACCAAAACCAGAGATAAATCAAACAAGCTGAGAAGATGGATACAAAAGCTCAACATAAGTCAACTTTTCAAGATGATAGTTCAGAAGCTTTTAACAATCAGTGCAATCTGTGTTAACAATAACACTGGCTGACTTATATGAGATATTCCCTCTGAACACAATCAGTGAAGAGAAAAACCAAAAAGCAACGAGCCTGAGAACTTTAAGTGGCTGATGGCTGTTGCCCAGTGCGGTCTGCCGCACATTTTTTAATACAGAGCTCTGAGGTTGAGAACAGCACACCTGGGACACAGCACTCACACTGTTAGAGGAAGTGATCCTCCGCCAAAGAAAGCAATAGAAATTTCCAGCTAATTCTCCAGTCTGCTGAGACCCCCCACTGACCCCCCCTAGAACTGTAGTAATGGATAAAAACATTGTCCTTAAATGAACATTATGATGTAGAATATTTTATATTGTTGTATATTGATGTTTTCTATTGCAGTTATTGGCCACAGTCAGATCACATATGTCTAATTTCTGATAAATTCCAAGCTTGTGGTGACAGTGTGTGACCTACCCAACTCAGCAGCAACCAGGGATCATTAGCAGCACTCTGTGTGACTACTCAATGAGATCGGACTGCGTGGTATTAAAAAGGTAGGAGTGAAAACATGATAATGAATTGTATTTTTGTTTTTTTGTGCTCTAATAAACATTACAAACCTAAACATGGGTTTAAATTATGTCTAAAAATCATGTTGGTTAAAAACTTTTATCACTTGTATTAAGAGCTCTGTCTTCTTGTTTGTTTAAAGGCCTGTAAAAAAGTTGGACAGTGCATCTTTAAGTACATGTAGCACAATTCTAACCATTGCTTCACCTTGAAAGCCATATTGAGAAGTATGGAAACTATGATATATTCGTAAAAACATGAGATATTATAATAATAATTTTATAATTGTATTGAGGGCTCTTGAGCAAAATGTTCCATCTTTTTTTCTCTCTGCAAGCCAAAAGAGATTAACTCCGTTCTCAGTGTTTCTAATCATTCAATTAAACAGCAGGGAAGAAAGAAAATTGTACTGTTACATAATTAACCAAGTGTGTGAATGTGTGTAAGGCCTGATTGAAAACAATTATTGAAATCTCACACTAAAATTTTTAAACCCAATCTAACTGAATGCGAGTTGTTGTCTGTGCCAAGATGTTGCTACAAGGACTGGTGTCCTTAGACTGCAGAGGCCCACATTTGACTGTGTGAATAAGTACAAATGTGTGTCTTTATGTAAGCAAAGTCAACTTAAAAATACATAAAAAATCTACATTTATTTTCTGTCTCTCATTTGGGCATTTGGGCCACTGCGTTTTGGTGCTGTCTTTTATGGGCCACACCAACCGACTGCAGTGCAGCTGAGGCGCTCTAAATAACTGTAACCACAGTTGTGCAGGGACTGAGAGATGCCCTGTACTCTGCCATCAATGGCATAATGTCTCTAAAAGAGGAAAACAAAAATCTGAGGGGACAGAATGGCCTGCTAGGAAAACAGCCAATAAACCAGCTCAGAGACGAGCCGAAATAAAAAGATGACCTCCTGAGACAAAAGAGACACAAATAGAAGGTGTGCCAGACCAGAGCCCATGTGAACACAAGTAAAAGAGCTTAAGAAAAACAGCTAAAGAGCAGTGAAGAGCAGTGGGATAGCACCTATGATGCTCTAGATGTGAGCCTCAATGCTAAGACCTTTGTTATGTCTGATTCATGATGGAAGTGCTCAGAAGCCTGGGTAGCTCAGTCAGTAGAGCATCAGACTTTTAATCTAAGGGTCCAGGATTCAAGTCCCTGTTCAGGCAAAGATATTATAGTGCAAACATACTGATGTCCACATATCTATTATAATGTGCACAACCACTTGTGATGTTGTGCTCCAGCGTTTGCAATCTGCATCTTAACAGTTATTTGAGGATCCAGACCTTAAGTATCTATTCAGGCAAACCTGTGAAAACCAAACTGGTCTCTTAAATTATTAATCTGGCCAATGTAAACCCATATGCCTGTCTGTAAAGGCTTCAAGTCCCTGCTCAGGCAGTTATTAGTTATGATGGAAACATTGTAATGATCTTGCACACATATCATGGAGGCATTGTTAGAAGTGCACATGGCTTGGCATTTTCAGAAAACTATCCATTGTTATCCATTTTTAACACCTCTGCAATGTTAGCTTGTTTACTAAACCTCGATTGTGACCAGAGTTAATCTCGACTTCTCCTCAGAGGTCTTAACTCCAAGTGCCAATTACAAGGCATCTCACCTCTCCTCTACTGCGGACATATTGTCAATCTGAATCAACACATCCACACAATCCATGAAATCCTCATATTACTCGAACTCAGAAGCCAGCAATTGCAGTTGGATTGTATAAATTTAATGCTGCCTTTGATGTCTAAAAATAGTAGCATAAAATGATTATTTAAGTGATATGGCTAATCAGATTGGTTAAATGATATGCTAAGCGCACAGACAGATATACAATTATGTAACCTGATGTTTAAAGGCAGAAACAAGCCTGACAAAAGCTATGCAGCATCTGCAAATTAGATCACATAATGGCCATTATGATGTGATTTGCAAACCCTCCATTTCATTGCTTTTCCAATATTCATTGTCAAACCGCAAAAAGAGAATTGCCTCCAAGTGAATATTGGCTATTGTGCAGCCTTCATTTGGAGGGGAGGAAAAACATTATGTCTCTTTGGCTTATCTCATGGAGTCAAAAATTACCACAGGCAGGTTAGTTAGAGTTGCACCCCTCCCTCTGATTCCATTAAAATATCTCATCTCTTAGGCAGATTCTATCATGAAGAGTCCAGTTTGATATTTTAGTGCCAGTACCGGACAAGTAATGGCATTTACCCGACAGAAACCCACAGGTTGAGTTGAGCAGTCAATAAAATTACTATTCGGATTTTTATAGACTATATCTGTGCAGGCCATTTGTTTTAATGGCATGTGCTCTGTTTTTATGGTTTGGTGGCATTTTGAAGCCTATAGTACTTTTGCTATGTTGTGTGGTACTATTTTACAGAGCAGATGTGTACTTTTCCCACCTGAGCTTAAGCCAGTTTAACAGTGCTCTGCTCCATTCCTCTGTACAAAATTCCATTTAAAAAAAAGACGGAGTAAGTGCTGCGGTGGATTTTATATCCTCTCAAATTTGGTTTGTGTACAAGACAATTTGTGTAACTTCTCAGTAGTTTGACATGTAAACATGCAGACAAGCCTGAAAATGAAAGGATACGCTTACTGCACATGGGTGATGGATGGTTTAAAACCATTTAATTCTCACTGAAAAAGCCTGGAGCAGCCTTACCCACAATACCTCAGGTACTGTAGAAGTTAAAACACCCACTTAAATTTATTTTGATACGATGAACTTGATGCTGAATGCAGACCTCTACCTGGCAAGGCCACCAAGGAAAATGAATGGCAGAGGCTGCTACAGATTCTCATGGTTCGTGCTACTAATTGCAGGCTGAGCTTAATGAAGTTTGATTTCTGGTGTATCGGACTTGATACAAAAATTATAGGGTCTGTTGGTATTTCACTAAGGGTTGATTAGTTAATTGGAAGTCTGACTTGCTTATGACTTTTTTATGACATTATTCCATCTTAATCAAATTGCTTTCAGTGTATTTTGGTGTACCAGTGAGCCACAGAGAGACTTTTTCTTAGCATTGATGAACAAAATAAAGTGTCACAATAAACATAAGCAATGCTAGTCAAAATAAGGTTATCTAAAGAGGAAAAAAATGAGGTAAAATAAGCTGGGGCAGGGTGAGGAAAAGGGCTATTCTTTTAAGTGGGAGTTATCAGAGGGGCCTATGTTTTTCCAACTCCTAAACATTGTTGAGGTTCCTGATGTGTAGGGATTTGGTGGAGCTTTTCCTGTTCTGTATCTTTTCAGGAGGTAAACCCAGATGATTTGCTGTAACTCAGACATTGCTCAGCAGGCTGTGTTCAAGGGCTTCTAACTTAGAAGCACTTTTAATGATTGAAATGCCCAAAAATATCAGACAGCCTTGGTAACTTGGCAAGCTGAAAAATAAATCAGGAGCAGAAACCGGCATTAAAACAGCCGTCTGTTTCCAGGGTAATAAATAAAAGTCTGAAGCTAGCTAAAATCCCTTTAAACTCTAAATATATGACCTTAATAGATAAGAGTCAGCTATGTTTTTTTTCAGACACAGCTGTTTCCTCTGAAACATCACAATAAAACCCTTGAACGGAGTATGATCTGAGTATGATAGAATATATGGGTTTACTGCACAGGAAGCAGCTCACGTTGACATTTCCCGCTCATGTTTTATTTCAGATCTAACAGGAACACAGCTCATGTCCTTTGTTTCTGGAATCAAGTCCTAACCACTCCCTGTGAAAAAGCAACCACTTATCTTTGAGTCAAATGTTTACTCTTTCATTTATCCTGGGAATTTGTGCGTGGCGTAATATGACTCTTGACTGTAAAGCAAACAATTTTTTTTTTAATTTATTATTTCCTTAAACTCTTACATACCCAAAATGATGAAGTAGAATGGGATTGTTTTGCTTTCATTTATCAAATTTTAGGACTCTAGTGTGTCAGAGGTGGTAGTGCTCTTTCCTTTTTTTAAAAAGCATAACCAGCTTTATATATTTCCAGTGTTTGCATTTCATCAGCTTAATGGCTCACTGTTGCATTTGGTTTTGGGACTTTCTGATTGTTAAGAGGTTTTAAATTAAGGCCATCACCAACCAATTGTTCCAGGTATCAATATCCTGTTAAATGCCAGTGTAGCTTGGACATCGTTCTGTTTTATTTCGCCATGGTTGCAATTAAACTGAGACAAATGCTTTTGACATAGAATTAGATTTGATTTCAATCCTACGACATTAATGTTATGTTATCTCACACTGTTCCAGTTACTTAGAGACCAAGTTGCCTTTCAGAGATGAATTAATCAGGCCCTAATAAAGTTTGATTTTAAAATATTTTTCGTCCTTAAATAGGTTTCTCTTGAAAGAATTATTTAAAAGTCAGTTGTTATTACTATGTTAGTATTATTTTTACACCCCCTCTAAAATGTACAATGAAAATATATATGGGACAACATACAACAACAAAAACAATCTACATTCAATCTATTATTAAACTTTTTTGCAATTTTATAAGCTGCTAAAAGTCATCAAAATGCATTGTATACTCTTGCAATGCAATGTAATTCACAATTTATGTGCAAATCCCAGTGAATCTGCACAGTAACTGTGTGAATTCCTGAAAGACAATTTTATTCGTGAATTTTCTTTCTTTACACACTCACACACATTCACCCTCAATGCTGCACACCATATCATCGCCCACCATTCCTACAACCATTCCTGTATGTGTGTGTGTGTGTCTCTCTCTGGGTTTGTGTGGAGGTGAAACACCAGCATAATTGGAGTTGAGCACAGCACTCTGAAGTACATTAGCACAGAGTCCACAGTGTACCAGGTTCCACAGTGAGCGACACAGCTGCACAAAAACAGGTATATGGAAAACCATGCTGATACAAAACAGAAACGTCTGAACAACAGGGAGGGAGGATGGGTGTGTGTGTGTGTGTATGGAGGGGGGTCTCCAACCACGACTGGGGACCCACAGAATCGAGCAGGAAGAAAAGTTGACATTCAGCCAGCATGCTACAGGACTTCTGTGTTACCATACAGTGAGGTTTTGTTACAGCATGCTAGAAAAACAAAGGATCCATCTTGACTCAGTAGTTTTGATGAGACATGAGAAATGGTGACAGGCGGATCTTTTAGTTTTCTTTGCCTTGAAGGCATGCAGATTGTCGCCATGTAAAACGGTTTCTATTGACTTCTACCTGGTGTTATCTGTTCGAAAGGAAGATGGATATGCTTTGATAGTGATGATAGTTTCCTCAAAGCAAACTTTATGCACATTCATCATTTTGGGCTTCATCTTTCGGATGTGTGGCAATTGTTAGCAATTAGGGCTACCTGGTTACAGATTGGTATCAAAGACTGCTATGTTTATCAAAGAGCATGTCAAGCCAAGTCATGAATAGTGCTTTGTTAATTTTTGATCAGCTTTCAACTAATCCAGACAGACATATGACTTTGTACTCTTGGCATCCATGTGGCTGGATGATAAAGTTTTTGTCATCTGCCCACATTCATGAAGCCTGCATTGACCTCACTCTCAACAAAGGTGAGCACGTCTGTGTGTGCAGACACTCAAACAGGATCATGTACATTTGCTTTCTCTGTCTTTGAATTTATATGACCTAAAAGAGAGAGGATGTCATCTTTGTATGCAGAAGTTAAAATAAGTCAATACTGTCCCTGGAAACTGCCACCACATCATCAACTACAAATTACATGGGTGGAAGGAAACATGGTTACTGATTTGTTAGTAAAGTAAAGTAAAATCTGAATCAAACAAAAAATGATTTGCATTAACAATCTTTGACTAAGTACTGAAAGTATCCTAACTGGTTTATTACATTCATTTTTAAAGTAATACAGGATTTTTAACACTGGTGTTTAACACGTTCTGCTAAATAAATTTCCATTTGTTTACTCTTTGTGGTTTGTTGATGTAGCAATATAGTGACTCAGACAAGGTCATCAAGGCATTTTGATTTGTTGTCCTTAACACTCATCATCGAGTAGATCTTTCGTAGAAAAAAACTGTGGCTCTCAGGAGGAGACAGAGTTGTTGATGGTGCAATGTTTTTTTCTCTTAAATAAAACATAGTATATTAAGTAAAAGACCCTTTGTCCACAGATCTATTGCTTTATGGCTGAACAGAATCTACACTGGCATCAACAGTAAATCCAAGGAAAATACATCACAGCAAAAGCCACATTTTTTGATTGACAAGTGAACTCTGGGAAGTAGAGTGCAGGAACACCACAGTGATGAGCACTTCACACCAAAGATGCTGCCAAAATGACAAAATAGGGATCTTGTGGATTACCACTTAAACTTTTAACCAGATGAGCACAAACAGACACAAAAACCAAATGAAATGCATTTCTTTCAACATGTTATATCATCAGCACTGCCATAACCATATGCTCATGAAACCAGAGTGCAGCTACATGTTTTGTGATTACATACATATGGTAGCGATTAAGCTAATGCCAGTCGGGCTAGTTTTTTGTGGCTAGACTTTGTGGTAGTCATTGAAGTCATAGTGCCAAATATGGTTAGTGTCACAGAAGATGATTTGAACCTGACACAGACATGTCCTCACACAGCGAGCACTGAAGCCATCTGGTAAGCTGCATGGTTATGAGCTGGATGACGGTTAAGTCAGATTAGTGTAATATCATTGTCTGAGTAACAGTTTCCAAAAATGTTAAGTGCAGTTTGATGATCTTTTTCCTGCAGTCCGTTTTCCTGCCTAAAGGTTGTGGTTCACCAAGGAGGGCGGGACCAGAGATTCTGATTTCTTTGTGACAGACACTGAGTCAAATGAAGTGATACATGTTGGCATATTCATCCCATAGTGTGGTGGCTGAATACGTGCTGATTTGCAGAGGCGCACAAACATTTCCTATCCTAAAATAGCCTCTTTGTTAAATAAGTATAGTCCTTCTATTTTGGCTGATTTAGAAAGCGCTAGCAAAGAACGACTAGCAAACCAGCAAGATCTCGCTATAAAGCACATCCACTTGTGTAGAGGATCCAAATAAATTAGAAATCAAAAGCAAAGTACATGGCAGAGAAGTAGTTGTAGCTTAACATAGTTTCTGCCTGCAGCTTTTATAAGTTTGAATCTTAAAGGAAAAGTAGGAGCATTATTAGAACCACTGCAATATTTGCTCATATTTATGTCAAATAAAACTCCACAGACATGCCAAAGGATTTAGAATCATTGTCATAAACTGCAGAAATTTGATAGATCCATGACAGTGCATATAGACAGGGGACTTTTGGATGACTGGAGTTGGGTTTTACAGTTTGTCACCATCCCAGTCCTCCAACTGGAGCAAGGAAATCCAAAATTGTGCAATAAGCATGGAGCAGAATAAGTGGAGCCACACTTGTTTGGAGTGGCAACCTACATTTGACTGATTACATTTTATTTTTATTTTTGCTGTTGTGCATGTGTTCTAATTTGTTGTTTTATAGTACACTAAAAATAGTTATTTATGGGTTAGGGTGTGAATTTCTTGAGCTAATACGCCTAAAATTAATTTATCTGGATTCCACAGTCTCCTGAACTCACTCATGACTTCTGATTCAAACACTTCACTTGAAACACTCACACAGTCATCATTAATAATGATGATTATAATAATAATAATAAAAAGAAGAAGAAAAAGAAGAGGAAGAAGAAGAAGAAGAAGAAGGAGATGGAGAAGCTAAATGGAAAAGCTGATAGAAAACTATTCGGCCAAGAACGAATGTATGCATTAGTAAATTTGTCAGGGGCTATTCAAACAAATTGAAAAATGTCAAGCATTTCCAAAATAAAGGCAACACTTGAAGTAGCTTCAGTGGATCACTGGTGATCTAGTGGATGTGAACAGGTTAAACAGTGATGGCTTAGACTTTTTTCTCAATCCTTGCCTTACATTGTTGCTCCTCACTTAAAAAAGGATGGAAAAGTACTAAATTCCCAGATGACTGAGACAGAAAAGTGTATCCTACAAACAGGAAAAGGTGTCACCCTTATTAAAGACAACCAGATTTGCACTGACTCATTTCAAAACAACAGGAGTTAAGTGCCAAAGTGCTTAACTAAATGCCACGTTAATAGCTCAGGTAGACTACATTAACTGGCTCCTGGCAGTTTTGTCGAGCAATTTTCAGCAAAAATCACCACTCAGATTCTCCTCTTAAAAATGTAAATGGCAGGTAAGTCTGAAGTGTAGATAAAACTAGAAACTACTTGCAAAACAAATTGCTTAGAGGGAAGAGGCTTAGCCTGGGGAAGTGACATGCTTCCTGCATCCAAACCTTTCATTCAGCTTTATGCAACAAACTTCCAGTGTAAGTTGTTAAAACAGAAAATTTGGTTTGATGCTCTCTAGTCTTAATTGTTCTTGTTGACTCATGCTCTGAATCCTCTGCCACAAAATAGGTCACCATGCCCTCAAACTTCCCATCCATGGCTGGCCTGTTTAATTTTGTTTTCATGGAAAGTGATAAAAAAATTTCCACTCTTTCAGTCAAAGAGCAAATGTAAAATTATGTACAAATTTTGATCAGCAAAGTCCAAACAGCATATTGACTCTTCGTTTTCTTTTACTGACATTTTGAACTTTCTGTAATATGCTTGACAGGATTTTTAGTTAGAAAAGTGATCATTTACAGCGTTTGCAGCATTTACAGCACCTTCAACATCGTCTTAGATAAACTTAACAATACGATTTTCGACTTCTAAGACCTTTCACTATCTTTCTATCCCAGTATATGACAGATTTTGGTTGTTTATTTTGTCTTTATCATTTTAGCGTACCAATGTAACAAAGTTTTTATAGGTTTCTTAGCTTATTTCCTTTTTCTTTTGCCAACCTTTCTCATCTTGTATGTCTATTTAACTGTTTGCATATTAACTGCTCTGTCCAGTTCTTGATAAATGGCCTTGAATTATGGTTGCTGATCTGTACATCTTTCAACAGTGTAACAAGTGAAATTCCTCTGCATATTGACGCATCATGCAATGTATCTAATAATCTGTTACACAAAACCATAACAGAGACTAATTGTGCACCAAACTCCTTTAACCACTATGCACCGATATCAATCCAGTTCTGGCAGTAATATTTTCCCCTAACGCTGTTCTTCAGATTAATGTTTGTGCAGAGCAGTTCATAAACTCGTTATCTTAACTAATAGTCTTGCTTTTAATGACACAAAGTCATTTATTTTGTGCCAGATTGCGCTTTTAAGATGCCGGGTGTTTCTCACTACTCGAGGCACCACTATTGGGTTTCCAGCCCTTAATTTAGTTCAAATCAACATTCCCCACCCAGAACAAATGGTCTACCTCAGATGACTCTCAAAACAGATCACACAGGATGAGCCCAGGTTTCACACTGCGTTTCTTATAACCCTTGAAACCCCTCTGAGGAGCCTCTCCTCGTCAAGTGTCTCAGCAGATCAAAGGCAGATCAGGAGGCTTGATGTTTTTCTTTACTGTACACTTCCTGTCCAGTCAGTGGACCAACTGATTTGAACTCAAATAAGTGAGAATTGTAAATGAAATAAACAATTAAAACACCCTACATGGAAGCACTAGAGCACAGGAAGCCAATAAACAAGAGGGCAAGGACCCCTTACTTATTTAGTCTCAATGACAGAGCTCTTTGGCTCATTAAGACTTCTCTTAACTGATGAGACTATTTAAAAGATTTTTCTTGAATAACTACCTTATCCAAGTTGTATCTGAACAATGGTGATTGTGCATAAATATGCAGCCCCAGCAGGTCTTTCAATCACAGGCAGAGAAAGAGAAGAGGAACGCTGAAAGAGAAGAAGAGGAAAAGGAGGAGAATCTCCCTCAGGGAAGATACAGCAGGGCAGGAGACAACATGGCAAAGGCAGCGGGAACACTCGAAGAACATGGCCAACTGCCAAGAGTAGTTTGGCAAACGTCGGCTGACACAGCACTTCACTGAAGCAGCCACACAAGCTGTCTTTGGTTAGGGCTTACAGGGCTTTGAGCTGCAACAAGCCTCTGCTACATACATGTAAAAAAATGCGATACTGGATATAGTTAGACATGACAATACTCAAATACAAGAGCAATATATCCACACTGCGAGGTCTATATTAAGCTAGTGGAGGAACCATGCAAACACAAGGCATGCTGCCATGTAAACTAAACCTGTGCCAGAATAGACAGTATTAGACAGACCACACAGAAGCACAGAGTGCACACCCAAACTGGTGATTACGTCAGGACCTTTGTGCATTCATTCCCTAAACTCTGAGTTTTTTCCTGTCTCTAATATGCTTGACCACAATCTGTAGCTTAAATACACTTAAAACATATTACTAAAGCTGTGGATAACCCGTATTGGTGAAAGTATGCACAGCGTATTAGTAATCTCACACACTAGTTAAGCCACTGGCTATGACAAAGCAAGAACCCAAATTAACAGAGGTGATTTAAGAGGAACTGCACAATTAATATACTTTTAACATATGTGTGTTATTAACATGAAATCCATTTTTATTCTTTAATTTCTTAGTTATTACAAATATGTACAAATAAACCTTCCCCTACATGCCAGGCTACTGGATATGCTGTGAGTACAAGCTTAAGGCATTAAATCATTTTTTGTCAACTTGTATATATTATAAATTTTGAGTTTTCCTGGCACCTTTGACTATGTTGAAGTTACAAAATGCACTTCTGGGGATATAAGAATTCTTGTCCCTAATTGGCTATTCTATCTAAATTACCTTTCTTAATTTTATCCAATTTACAGTCTCATTCCTTAGATTCCTCACATAATTCCCTTATTTTAATGTTTATGAAATGTATTGTGAAAATCAGTCAAAATCTTCCAACAGTCGAGGGCACAAGGACCTCTTTATCTACTCAAACACACACCAATGACAGCAAGCTGCCATATGTGGTGACCTGCTCATCCAGAGCAATTTCAGCATGTGGACAGGAGGAGCAGAGGGTCAAACCACCCACAATGTGATTAGTGGACGATCTACTCTACCTCCTGAGCAGCGGCATGTCCCAGCAGTGTGACATCAGAGTTGAGGGGAATCTGATCTGAGACTGCACTAAAGAGGGCTGTTAAGTTTGGATACAGTGTCTTATATAAATGACTTTTTTGTGTGGGTTTTTCAAGTATTTTGAGCATTTTTACAAAATCTTATGTGCATATGTGTTTCTATGTGTCTTCATTCATGTTCAAATGCATTACTGCTGTATAGAAATGCACAATTTTGGCCTTGTTAGCCTCTCAAAAAGACTCACATACAGTTTGGACCACACAAATATACTTCAAACTTAATGCACTTACACTGTATCATTGACTAGAAAAATGACTGCAGTCAGTTTAGCTATCTCTCTTCAATGAGTTTAACAAGACAAGAAAGATTTATTATATACTTGGCCAATGGAAAACACAGTTTAAGGGCTGACAGTTTTATGTTGAATGGGTTTGTAAAAGGGGTTATCAAGTATTGTATTTGTACTATGTGTTGAAATTACACAGACAGCAGCCTGTAAGGGGGGTGTATTTATAATGACAGTAATATTTCCTTTGCTGCAAGTGGTTATTTACAAGGATTCCAGGGAGTAATTGCTGTGCTATAACCTGGGCTCACCTTAGCTGTGCACATATTATAAAGAACACCGCCAGGATGAATTGTCAAATTATCAAAATATTTACTTTATAGTCATTAAACATACTTGGCTGATAAGAGTTTAAAGAAAGTGTACTGTAAAGCATATCATCATTGAGGTGACAATGCTGACATGAGTTGTCAGTGAGCCGTAAAAAACACATCCGATGTCTCTCAATAAATTTCCCCTGGCCTGTGAGAGATAATATTTTCATTACCTGTTTTTTTTTCACATTATAATTGCAAGATTTATAGCTTTAGGGCAGAAGCTATGGCTCCTCTGCAGCAGAGGTTCTTGGATGCTGTTTCACTGTATGATGGCCAAGCTGTCTGATCACTGCTCAGAGCTTGTCAGCTTCATAAAAGTGACTCCAAGGCTTTGAGAATGATTTTTTTACGACAGAGACAACAAATAAAAGGAAAAATTTATTTCAGTTTTCGATGGACATTGTCCACACAGTGGGCAAGGGGGTTTAGTGTCCTAGAAATTTCATCCTACTATATAGAATGAAGTTGCAGACTAGCCACAGACCAGTGTCATGCCAACATGAACTCAGTAAAAGGTGTCATGGCTAGTCCAGCAGTGAGGTAAGGTATCCTAATATTAACTCAGAGTGACAAAGGAGCAATACTGTCACCAAACTGCTTCATGGCTAATTACATGCCAAGGAAACCTGACCTCTCCTGGGGCCTGACACCACTATTCAGACCTGCATTGTCCACTTCTAGCACTGACTGCCAGATGCTAGTGCAGCAACAATAGATGGCAATAATTTGGGAAAAATCTCCTCCCAGATGTGAGGGCAGTTACAGGTCATATAAAGTGAAGAAGTCTTGCTTTTACAACCACCCACTCAATGTTCACCGAAAGGTTTCCCTTCCGCTCCACAAGTATATTTCATATTTGGAGAACCTAATAACGATTATCCAGGGTGGCAGGGTGGCCTGGTGGTTACAATGACGATCTCATCATGTAAAGGACAAGGGTTCAATTGCAGTAACAGCCGTAAGTCCTGGCCAAAAGCCCTTCAGTGAGATGTTAAAACCACTCAGTCACTGAAAGTCACTCTGCATATGACTGCTCACCACATTTTAACATGCTCTGCATTAGGTGAAGGTCTTTTCTTTCAATTTTCATAACATTAAATCTTGAACATTAGGCCCAAAAACGCATTTGTCTCATGAAGCAGACAAATCATGCAAAAAGAAATTAGCACAATTCATGCAGTTACTGAATGCACTGCCACATCTGAATGCTGATGACACCATGAACTAGGTAAAGAAATCAGAAAAACCACGTATGTGTGCTTGAATGGAAGAAGATAATGCCTGTCTTTCTTGATCAACCCTTTTAAAAAAAGGTTTCAAATATAAACAGTAAAGATGTAACTAATGTCAGCAGACCAACCAAGGGGAGGTGAAGAAGCAGAGCCCTTAAATGGCTCAGAGATGCTCTGTACAGGAGTAACAGGGACTGAAGTAACAGTGTATTGCAGCTGCACATCTCCACATCTGCCATGATGCATCACCATGCTTTATTAATGCATAGTACTAAAACCGCAAGTTTAATTTTTGATTACAAGTATGCAAAGTGTTGACAAGTGGTTTTGACAGTCGACTCGTCAACTGTTCTGTAAAACCCCAACAAGCAATTCTGGCCCTTAAGTAAACATAATCTAAAAGTATTTGACATGTTGGAAGAACCTCAAGTGCTGAAAGAAAACTTGCGCACACATAGGAAGAAAAAAAAGTAAAGTAAATTAAGTAAATTTATTGAACTAATATCATAAAGTGCATGAAAAAAATTTTGAAACCCTGTATAATGACATAAAAGGGACCATTTTCCCACATCTATGAATTTGTCATTTAGGGGTTTGTCTTTTGTCATAGAAGGATCTGGAATAAAAAACGTTTGATGTTCACTGCTGGAATGCCTTTAGGAAGGCTTTCAAACTGGGCAATTACAAACAGAAATACTGACTCAGCTACAGCAAAATAAAGGATGATGATACTTCCAAGAAAATTCTGCAAGTCAGAATATGTGAGAACCTTAACTAAATTGACAGGTGTTGAGAAACATGGTATCATTACGGTGCTGATCTTACCGCAAAGGAGTGAGGAATACATTTTTAGAAACACAAGATTGATATCTACCTGTTATCACTGTGCCAGGAAATTGCCACAATATAATTTCAAAGCCTTAGGAGATAGAGATAGAAAAAAAAGTAAAATAAAAAAGGAATGATAACAGGGCCCTTCCAGTAATTTCTCAAGTAGGAGCCTGGAAACATTTCAAAAATGGTTGGTGTCATTTTTAAACAATGCATTGTTTTAACAGCAATCCAATGCTCATATGACCACCAAAAACTGTAGATAAGGTTAAAACTGTGCAAATAACAGCCATTGTAAAAAAGTTAATGATTAGTTATACACCCACATAGTGATACAGATCATTTTTTAAAGTTCCCTTAGTCATCATTGGGTAAAACCTTTGCAGAGACTTGTATAGTTAATAATGCCACAACGTGAGGAAAGTAGGAAAAAAAATCCCCTGAAAAAAGGAGCACGACACGCTCCTTAAATCATTGTGATGACGGACATGGATGTTCTAAACAACTGCAAAGCATGAGGCCCACTCATGAATTTTTATCTGTTTGTTGTTTTCATTGCAAATCCTCTAGATTGGCTGGTTAATGAAAAAAGCTGATGATCTTGCTCAGGAACAGGCACGTAGGGAAATGTGGATGGGAAATGTGAGGTGGCCCACGCCCTTGAATATAGTGCCTCAGACATGGACTTTGTGGCCATTACAGTACGATAGGGAATGATCAGGACCAGCCTTGTCTTTAAGGATGAGTGGTAAACCCTGCCAATGGAAAAGTCAGTCTGCATAGCAACTCAAAGACAATGAAAAACAAGCTTGCCCTAATAGGTCAGTTAAAACATTGGGAGAAAACAGACCTGTCAAAGCTATCACCTGCAGCTGCGATAATGAAAAAATGCAGAAAAAAAAATGTATCCAACTGCCTACGAAAGCCTATATATCACATATAATCCAGCTTTTCTACAGTAGAGAAGTCTATAGGGCAGTGCAACACGTGAATCTCTTTGTAGCTAGTTAGAACATGATGGAAACTTGTTTCTCATCCTCAGTACCGTGGCCAGTTTAACAGCTTTTCCATGGGAGCGCTCCTCAGTATACCCCAGCTGCCGGAAGGGAGCCAAGAGATGCAGGGTTTGAATGTGGGCTAGGGCGAGCCTCCATTAAACTGGTGATCCCAGCGTGGTGGTAAACCTCGGTGTGCTTCACTCCTTCCTACTGTAAAAGCCTGGTTAAGGCGTCAGGCCCTGCTAGGCAGAGACAGCTCTCTGCCCCTCCCTGGCCAAATATTGTACCTCCAAACTGATGCAAAAACTGGAGCAAATGCTTTGCTTTCAACCTAGTGCTAATGCTAGAGCACTATTAGGGGGTTAGGGTCCAAGCAATGCTCATGTACTCAAGTGCTCAGCAGTACTTTCTACTGTTTGTGTCAACTTTCTGAATAGCAACATAAATGTATGAACTTGCATTATGAAGAACTTCTCTAATAGCAAACTACGTGATATATCGTGCTTACCTTTTCTCATGCTGCCATTAGCTTTTTCACAGTAATGCTGGTCCATCATGGTATAACTGTTATGTCCACCAGTGACTTCCTGCAGCTTAAAGGTTTCCATTATAAAATGTTGTAAAAGCAAACCTGTGAGAAAATAAGACAGACACTATTTTTTTACTTAACTGCAATTTGTGAGGTGTATCTGTAAGAGAATTTATGTTTGCAGTTATACCAGCTTACTCTAACATTACTTTACACATGTCTACATCCTTCCCTTCTTCACTACAGCTTGTACAGTGAAAAATAACAAGTTGTGGTTATCACAATTATTGTATTGTCCCATGCTGGTGTGGTCCTTACTCTTCAAAATCAATATCAAACACACAGTCAGCCAATGGCTTGTGAGTCACAACATAATTTTGTTCACCTCATCCAATGCACCCTGCCTGGGGTTCACCAGCTGTTTTTAAAGAGACAGGGGCATCCCACTCCTGTAACAGAATGTAAAATTAATATGTAATTTTTTTCCCTTGTGAAAGTAAAAAGCTTTTGACTATGAATTTTAAAAAAAACACTGCTATTTTGACTAAAAAGGATGACTAAATGGGATTTCAGTTTGACTTTAAAGTACTTAAATGGAGAGCTTAAATTCCCAGCAGCCAACATTTACATGCCTCTGTTCATTTTCCCTGCATATAGTGAAAAGAACAGGAAAAACATTTCAGCTCTGTCCTGGTGCTTTGTCAAATAATATTTTGCTCTTACATATCAGCGTTTGCAGCACAAACTTTATGATGCTGGTTTGAGCTAGGAGTATATTTCCGATTACAGATTTTAATAATCAATATTAAATGCTCATTGAGCCACTCATTGTCACAACACCACCCAAATTTGACCGTTAGCTACTGTCTGTAACCGTGACGTCACTGGCAAGTTGAGAGCACGTTTGTGGTAATTAGTCTGTATTAGTTACAATTAATTTGGGTGGAGAATATTTGGGATTTAGTATGTACCAGTCAGATAAAATAAAATTATGTCCGTGTAAGGAAAAAATGACCACTCTGTCTGAAACTGTCCTTTACCTCTGAATAATAATTCAGATTCAATAATTCAATAGAGGTCACCCAGAGGTTACAGTGTAGTTCATTCACAGCCAGTCTATAGTATGTGACAGGAGTTTATGAGAGCCCTTTTTAATGCTGCTTGACAGCGGCCTGAGTCCGCCTTTAATGTGGTGAGTCAGACGCCCTTGCACAGTGCTTGGGTTACTGTCCTCTATCCTCTCTCATTTAAGGCTCAGTTGTAGAGGCGTACTGTGTGAAAAAAGATCTTTATTGAATTAGCTCCTGACTCTAAAGCTAACTGCCATCAAGCCACAAACTTTTTTTCTCAGGTCTCAGGCCAACAGGTTTCTCTTAATGCGTAAGGATCCCAGACCTCTGCTTTTTTTATAATGCAGTGCCATTGTGTGCAGTCGCACAAAGGTAAGTGAGGCATCCATTCTGGTAAATCATACAATTTATTAGAATAAACAAGATTAAATGACATTACATCGGCAAAGTCGTACAAGATTGAATTCATGCATATTTAATGCAACCTGAGGCTAAATGAGTTTACGAACCAAAATCCAGACTCCAAAACAATTTGAGCGTGTTTTATTCACTTACACAAACACTCGCTCCACAAAAGAACACAAAAATTACAGAAAATGCAAATCGCACACATACTGTAAATACAAAGAGTCTGTATTTTATTTTGCGCTTACTTGCTCATTATAGACCTGCGTGGCCTTTGCGCAGATCTGCCTAACTTGACGTCAGAAATCACCCACTAAATAGGAGGCACATGGGAGTTCGGAGTGAGGGTTATTTTGAAAACACCATCAGCACACTGGCTTGGTTTGTCTGATTTGGGTTGGATCTCACATGGTCATCACGCCACTCATCAAATGTTTCATCTGGTTCGAAATTGCTCTGGTGTGCAAGTGGCTATCACAGCTCCAAGTGGCATCTAGACTTCTAAATGCAGGTTTTTTAGTGAAAGGCAAAGCCATAATAGCACCTCATTTCCAGTCAACTGGAACACACTCTTTCTTTTCTAACAGGGAGAGTCTGCAACTTAACATCTGACAATGTAGGTTATACTGACACACAGAAAAACCTTCATAGGTATTGGCATTTCAACAAAAAAATCCACTTTTCTTACAGACAGACAATGGGAGTCTTTTAAGATGACTGTATAGTGAACAAGAAATTAAAATTGTAGTGTGAATTTTTTTTCCCTCAGGATGTCCTGTTACCTTGTATTTAGCAAGAGGAAATTGATCTTTTACACCTTTAGCAGAGGCACTGAATTTCGTAAATTGCTTATCTACTCTAAGCCAGGGGTTCTTAACCCTTTTGACGTTAAGGCCCGATTTTTTCAGTGCAGAGTGGCCCGGGACTCATTAAATATTAACACTGTATAGATTTAAAACCCTTTAACACCTAAGCATAATATAGGCCAGGGGTGGGCCAACTTTTTGGCTCAGGGGCCACAAAGACTTTTAAAAATTGACAGATGGGCCGGGCCAGCACCTGATACATACATATCAAACATAAACAGAAAAAAGCATTACATTCACTTTTAGTGGGAACAGTGTTGTCGATCACCCTTTTTTGCTAGTGCATCGAAGTCTGGTGTTAGTTTTGTTGTGGCAAGTCTCAGAACAAATCTGAGGTGTTCATCACTCAGCTGGGATCTGTGGAGTGCTTTGT
>JAQNCA010000025.1:12216876-12232180 GCA_029783725.1 Acanthurus tractus
CACATTACCGCCACCATCTGGTCGGAAGCTGCACTGTAACTGAGTGTCTCATGGATAACATACAGTAGCATAGCCTACCTTTGGTGTCTTCAGTTGATAACCTACTACGCAGTCCCACGACCCTCGCGGCTCACTGGTGCAAAACTCAAAGTTTTTTGCGGCCCTATAAGTGGCGCTTGAGACCCAAGTTTGGGCCGCGGCCCTATGGTTAAGAATCACTGCTCTAAGCAACCAAAGAAAGCAGCTGCAGATGCTTTAAGGGTAAAGCTAAGATCGACTGTTCTTATGAGCAACTTATCTGCCAGCCCTGAAGATTAAAAGTGGTTTAAAATTAATTTCTTAGCATTAATTTATTGTTGTTTGGGAAATCAGAAATCTCATAATAACATTTACACAGAAACAAAAATGTGAGTAGTTACTAAGGAGCAAGCGAGAACAGGACTCAGGGACATCCTGACAGTTGTTGATATGATATGATAGAAAGTGGTTCCTTAATAATTCAGAACTAAGGACTATCTAGTAGATGGTAATAAGTTACTACTAATGATGTTAAAAAGGAAAAATGACGTGTCTCTACATCCTCCCACTAAATGAAAATGAAGTCAAAATATCCTTGGCACAGTTACTGGCATCTTGTGTTGATGACGTCTTTTGGAGTCAGAGTCTGCACAGCAGTGATTTAGCCGCAGTATTGAGGTCAGTCAACTGGTCACCCAAACTCAGTTGATGAACTCAGTCATGAACTCTACCCCCTTTTTGCACCAAATGACCATTTAAAACATAACTTTGCAGAAAATTGATCACTGCCGTGTATTTTGACACAGTGGTTTGGCCCATATCCCACCTGCTAGCATCATGGGATGGGATGTAAATACTTTACCGGAGCTAGACACCAGGGAGCCAGTATACAGAGCATACTATGATTATGAACTCATTTAGTATATTATTATATCATAAATATCTGAAAGGGTAAAACAAATTCACATCAACAAAAAAATCGATAATCAACTATAAATCAATAAATTAATTTAGTCAATTTATAAAGCAAAAAAAATGCTTCATGCTTCTACTGACGTGTGATCTGTAATAAAGAGGATAGAACAAGTTTAATCACGGGTCTGATTATCTTTGCTGTTAGTTTTAACAAGTGGATGAGCTATTTGTAGAATAGTTTTAAGCTGTTAATACTGACAACATTCAGTTTTATTTATTGTTGGATCTCACATGGTCATTTATTATTTTTATTTATTTATTTATTTATCATGTGAGCATTAACTTGAGACAATAATGAAATACATTCAAGCTAATATTCTAATAGATATCTTTCTGTAATACTGTATAAATTGGCTTAGCCAACTGTTAACCTGCATTAGGAAAACAGAGAATACAATGATTTTTACTGTGATATCTTCTCAGAGTTACAGCATCATTTCTCATAATGTTATCCACAAAATAATGTTGGATATGCTGGATATTCGCAGATCAAATTTTTTTTAACAGCAACTTTAATACCTGATTTTTCATTATTCAGAGAAAAAAGTTCCAATAGTCTTTGCTTGCTGTGTCATATTAAGCGGCTGCTGGGTAAACGTCAGCTACATGCCCTAAAACCCTTTACCAAGCCTTTGAATTTCCTTTGTGGTCATCCTGTCAACATTCCTTGTTGTTTTTCAAGCAAAGCAAAGCAGTGAGCTCACGTGAAATGTCTGCAGCTGTGGATCTGTAGTTCAGCTGATGCCGGGTTACATCACTCCATGAAAGCAGTTCGTCCTCAGACATTACGACAAGAGAGACTTATATTATACTTATTATTACTTATATTTTGTCTCACTGAAAAAAATGTTTTTTTTAATTCGTTTTTCTATTTAGTTGTATCAAACCTCTGTTTCTCTATTTTTCTCCCTTTAAATACCACCTCCATTTAATCATCTCAACAATTCAATTTGTTGTTTTTTGTTTTTTTTTGTTCTCTTAACAATTAGCAAGGCAAACTGGGGCCAAAATTAGCAGTCAATACCATGACTTTGAATTTCCTCCCTTAAACTTTATTGTGCCAATGACAGTTTAAAAAAGGCACACTCCAACAAGACATGTTTCATATGTCACAAACTTGAAAAAACACAAAAGGAAAGAAGGCTGTCCAACAAAAAAACGACACCAAGGGTCCTTTTTCAAGCAGCTTTTTAAGACCCATATTTCGTTTTGAATGTCATGTCACGTCAGCGTGTAAAGTTTATGTCCTTTTAGCCTTAAAACTGAGTCAAAATTGGAGGACTTGTTGGGCATGTAACATCCCCTTTGGTGAAACAAATTGCAGTAGGTCAGAGAAGAAGCTAACACCATGTTCTCTACCTGTTATCGTTATTAGCTGATAGCTAACATAGTCAAGCTAAAGGTGCGAGATATCTTTTAGAGCTGTGCTCTGAGTTCTAAAGAGTGATACATTAAATATATTACCGTTTAAATTGGTCCTTTTCTTCTTAGGTAGACGTCTGGTTCAGACATGCTGCCATTGTTTGCGTTAAGTAGCGGGCAAGGCCATTCAAAAAGCGGAAGGTGAGAGAGCGGTGGAGGGGAGCGGCTGTGGACCGTGGGCGTGGCCACGTCGGAGACCTTATGAATATTAACAGCAGTGCGCATACTTAATGAGACCAAAAAACTAATGTGAGGCAATTTATATCCAGAAGTAATTGCCCAAGTGTGTAATGTGACGATCAGAGATGATATGTCGGGTCTTAAATCAATCAATCAATCAATATTGGTATCTCAATGACATAGTGCTGTGTG
This sequence comes from Acanthurus tractus, assembly GCA_029783725.1. Taxonomy (NCBI): domain Eukaryota; kingdom Metazoa; phylum Chordata; class Actinopteri; order Acanthuriformes; family Acanthuridae; genus Acanthurus; species Acanthurus tractus. The sequence continues at coordinate 12,219,664 of JAQNCA010000025.1, forward strand.
GAAATAAGCATCAAAGATGCTCATAAGAATTAATGTAACACAAAATTTGGGGTGACTCCTTCCCCACAAGAGTATAGTCTTTGATTTTTACTTCCTTTTCAATTCAATAAAAAATGTTGCTGATGAAACATTGAATGGAGTACTACATAATCTACACTTTTATGTTCTCTGCTTTACACCCCTGATTACAGGATTGTGTTTCAGTGGAATTGTGTGCAGTTAAGTACAGCAGCACATGTCATTCTGCCGAGCACAGATAAAATGATTGGTAATACTTGCAAAACCATGAAAGACATATTTTACATCCCTGTGACTCACTGTGTGTTTTAAAAGCAATTACTCATAAATTTGATATTGGGGAAATACTGTTCTCAAATAAAAAAATAATTAGGGAAACAGTGTGTTACAGTGTTTTCAGGCAGTGGCATTTGTCTTGCACCAGGACACCTAATGTACTGTCAAGCAAATTATCTGGAGCCTTGATCCAAAATTATATATCTGTAATGAAATGGTCATGTTTCCATGTGGTTTTGTTACAGCTTGTGCCACCAGAACCCCAAACACACATCTTTCCACATGGTTTGAAAAACACAAGTGACACATCAGTGTTAGAGTGGCTTTGAAAAACATTCCTGTGTGCCAATGCTGTGAACACTGGAATAAATGCTCTTAAAACAGACTAGATATTATTGCCATATTTAATATCAATGGTAAAATTGGAAGGGTTTTTTTTAATCTAGATAATTATCAAGACGATGGTAGCTATTTTTAAAATGATGCCATGCTGAGACACACTGATATCACTGGTCCAGTATTTGCGGATGTTAGCAATTTGTGCATGTGCTAACATTTCAACTGCTAAACACAAACCCAGTAAAACACAAGCCAGACGGCATCTTGTGGTTCAGAAAACAAAATATCTGTGCAAGAATAGCTTTTGACCTAAGAGCGTCTTTCATATGATCTTTCCTGATGCCTCCAGATTGGAATGTTTTTCAGACTGAGGCAATATGCCATGAGAGCAAAAAAATTACACACAGGAAACAATCTGTGGTGTATTTTTGGCCCAAGACTTAAATACATGAGCAGCAGGATAAATAGAGTGCAGTGTAGTGCAATTGCAGTGCAGCATTTTTAAAATTAAAATCTTCACAGGGAGCCGGAATCGTTCACTTAACCTTTTTATGTGTCTTTTGACACGCTTGGAATTTGACAGTGGTTTTAAAGTGAAAGGCCATTAATGTTTGATGATTACATAAGATGTTACATCTTACAGACAATTCAAATTGTTCGTAGATGATAGAATTTTTTCCGCTTTTTAATCATCTTAGTGTCTGCTGGAGCATCATGAGTATATTTTGGTTATGGAATTACAATAAAGCACAAAACACAAGTGCATGCTTTGGAACAGGCAATAAAACTCTGTTATTCATATGACTATATTCCACTTAAGGCTTCTTCTTGCTTTGTATTGGCTTTGTGCATGACAAACATTGAACAATATTTGTGAGGAAAATTCATCTGTCCAGCTGTTACACCTGCATTACTGGGTCTATGACATAACTGGCTGATGTTCTTGAGCTCCATCAGGCCACATATGTGGTTTTGTGGTTTTGCAGAGCTTCCTCTGTTATAAAACATTCTGGACTTGTCCTAATAAGGTCAGACCATCTCTATGCATCCTTGACAATGGCAGTCACACTTGTGGTGTGATTGGCTGTGATAGTGACTTTTATTAAATCTTATTTAAGGTTATTATCCTTGTGAAGAAGAAATTTAGAAATTGAAATAGAAAAGAACCAATAAATTAACACGCTGTAGCAACAAAAATGTTGGCAGCACACAGCCTGTTAAAATGGCTTACCTGACACAAAGCGCCGGCTTAGCAAAAGTATTACAACTACTAATTAAGACTCAAGAGTTCAGGGGAATAAACAGGTTTTTATAGCAGAAAAAGGGACCATGGCTTAAGACCTGCTTTACCCCAGCTAGAAAGATGGGTGAGTTGGGATGTGTGGTGTAAAAGCAATTTCAAAATAATAAATAACACTACAAGTGAAAGAGAAAAATGTGATGATATGTATAGAGTGACAGTGGTGCATACATGTTATGCAAGTGATTTTTTCCGCTTTGATGGAAAAATAGAGCCAAAATGTCTGTGCACTGGTTTGAATTTAAGAGACATTGATACATGCTCAAATCATGATTGTAAAAAAAAAATCCAAGTCCAGTTGAGGCGAGGAGATAACTGTCAGAGGTTATAGTTCATTCAATATAACACCTAAAAGTAGTTAAAAAAAATCAAGAAGGCAACGCCAACCCCTCTTAAAAAAAAGGTCATTCTTGATCCTGGTATGCGTGTATGCAGAAGCATATATAAAGTCTCTGTCCATTGAGGGCAAGCCTGTAACTGGCACATGCAAAAGCCTTCAGAGCACTTGTGTAAAAAGCATTAAAATTCCCCATGCAATAAAACCGTTATTTATAGGACCGTAACAGCCTTGTAGTTTGTCTTACACCAACCCCAGAGGAGGAACCAAGACACTCAATCCTCCCATAGACACTCACTGCTAAGGCTACTGCAACACACGGCCCCTCGGCTGGTTTGTATAGCCTCCTGATGCAAACCATTTAAGTTTTCTTCAGCCACATGAAAGCTGAAAGATTTATTGAAAATTAAGCGGATAAGAATTTGCGGCAAGGGCAGAGTGAGAACGGGGGGAACAAAAGGGACTGAACAAAATAGGTGCTCTAAGTAACCCATGTGATGTCATCGGGAAAAGTGTGTAACACTGTTAAACTACACAAAAAAAGACAAACTTGCGACAACACTTGCGACATTAAGTAAGAATGTGTCACTCACTTGTTAAAATTCAAAATAAAGGGAATTAGCAATCAGAGAAAAATGTTCTTCATAAAAACCAGAGAAGTCGTCATGGACACAAGGTCAGCAGAGTTCAGCAGCTCCACAATATTGTTGTTGTGAAAGCTGACAGCAAACTAGTTTCGATAGGAGGTGGTATCCTGTACTCCCTTTCACTTCAGGTTCATCATGGTGTGAGCGGGATTTTCCAGGTGATGAAAGGGGTAAAACCTCAATTTAGTTTATAAACAGAACTTATAGCTTCTCTCCTGATGATGGCTGATAGAAGCAACAGGGTTCCATAAGCTGGTTTGGGGCTTTGCAAGAGACTTTTTAGTCACAAAAAATCTCACAATTTCAATTCCTACAACAGCTGTGTGATTGCTTGAAAACTAAAGAATACTAGAAGCCATCTTGTGTTGGGATCCCAAAAGACATGACACCCGTAAGACATGTTGAAAGTCAAACCTAGGAGTACTTAGTAGTCATTACTGAATTATTGCATAAGTACTCCTGAGTCAGACCACACCCATCATCTGACGTTTCATGATTGTATCTTGCATGCTTGTGATGCAACTGCATCCATGGAGCGGCAGACAGATAGATATATATCCATGTTCTTGCCAAACAATTAATGAGTTATCTTTGAGACTGATGACACATTCTACATTCTTTCATCAAACAAGAATTTTTTTAAGCAAAACCCGTATAAATGCCAATATTTTCATTGATTGAAAAGTTGAAGAAACCTGGCAAAGTTCGACTGTTTCACCAGATACACTTCTCTCATGTCATGTGTTCCATTGCACCACACACACCAAACTGGTCCCACAGCTAGTGTGATCCCATCAGATTATGGTCTCTAATTTTATCTGATATTTTCGAGTTGACAGATTAAAACTGGGGAGCAGTGATTCAAGACTTTACATGGTCCAGGAGCATTAAGAGGGGAAAGCCAATGACCCCTTCCCTACATTCTAGCACCAACTGTCCACACCTTTGCTCACTTATTTTTTCATTCAACAAACCGCATGACTGCACCTTTTGCAGCTGTTTATTTATTATTATTATTATTATTATTATTATTTCACTTTCATTTAACCACATTTGTCACATTAGGATCAAGGGTCTTATAGTTGCATAGTCACTAGAGAAAATTAACAAGAAAAGACAGAGACCCATACAACATGAAAATTACCAGATAAACCATTCTGGCCTCAATTAATTTCACCATAGCTTTAAAAGTAATCAGTTGCAACATCTGTCCACAGACATATGAGCACAAACACCTGGGAAAAATACTCAAAAACCATTTTTGTGATAGTTCGAGCTACCATAGGAGTATCTAGGAACACATTTTGCCAACAGACACAGACGTACATGGTAAAAAATGCCAGCCATGCTTTTGAGGCTGGTAAACATCAGATCAATTATGCTCCCAAGGGTTCATGCAATGTACAGTAATTATGTGTCTGTGACAACAAACGGGTGAGTCAGTGAAAGTAGTGCCATTGTGGTTTTACACCAAAGTGTGTCACAGAAGTAAGGATCCATGAGTCATACCCGAGAAGTACATGTTGCTGGTGATTGAGGAAACAGTTATCTTTTAATAACGTTTCATATGGGTTTTTTTCATCATGCAAAGGACTGTCTGTGTGTAGCTTTTTAGTTTAGTTCAATTTAGTTTATCATGAAGGACATTACAAGACAGTCATACTCATCAACTGTAAAGTGCCAGTGAACGAACAGGTGTGATGAGAGAGTTTCATCAGATTATCACATTTCTTGTTTCACTGCGTCAAACTACCATTAGCATGGCCTTGCTGACCATTAAGGGGTGCAGATCATGACCACATTTCAAGCTGCCCACACTGATTTAACTTGGCTCCAGCAGCTTTCAATTGATTAAAGTCTATTTTGGCAGAAAATTAAGAGTCATGAAAATCTTTATGGCAACTGCTGAATCAGAATTGGTATCACTTAGATCACAAAGTACAATAGCCTTTAATTAAATTTCTTGATCGCTGGCTAAATCTGAGCAGGGAGGGAACAAAAATGTTCATCACTGACTGTCAAAGTGCCCTTAAACATGGCTTAGTATCCTGAAACTTCTCTGCTGGGGTTGCTCAAAAGTAGAGCACTGCTTAAACTGGGCAGGGTAATGTGTAAAACTGTGCCTCTGTGCTGTTAAACAGGACAAATTGTTTTTAAAAGGAGTTAGCATGTTCAGTAAACAGTCTCTGAATTAAAAAAGTCCCCTCTACTCTGCTGTTTGACGTGGACCCTTTTGTCCCTCAAGCCCTAGTTTCTGAACAAAAACATAAATGTAGTTTTGTATGTTTAATATTTCTTACACAATCATTTTCAGTCAAACTCTGCAATATTTTCATATCAGGAAATATCTGGTTTGCTACATGCTGTTACTGATTAATATAACACAATGGTGTTTCCCAGGTCAGTCATGAGAGGTTTTTAGTCTGTTGTTATAGCATCTGGTTGCAATGTCCTCCATGAGAAAAGTCTGCCCAGCAATTCTTCTGTTTATTACTGGGCACAGACGGATAAAAAAAACAAACTCTGCAGTTGGTACTAGCAATGACAACCGTGACTGAGCAGAGGGAGCAAAGAAAAGAGCGTTAAACACTAAACCTCAAACTAATTCAACAAATTACAACACAGAAGACCCCACAATGTGGTTTCATTTAGGATTATCTTTTAAAAGTATAGTGCAGAACTAAAGCAACAGATAACCAATGCAGCAAAATCAATGTTAAGGAGTGACCAAAAACATGATTTAATCCATATTAAGAAACTGGTGAGTATTTGAGGCCCTTTTAGATATAATTCAGACCTTCTATTATATCAGGTGTCTAAAAGTAGGGATACAGTCTTTGTTTTGAGTGTGAATTTTTGTGTTGGCATGAGAGCAATATATTTGCCAGTTGAGCTATGTTAGTCTTTTTATCGATAACATGATAAAGGTTCCTTCCTGAGAATTGCTGTGGCAAAAGACTCAAACTTGCAGTAAATTTCTTCATTTTTCTTCATTTTTATCAATTATACTTGTGTCCATGATGACTTCTCTGGGTGTTAGGATGGATTTGCGATAGTTTTTGCCTAGTGTCAGTTATTGATTGCTTTGACACATTAAGTGAGAGGCTATTGTGATATCAATTAAACCTTGCTGTGCAACCAAACAAAGAGAGAGAGCAATGAATGTTGTCTGGCTTAAATAAACATGATGGCCAAGACAGATGCTGTCAATAATTCAAGCTTCACTTTGCAACATAATTCAGTACTAATCAAGTATTTAGGCTTGTAGAGCTCTAATTGCAAGCTAAAACATTATACAGCACTCAGAAAATAAGATATTTCTCTAGTTTCTTTCATCGGCATATGTCTGATCCATTGTGAATAATAACTTATTTTTACAAGATGTCATTGATCCAGTAAACATGTGACCATGCGGTGTATTCACTTTTCGGCACAGCAAATACTGCCACTCTGTGTTCCAAAACAGATGGTGCTGCCTGAGATTACATCTAGCCTCTGCAGGACCCAGACAGCTGCAGAATCACTCTACACTGCAAAAAATGTTTTACCAAAAGACAAACCTAAACCCAGTCCTAATAAAACATCATGTCTCGGGACTGAGTTCAATTCAAGATACTTAATTATGATGACATTCTTCTGATACAGATTAAGTAATGTGCTTGTGATATATCTTATCTTGATGTTTTTATAGAGCAATCCTGAGTTCAAGACATAAATTGTAATTTGATAGATCTGAAATTAAAAAGGTGATTAGATAATTTTCTAAGATTAAATTATGTACACTTAGCTCAAAAAACACTATTTTAAGAGCGATATGTAAATATTTTTGTTGAAAATATTAAAAATTTATTAAAGTGATCACTACTACGTGAAGAAAAAAATTAGTTCTGACATTTAAATAAACATGTTTTTGTTCTGTGTTGCAGAAATATCTCCTGAAGTTAACATGCTAACCAGCTAATCAGGTGACGTCAGGCCCGCCTTGTCTTGTAATACCACTCTGTGCCTCAGGAGGTGATACTGAGTCCCTGTAGCATTCTGTCTGCTCTTGGTTCAACATGAGCGGATGAAGAAGAAGTTTTGCCTCATATGCTGTCTGCCAGAAAATCAAACCAAATAAACAAAATAATGGAAATAAATGCAAAACCAGTTCATTTTGGCATTGCTCTCCACTGCTGCAGCAGCTCATGGTGAGCATAGGAATGAAGTCTGATGTTGAACTCATCACAGTAAGCACATTTTTAAGGCTAAAGTTTGGATGCTTAATGCTAGCATGATAGGTAGCAAATTGTATAAGGTTACTGACAGTATTCATATGTTTGCTAAGTTAGCTAAAGGGAAGACAGACCTATGGGAGAAAGGGACCGTAGAAAGGCATTTCTTCATTTATAAGGATGGACACTACAACTTTCTGGTGAAATGCTGTCCCCGCTTTGTTTGGAGAATGGATTATTGGCCAAATCTCACATAGAGCACCTTTAAATGCTTTTGTATTTTATCAAACAAGCATAAAAGTGAGGCTCACTGCTGTATTACAGGGTGTTTCTTTAAGGTTTTATCTTCTTGGTGATACTGTGGTAAAACTATCTATGCTTTAAGTTCAACTGTTCCTCCACTATACCACTTTAGTGCTACAAAGATTCTGGAAAAGCTCTTTAGACCAGTAAAATGAAGGGCTATTCCCAAGATCCTCCTCTAATTATATATATATATATATATATATCTATAAAGAGGGTCTTAAGCCTTTTACAAGATCGATTTTTTTTCATTTAGAGTTCACGTAGAACTAAATTCATTCGTAAAACATTTTTATATGTCCAGGTTCAGTTCTGGATCATTATTGTACAATGAACAGTAAAAAATGATCTTAATCCACATTATGAAAAATCAGTTTAAGAACAATACACCTTTAGCAACACTTTCTTACTTCTTACTCTTACATATTTGAGGTTGTAGTTATTATTAATACATTTAATATTCTCTTTGGATACTTCAACACTTTAAACTGTTGCTAAATAGACCTGCAGCACTTAAAAATTGTAGAAATAAGTAGCTAACCAAAGGAGTCTCAATTAACCTCCTTTTTGAGTGTGGATAGGTAGCTGCCTGGACAGAAGAACGCACACACACACACACACACACACACACACATGGCGACCTCAATCTAAACACTCCTCGTGTCAGGCTGTGCCGAGAAGAGCCTCAGCATGTGTCTGTTTTGATCTGCGGTACCTGGTGCGATGCGACAGGTCTGAATGAAACCGACACCGTAAAATATCTCCAAGATCCACAAAATAAACCCACAAGCCACATATGACCTAATGATACAAGACTTTTGTGCGCAATGTAATTCCCATCCAGACACAACAGTAATTACTTTATAATGAGGTTCCCTGCTTAATGTGAATCATTTCTGTCGAAGGAACCATCAGATCATTTAATTTTTGAATGAACCAGGGTGGTGGATGTCCTCGTTCCAAGTAAAGTCAATTTTCCAGGTGCCTCTTTGCGCAGAGATGATACACGATGTGTTCCGCAAAGTTCACCCTTGTGACTTTGCAAATAGCTTGTCTTTTCACCAGTCATTTAATGTAATGTTGATGCAAAATCTAAGATTTATCTAAAAATAAATGAATGAATCACTGAGCTGAGTGACACATTTCCATTTAATTCTTGGTCAATTTCGCTTGTTTAAAAAAAGTGTTTATCAAAAAAATGACACTTCAAGAATTCCTGGACCTTCTCTGAAAATCGCTAATAATTCTTTGATTCCTGTGCCAGCATTTTAATTTTCACCCCTTCTTTAAAGAAAATATGTCATTTACACTCTCATAGTATAATATATGACTTGTTAAGATGTTTCACAGGGCAGGCGGCTGGCATCTTTGAGGTCACATCTCTGCCAAAGTCGCTCTTCAGCTCTTAGCGCGCAGTCTTTGAAACCACCTTCGATTTCAGCCGCTGCATCTCAGCCAGAGGTCTCAAAGTTAAAAAACGGAGTATTTTGATAGATCATAGGCGATCTCATTTCCTCCAAAGCCAAGATGACCGGAGCTTGTATCATTTAATTAATCCCTGGCATGACGTGCTCTGAGGCAGGTAGAGAAAACAGGGAGTTGGCGCGGAAGGAGGACCATTACGCAGGTTGGCATGACATCACCATGGGCTGGCTATAAAGCGGTGAGGACTAATACACAGAGTTAGAGGAGCACTTGAGAAGCTTTGGAGTAAAGGACGGACTGAAGCCTCTTATGTTTAACAGCTGATTGGCTGCTGCCTCCGTCCCTCTTTCTGAACTTCAGCGCAGAGGAATCCCTTAAAGCATAGAAGACTTGTCAAAATGAACTTGTCGTACTTGGTAGCATGTGGACTTTTGGTCACCCTGCTTTCAGTAAGGATGGGGGCAAAACCTTTATCTCAAACGCAGCAGAAGGTAAGAAGGAGTCATTTACATCCTTATTTCTAAGAACTTCATAGTTTATTTGCTTGGCACCATTAACCGCTGGAAGCTGACTGTTGCTTCAGGAGTGAACAGCTGTTCTGCGGTCCAGGCGCTCAAGACTGTTGTTTTACGCATCATATTTCATAATTACAGTCGTGCTTAGCAATTCGGCGAGGGCATTTTTCCCAACGCTCTGAGCCTAAAACATCCAACTTATTATATAGAAAGACAGATGTTTTATATTCTGCGACGTCTAACCCCTAAAGACATCACAACTACCGTATTTTGCTTCCCAGCACTTGTCAGTTTTCGCGTTTGAGCGCCAGATGAAGTAATGTGACAGGCGCTCCAAAGAAAAAAAGAAAAAGAAAAAGAAAAGAAAGAAATTGAAGCCTTTGGACGGAGCCCTTAAATGTAAAACATTTTACATGTGTTTAAAAGGAGACTTTCACGTATGACGATATTTAGTTGTCACTTGGAATTAATCTTCAAATCAAAGAATAATTGCCTAAATTAAACTACTAAACAAACTTTGAATATAGATTTTACGCACAAACCTGTTTGTGCGTAAAATCGTAATTACGCATAGAATTTTGCCTTTAAACAAACTGAACACGTAGTTTTTAAATATAATAATTTGAAAATATATAGTTTTGGTTGTTGCAAGTTGATGCCACAGTCTGCGTTTAGACCGAAGGCGCTGGCTTGCAGGCACCTGCTTTCGATGATTTTTATCTGAATACTTTGAGACATTACGGAGACTGTTGAAGCTGAGCTGGACAAAGGCATAGTAAATACTGATAGTACAAAAACTTAAGTTTGTCATCTGATGTTTGAATTCAATAACTGCATCTGCATGTTATGGTTACTCGACAGTGTTTTTTTTTTCTGATCAGACAGGACCACAACTAAGCTCAGTTATACGGAATGAAAGATTTCCACTCTTGGCCAACGAAAATTATAATTTGAAAACGTACCGAGTTAAGGTTCCCCAAAATTTAAGATCAAGAACTTTCAAAACAGTTTATCTACTCAAAGAAGCACCGAGCATGTACTTTAATGCTTTCGAAATCGGACCGCTTTGCACAACGTATTTCCCCGAGACACATTGTTTATTTACTTTTTTCAATCTGTGCTCCAGTCTCTTAGAAGTTTGCTGGGCGAGGAACTGGCGGAGTTTCTGGAGTCGGAGGAGAGGGAGAGGCGGCTAGATGCTGTGCGCTCTCGGATACGGTTACTGCGAGATTTACGCATGGACACCCGGGCCAGAGGGATGTGGGCTCGTCTCCTAAACGACCAACCTGCACCCAGGAGACACAAATCCGGAAACAAGAAAGTACCCCCGTCACGAAGTGGCTGCTTTGGGCACAAGATGGACAGGATAGGAACCCTCAGCGGCATGGGTTGCTAGGGTTGGAGCAGCGCTGATGGTGAGTTTTTTTTTTTCTAAGTTGCGGCCCACTTTGCACTTAGATTCCCTGTAGCCTGATATGTTGATGCTTCAACAGAATCAGGGGGATAAAAGGGAAGAAAAAGGAGATCCAGGAGAGCAAAGAGAAGAATCTAGTTTATGAAAGGATGTTACAAAAGGCTGGAAGAGAGAATTGATAATATATGAGACGACAGGTGGGAAAAGGGAGTAAGAGAAGAAACCTCAAATTCACTTTTTCTGTTTTGCCAATAGTTTCTAGGGACTTGATGAAGGTGGTAAATTAAAGAAAACAATAAATAAGTATAGAGGATAAAGGAACACAAAAGAGAAAATGATCTATTTCATCAAAGGTTCTTAAAGAGTCTGGTGTACAGATACAGAAAGAAGATCAGTAAGAAAAGACAGTAGAGAAAAGGAAAGAAAGAAAAGAAGGGAGGAGAGGGAAAAAGGGAAAAGGGAGTAAGAAAGTAAGAAAGTAAGAAAAACAGATTAAATAAAGCAAAGATGTTCAAATCAGATACTCAATATCCTTGATGGTTGTGTCAAGATATTGTGTGCGTTGAGTCCACAGTTAGATAAGTTCAAACAAATTTTATAGCAGCAATATACAGCATATTAATGTACAATAAATTCTTTTAACAAGTGAAGCAATAAAATTGATTGATTATACACTGTCAGGTAAATTGACAGTCTGGGTCAAAGGTCAGCTTGATGTAAGACATCACATTCAGCTATATGTCATTAACCTCAGCTGTCTAACTCTTTATATGATATCATTCAAACTTCAACCTACTGTCTAGCAGTGTTCCTTCCTCCTACAGGAACCCCCCTAAAACAGCAGGAAAGCCCACTTAAACTGATATAGCCTGATGTATGGAAAACAATCCCATGGGTATCAAGGAAGTCCTCTCTTGTCCTCATGCATATCAGCATGAGTGATTCCATCTGCTTTATCTTGCTACAAGAAGCATATATCACGTGTTAAAAGAAAAGGAAAACAGGGAAAAATGGAGGAGGGAAGAGGGGATGCAGACAGGCATACGCACACATGTTATAAACACACAGCACCCTGTGGTGGCCAGGATCTTTCTGGGAAACCCTTTATTCAAGTGATTTCAACAACAACAACAAAGGAGCTGTGGTGGGGAGGAAGTGATGAGGAAGCTAGGTGACACACAATTAGTCCTGAGGCTTTGGGCCTTTTTGTGGTTGTGGCATACTGTGAAAAATCTGATGGGGGAGTGTGATTTTGTGACTAACTTGTGTGTGGGTGTGTGAGTGTTTTTCATCAGCTGACACCCGTCTTTCCCTCTCATGAGCTGCAGTGTGTTGCAAATGTTGTCACATGTGTTCTTCAACGTGTGACAACATTGGCTAGCTGAAGAATTAGGGAAACCTGGGTAAATTTAGAGATTTCTAACAAATTTTAAGAGGTTGATTTTAAGAATCATTATTTACTAATGACTCAATTACTGAACAAATGAACATACATGAACTGAGCTGTTTAGAGAGGCTTAGTCTAACCTCACTTCTCCTGTTTTTTTTCTCTTTCTCCAGATCTTTGGACGATGGGTTTGAATCAAAAAGGTTCAGTTTGTTCTTACCTGAGGGAAAGAAGAAAGAAAAACTCACCAAGTGACAGATTTTCGGTACGAAAGTCACTACGACCAGCATAAACAAAGACTGAGATGACAATGCTACAACACCTTCATACTATAAATTTATA
>JAQNCA010000025.1:12237239-12252650 GCA_029783725.1 Acanthurus tractus
ACACACACACACACACACACACACACACACACACACACACACACACACACACACACACACACACACTCACACACAAATGACACAAAGGGAAAACTGTAATGCAATCAAAGGCTCCAAAAAAACTACAGGCTACTGACTGGGCATTATGGTAAAAGGTTTTGTCAACTGCTGTTTCCAAAGTTAAAAGCAAACCTTCAATCTTAACATCCAATCCAAAGAGCTCTAGATTGTAGATCCTTAAAGTGCTCTGAAATATGGAACTTTTAAACATCCTCTATTCCTCCACAACCAGCATCTGCTAAGGAAGATTCTGAGATACATTTAAAAGGCCCTGAACAGCAATATATGGGCATTATGGAGAGATTATTGTGTTAGCTACAACGTTGTTCTTCCTGTTGTGAAAACTATCCATTCTGGAGCACACATTTATTAATCTGCAATTTTTTTTTAATGATTAATGGTTGATTGACAGCTATGCAGGCTAATGACATATAAAGGTAAGTATATATTACAATGTTATATTTCATATGTCAAAATAAGTCAATGTTGTTATTATGTCACATGATATCTTTTTCCAGTGCATTTTAGCTACTTTAGATTTAATTGTTTTGGATGTTTGAGGTGTAGCTTTTTTTACTGTTAGGCTTAAAAGTTTAGCCTACTGTGTATGAAATGTTGTGATATGTTAAATCTTAATCTGCAAGGTTAACGAAAAAAGAAACAAAATGAAAATAGTTAACTAGCATTTCTAGTTGATTAATTAGGGTACTCGGGTACATGTATTTACACAGCTGTTTTAATGACTTTCGGGCTCAGTCCCTGATAGAACCGGTTGCTCATTGTTCCACGTGGTAGGATGCATGTGGCCCATGAGTGTAACTGGCAACTTCCCCCGACCACGTGGTTCATGTAAACAGCTGCATGGGACAGAAAAGGGGCATCGTGCTGAGTGCCCGTTAACGAATTTAGGTTAAATGAAGCAGTAGTGAAAATTTTGAGAATTTGTATTTGTCATTTTTAAGTTAAATGACCACCATGTGGAATAGCCGTTAAAGTGTCTCCTGGTAAACTCAGCATGTCATACATAAGCAAAACATGATTTCATTTTAAACGAAACGATTCCAATTTAACAACGTGTCAACATGTTATTTATCTATTTATTTTATTCATTAGTCATTCATTCATTCATTCATTCATTTCAAAGTACCGTTGACAATATATCGGTTGTTTTCGTGTGGTAATATTTTTTTCACATTGCATGGCTATGTAGGCGAGGCACGGGCACGGTGCAAATGTTGCTGCTTGTAATTGGTGGAAACAGTCATGTGGGCGGGTCGGCGTGAACGCGCAAAGCAGGAGAGTAACAAGCGCGTCTTCGGCACATCTGTCTTTCCTGTCCAATGTCCCACTGAGTAGGCTGAGCCACGTGTGTGCATTAGCTATTTCGTTACTTGTCTCCAAACGTCCAGTTACCTGTGTTTCATTGAAACACACAAGAACACCATGGTGAAGTTAGCAAAGGTAAGGCCGAACGTGTGTATTTTGCTATTTTGTGGTCTACGTTTGTGGTAAAAAGCTGTGTGTACGCATGAGGCCTTAGTGCGTAACATAAGTTGCTGCGTTCGTTGGAAAAACGAAACGGGTAGCCTATAAACCGCAGCTAGTGCCATTTGCTTATAAATTACGCAATTTATGTCTAAAACTACGTAGACTTAAAATTAATGTTGAAACTGCACTAGTACGAAATGTTTCTTTTCCGTTGTGATCGGCCATGTTTGTGTGTTGCAGTTAGGGTTTCTGGCCTGCTAATGCTAATCATCTACTCAAGATGGCATTTATGCGCGTTCTCGACTCAAGCGTTAATCTTTGAATTACATATGTGAAACGAGTTGTTAGATGGCATATCAGACTAGCAGTACGACAAAATCAACGTTTAACAAAAAACTATTTGAATATAAATGATATTTACACTTAACTAGCAAACGCTAACGTGTAACATTAGTAGGTTAATTGTTAGCAGTAGCGCAACAGTCAACGTAATTCAAATGCTAAGCTGAAGCTATTTCCTTTAAAGGGAAGTTCTTAGCATCGAACCAGAGCACAAAACTCTTCTCTCCGGAGCCGAATGTCACGTTAGCTGCCCTGCGTTCGTTTTGAAGATTGTCTGCATATGGTAAATTAGCCGACATGCTAACAGCCCGACCTCCTGAGCTCCACGTGGGTTGTGCGCCTGCTCTGATTGACGCACGCGGTGAAAACTCAAAACCTCGATACAAGATTGCATTTATTACCAAACGTAGCTCAAGTGGCTCATCACCCCCGTCGAGAATTTGAAGTAACGATTGAATTTCAGCTTCGGTAGAGTCGAGGGTTGGGGCCTTTTTTTTTTTTTCTGTGTAAAGTGCCACATGTTGTAAACGCTCCTACTGACACACATGCAGGCGCAGGTTGTCTGCAGTATGGTTGCTTAACGCCTGGATTTTAATCAGTAGCCACAGCTGTGACAACTTGACCAGTGGTAGCTAAGTATTTAAAAAAAAAAGTTTCTATTTTACATCTTCTTTCCTCTTTTCACAGGCAGCAAACAAGCAAGCAGCTCAGAAGAAAAAAGCCCCTCCACCCCCTAAAGAAGTGGAGGAGGAATCTAGTGAAGAGGACAGCAGTGATGAGGAAGAGGAGGTGCCTAAAGTTCGAGTTTCTTACTGTCTTGAAATATCATGGCGTAGTTCCAGATATTTTCAGGTAAATACCAAAAGTAGATATTAAATGTTGTGTTTTTGATTTTAGACTCCTCCACCCAAGGCGGTGAAGAAGGCTACACCAGCCAAAGCCACCCCAGTTGTAAAAAATGGCACTGCTGCCAAAAAAGCTGAAAGTGAAGATGATGATGATGAGGATGATGATGATTCAGGTAAGCATTTAAATTGGATGTTTTTTAGGTGAAAGTCAGTGAACTAATTTAGTTTCTGTAGCTCTTGACTGCGTACCACAGTGTTCCCTCAAAGTAGTGTGTGTATGGGTCACCTAGATCAGCTGATAATTTCATTACATATGTGAGTTAACTTATGAAACCAAACTTGACAAAGGGAAACATGCAAATTAATCTTCTTGGTTTCAAGGACTATTTGAGTGGCCGATGACTGCTATTCAAAAATGTTTCATTTTAATTTTTAGACAGTGCTTATGTTTTAATGCAAGGTAAAGAGTTAATTAGAAAAATCCAAATATCTTCAATCAACATATGAACTAATTCACACTTAGCAAAAATGTGAATTCATCCTGCATCACTTTCAAACTGAGTAATCGTGTGTGATAATGTCATGTGTTTCCTTACTCAACCTATAGAGGAGGAGTCTGAGGAGGAAGCCCCTCCAGCAAAGAAGACCCCTGCAAAAGCAACACCGGCAAAAGCCAAGGCAGCCCCTGCAAAGGCTGAGGAGTCAGATGATGATGATGATGATGATGGTAAGCCCTTAAAGTGTGCAGTGCTGACTGCAGTTAAAAAAAATTTATTCAAAATTTTACAATTTAATTTCTTTTGAATAACTTGTAAGAATTTTTACCCAAATTTGGCATTTATGCTACAAGTCAACAGTGGGTCACAAATTAAAGGATACAATTCCCACTTTCTTTCTTTCTTAACTTGCATGTTAAGAAAAGAACCCCATACCCTCCATTTCTTGGCATGCATGTGGTTGTCTAGTACTCATGTGTGTAATGTTCGGAGGGAAAGTGAATGCAGCGCTATGTCTTCGGTGCCGGTGTGTATTTATTGTCTGCCGGTTCTATCCTCAATCGCTGTCACAATGCTTTCATTTTGGACTCTTTGATAAAGCCTAAACAGGTTTTGCCTCTTTGTGTTTTGTAAAAACAAAAAAAATTTGGTTGTCATATGTGTAGACGAGTCAGAAGAAGAGGCCCCACCACCCAAAAAAGCAGCCAAGCCTGCTGCCAAGCCTGCAGCAAAAGCCCAACCTGCAAAGGAATCCTCTGATGATGATGAAGATGATGACGATGATGAATCTGAAGAAGAGGCTCCACCTCCCAAAAAGGCTGCCCCAGCTAAACAAGCTGCAAAGGCCAAGGCTGCCAAAGAGGAATCTGAAGATGATGACGACGATGATGATGAAGATGGTTAGAATATTTCTTAAAATACTGATACTTAGCATTGGGGCTTACTGATTTGAATAACTGTCAGAGTATATGATGATCAACAAGGGACTTAATACTGAGTTTGTATGATGTCACCTTTTTTAATAGATCTGATAAAGCATGATGGGAGGTAGTCATTGGTTTAAATTTGACTTAAGTGACTTAACTCCTTTTTACAATGTTTGTGGTTCTTCAGACTCTGAGGAGGAGATGGACACCACTCCCGCTCCAGCAGCAACAAAGGCCAAGAAAGCTGGCATGGTGAAGGCCAAGGAAGAATCTGAGGAAGATGATGATGATGAAGAAGATGATGACGATGAAGATGATGAAGAGGGTACGTTTGTTTTTGGGGTTTTTTTTGTGTAATGGGAAAAATACAATGTGGTCTACTTGCCAAACATGCCAATTCATTCTGATACAATCTTTTTTAATGTCTTGGTCTTCAGTGTCAACAAAGAGGGTTTTTGTGGCAAAAAGTGTTTTGACACATTTAGAAACTAATTAACTTCATTTAAGTGAGTATTGATCAGGGGACA
Organism: Acanthurus tractus; assembly: GCA_029783725.1. Classification (NCBI taxonomy): domain Eukaryota; kingdom Metazoa; phylum Chordata; class Actinopteri; order Acanthuriformes; family Acanthuridae; genus Acanthurus; species Acanthurus tractus. The sequence goes on from JAQNCA010000025.1 coordinate 12,241,928, forward strand.
TTCCTAAAGATAGCATAGATGCGCATTTTGTAAAAATGTCTTTCATAAATCCAGTTATTTATTTTTTACGTATGCCCTGAGTGCTGTTTGACACCAGCTGCCTGTTCAAGACATTTTCCCTCTGTCTTATGCTGAATCAGTGTCTGTGAATTTAGGATTATGTAATCCTCCTGTCTTTACAGAAGCCCCAGTGACTGCTTCAAAGAGAAAGGCAGAGAGCAAGAAGGAAACGCCTCCTGCCAAGAAGGCAAAGTCAGAAGGGGAAGGTAGGAATACATACACTGAACCCATCAGTCCGAATTTCTACATTTTATCATGATGACCAACAAGGGACTTAATACTGATGTGTGATGTCACCTTTTTGTTATTCTGAATCTGTCTGACATAACCAATGGAGCCGATAACTTTCAAAAGAATAAGTTAAACTCAGATTTACCCTTCCATTTCCAGGGTTCTGTCTATTTGTTGGAAACTTGAACTCCAACAAAGACTTTGAAGAAATCAAAACTTCCCTGAGGAAATTCTTCTCCAAGAACGACCTTGAGGTCACTGATGTGCGGATAGGTGGATCCAAGTAAGCAATCGCATTAAGATATTTGAAAATATTTCAGTTATGTTGCAAATGCTGTCAGGACTTGTTTGTAACGCTCAGAGGCATGTGTGCAGTACGAACAAGTACTACAAAAAGCTCAGGAACATTATTAGGATGCACTGATGAATCATTTCTGTTTTGATATCAATCCCAATCCAAAGTGTGGCAATTTAGGATGTTAGCCATTACAAGCACCAGTGCCTAATATTAACATTGCAAGCATAAAGATGAAGAAACTGTTTTTTGGGTTTTGATAGTTTGGATCTGTTATTCTGCCAACATGTCAAATTAGGTCAGCATCCCTAGTTTTATAGTTCAGTGTCCCCACTGGACAGCGTTCAACAAAACTTTGATACAGAGACATTTTATTGAGCTAATACAATTTTATTACTTGCTTTTGAAGACCCTTTTATGGAGTGCAGACTGAACCTATAAACCCCCCAAAACATCATATTTTATCTGTAGATGCAAATCTTTGTTTCATTGTTTTTGTAACTGGACTTGAAACAATTTGATGGGTCATCCTTTTTTGGTGTCTTACAATGAAACGTCTAATAGTTGTTGCATGATTTGCCTCAACAGGAGATTTGGCTATGTGGACTTTGCATCTGAGGAGGACATGCAGAAGGCTCTTGAACTCAACGGCAAGAAGGTCATGGGTCAAGAGCTGAAGTTGGACAGAGCCCGAAGCAAAGAGAACTCACAGGAGGGCAAGAAAGGTAAGGGATGCTTCAAGAGAGTAGGGAAAAAAAACTGGGACATGTACAGATGGTTAACAGGCAAAAATAAGATATTGTTTGCATAAAATCTTGAATCTTTATATGTCAGAGTTACCTTTTGGCTGAATGTCTGTGGCTGGGGAGAGTGAGACACGACTCTTTCAGTCTACTTGTTGGACTTTCCTTTGGCCACATACTGATCTCAAAAAATCTCTGATAGCAGATTTAATATTGTATGAATGTGTATGCACGAGTTCCCAATGAGAAGATCAGTACCTCATAGAGAATCCACCTGCTATTAGTGTGAAGGTGTGTGAAGCTGACTGGTCAAAGGACTAGAAAAATTAATATAGATGCAATGCATGTAACCTCCATTTCTTGGCATGCATGTGGTTGTTTAGTACTCATGTATGTAATGTACGGAGGAAAAGTGAATGCAGCGCTATGTCTTCGGTGCCGGTATGTGTTTTATTGTCTGCCGGTTCTATCCTCAATCGCTGTTACATTTATGATTCTTTATGGATTTAAATGGAGTCTTGGGACGTTTTGCATATACAAATTTTCTCAATGTGTGTGTTTAGGGAAGTTTTCAAATTTAATTGGGCATTTCCAGGCTGTCAACTTTAGAAGTTTAAAACTATTCCAACAGAAATGAGGCACATACCTAACATTGACATTGTCATTTATTTCACAGAGAGGGATGCACGGACACTGTTTGTTAAGAACCTTCCCTTCTCTGCGACGGCTGATGACCTGAAGGAAGTCTTTGAAGATGCAGTTGATGTCAGGTTACCCCAAGGCCAGAACGGTTCAAACAGAGGGTAAGAACGAGCTACTACCAACAGAGAAGTAATTGTTAGCTTCTTTTTGTTGTACCAGATGACACCGATAGAGAATAGAGAAGGCCCAAAGAGAACCCCTACATGGGTTTTGCAAATTTACCCTACACCATCTTAATACTTGATTCTTGGCACATAATCTGCTATTCATATACAGCTGAGCAGTATGTTGGTTGTCAATATACTTTTCTAATTCCAGACAAATGTCTTTTCTTCTGTGACAGCATTGCCTACATTGAATTCAAAACTGAGGCTGAAGCAGAGAAGATGCTGGAGGAGGCCCAGGGAGCTGACGTACAGGGAAGGTCCATCATGGTTGACTATGTCGGAGAAAAGAGCCAGAAGGGGGGCAAGGTGGCAGGTAAGCTCTTAAGACAGATTTTAAAGCTATGAAGGGACCGTTTTTGTTTAAACTGTATAGGACTGTATGAATTAATTGGCTTGTGTGCAGTTGATGAAGGGCATGATAAAAATGTGAGCAATTTAAGGGGCGGACTTACAAACATTTAAGTCAAAGACAAAGCTAGTGCGCTAACATAGTTAGCTCAGTGCTAATCTCAGGACTATTAGCCCCTAAAAAGTTTATGTACTGATTTGTTTCAGGAGACCACAGAGTTTCAGCTTCATCTCACAGTCTCCTTTGTTTCTTATCTCCCTGTAGCTTCAGGTGCGGCCAGTAAGACACTGGTAGTCAACAATCTAGCATTCAGTGCCACGGAGGAGGTCCTACAGTCCACATTTGAGAAGGCAGTCTCTATCAGGATTCCACAGAGAGATGGCAGACCTAAAGGGTAAGCAAAAGCTGTTGGGTGTAGGAAAGCTGTTATGAGACCAGGAAAGTGCTCGCTCTGTATATGGATTGTCGTATTTTTAAAACTTATTCAATTTTGAACCACTTACACCTTCTCATGAGCTCCTCTCAATCATGACCATGATTCTGCATGGATTCGCACGAGAAGCAGAGCCAATGCACAGTCGCACAGTATTTAGCTCACCTGAATACTACATTTAGGTGCTGCTCCTGTGTGCTGTGCAACAGGCAGAAATGTCTAATTTCGGAATCTTTTGACAAATATAGTGAAGAAATGTTTTACTTATATTTTTCAGTTATTAAGTCTGCTAATGTTATGTGTTTTTCTTCAGTTTTGCTTTTGTAGAGTTTGAGAGCACAGATGATGCCAAGGACGCCCTGGAAAACCTCAACAACACAGACATTGAAGGCCGGTCGATCCGCCTGGAGTACAGCCAGAACAGCAACAGGGGAGAGGGCGGCAGAGGAAACTCCGGTTGGTTAGGGTTTCACCGATGTTAAACTGAACAATAATCTGTATTTGACTGCAATCCCATGTCAACATAAAGACACTTGGGTAGCAAAGCCAGATATGATGATAACTTGACCTCCTGAAACTCTGATGAACTTAAGATAGTCAAGTCCTGATCTGGTCTGTGCATTCTGTTTTAGCACGAGTACTCTTTGTAAATGAAATCTAAAAAAGCAATGAAGCCATATTTTAAATGCTGATTTCACTCTTTGCTTCCAGGTCCAACAAAAACCCTCTTTGTCAAAGGTCTCTCTGAAGACACTACAGATCAGACCCTGAGGGAGGCATTTGATGGGGCTGTAGCAGCCAGGATAGTCACAGACAGAGACACAGGGTCATCTAAAGGGTAAGTTTGTAGATTGGAAAATATCTTGTCTGCCTGTTGACTCTTCTCGTGAGCACCACGCTGTTCACCAGTGACAGTGCATGGATTCGCATGAGAAGTAGAGCAAACTCACAGTTTAACAGGCAGCTACCTTGGTGAGAGTTGCCCATGTCTGATGTGAAATAGTCAACACAAAAAATGGTGATCAAACCGGTTTTCTGGTTACATGTGATCATAGAAACTAATAATTAAAATTAATGAATAGTTAGATTTGATGATAACATTTTTTATTTGGAAACATTTTCTGTGTTAACCTTCTGCTGCTGTCCCTCTGCAGCTTTGGCTTTGTGGACTTTGACAACGAGGAGGACTGCAAGGCAGCCAAGGAGGCCATGGATGATGGCGAGATCGACGGCAACAAGGTTACCCTGGACTATGCCAAGCCCAAGGGTGAAGGGGGTTTCGGAGGCAGAGGTGGTTTCAGGGGTGGCAGAGGAGGTTTCGGAGGCAGAGGGGGCTTCGGAGGCAGAGGTGGTTTCGGAGGCGGTAGAGGAGGAGGCAGAGGAGGTCCTCGTGGAGGCAGAGGAGGCCGTGGTGGCTTTGGAGGTAAAGGAAATAAAACTTGTTGCCATAAAGGAAAAAGGACAGTTTAAAAGAAATGTTTGGTCATTAATGTGAGAAACATTTTCTAAGGTTTCACTGTTAAATTATAATATCAGATGACATTTCCTTGGCAAAGTTAAGGGGCTAATAAAACTCAACTGCAAATTTATGACATTAGACTTTTTTTCATTGTTACTGTTGTCCTTCAGAACCAAATGATGTGTTATTCTAGGTAGTTTCAGTTGAGTTGAACTTAATGATGCTGGCCAATAAACCAAGTTTTTTGTTCTCATTTTAGGTGGAAGAGGTGGTGGATTTGGAGCCAAACCCCAGGGAAAGAAAATCAAGTTTGATGACTAAACCCTTAGTCTGTTTTACTTTTTGAATGGACTCTGGTTTAATCACTTTTCAGAGCTTTTGGACATTCCAGAAAGCGTCACTGATATATATTTAACTGTTAACGGGCATTTTAGCCCTTTATTTAGACCCCAAAACCCCTTCCCAACCTTTCTGTGCCAGACTGGTACTTGTGACCTTCTCAGCTAAAGTGCTACGTGTTAGTACTGAATGTCCCTAATGCAAAACCTGCACCTCTCGTCCTCATTTAGCTTACTCGCTTTTCCGAAGGAGTCGAATGAAATGGGTCTGGCAATTAAGTTTGCTGTGAAAAATACGCTTGTCTTTGTCAGATACATTGTGTAAATTTCAACAGTTTGTATGATTTAATTTTACCTTTTGTAAAAAAAAAAAAAGTTCACCTGTATCCATATGTTTTGTTTTTATTTTGTCATTTAGTTTGCTTTAGGTGCCAAGTTTTACTGTAATGTGCAAAGCATATTTTGATAGGAGATTTGAGTCAGTGTTTTCGAGTTGGTTAAGGAATATGGCAAAGATGTACTGTCATGTTTGGTTTGGCACAGTCGGTGTCTGAGTCACAGAGGAGGAAATACCTCTTATTGTCTGTAACATAAAATATTTGTAGTGCATTGACTAATTTTTTCCCATCTGAAAATCTCAAGATTTTCATGTGATTAAATAAAATCTTGTAGGTGGTGATTTTTAAATGTCTATTCTCATTGCACCCTAATCACAAAGACTCATTGGATTCAAAAATAAGTAGGTCCTACATATTTTTACTATGTTTGGTACATTAAGAGTTTCTGCATGTATCAATTTCAGGCAGCTAACTGCATCCAATGCACCAAACATCCCTGCACAACATTCTATCTATCAGATGCTTGTCAGAATGTGTTGAGACTGATAAATATTGTTTCAGCATTTATAATAATGGGATCTTAATTTTAGATTTAATTTGCAGGTGAATAGAAGTGTCTAATCTGCCTACAAAAATTGGGAAAAGACTGTTTAAAACCTGCCTTTTATTACGTGTGTTTTTAATGATTCAGTTCCGGAAACCCTGGACCAAATGGTGGTCGTTTTCAAAAGCATAAACCAGTAACGGGCTAAACGCAACAGTGACAATTTAAATGAGTGGAAAAAAAGTTTGCCATCATCGTCCAGCTGATTGATGTAAAACCTTTTTACTTTATTTATCCACCAGGTGGCAGTCTCTCCCAGGAAACCTTTTGATTTAATGACCTCTTAGAAAATGACTGGTGGTGATGTGAAAGAAGTGGAAAAATAGTGAAAGTGTACAAGCCCTTATATTTGTTTTACAAACAAGCTTTGATAGAGAAAAGATTACCAAAGGGTGCTGACAGTAAGAGGCAAACTTTACAATATCAAGTCTTATTTTATTTACTTTTTTATACAAACTTCGTGTTAAAATGACAGCTGTCGAATGCAAATTTCTTGTAGAACTTTGCCTTTCCATATATACCGGGGAAGCTGTGGATAAGGGCAACGGTCTCAACATAAACTGCCTTCACAATTGTGGTTCAGCTACGGAAGAAAGTGTCTGCAAGGTGCATCTGCACAAATAAAGAAGACATAATGAGGATTTGAACTTCCTGCCAAACGAAAAATTCAGTATTTGTGTCTCTGTGTATCCAATAAGGTTTTTCTGAAATACGATGAAGCCTGACAGACAAGTTCCTCCAAGTGCTTGAAGTGGTCTTAAACTTTTTTATGCCAGCAAACAATACTTTTCAGCACTGCAGTCATCATGTTCAGGTACTCTCGCTAAAGAAAACATCACAAGTACACTGGAAACAGCACTTGACAATGACCCTGAGCTGCTGGGCAGGTTTCTCTTTGACAAATCCAGTCAGTACGCTATCATCCAGTAGTCATGTTAGCTGAACAAAATCTTTGTTCCTGAAGGTGCCTGTGTGAGAGGCATTGATGATGGCACCGCTGAATACCTCCATTCAGAGATTTGTTGTCCCCTGCTTGCATGGTGACAGAGGTCAGGCAGGCTTTTCTCTGTGGCGTTATGTCAGCCATCTAGAATGACTTGTATACTTTCTTTTCCTCTTCCACTTCCAGCTTTTACCCATGAATACTCTCTTGCTGTTAATTTTTTTCTTTTTTATGTGTGTGTTTGTGTTCCCTATCACCGTAGTAATCCATGTGCATAGAACAATGGAATACATGCAATCTGCCAGTACTAAACAATTAAGCTGTAAAATTTCCAGCAAGCTGTTAATTCACTCCTTTTCAGAAACCACAGAGGGCAAGTCACATAAAAAAATCTGGTGATTCAACTCATGTCTGATCTAAATTGTTTTTCCTGCGATTATGATTTAAGAGGCCAAAAGCAGGTTTTGTCTGGATTACCTTCTTAAGTGTTCTTTTTTGTAGGAAAGATGTTCCAAAGGAATTTTTGATTTTCTCAAAATGCTGTAAAAAGAACGTAGCCTTTCTATCAAGTCAGTTGTATTTCTGCACTCTCTACACAAGGTTTATTGTGTATTGGCAAGCTAACATTAAGGTTATGTCTTTCTGTTGTGTTTGAAGGGCATAAAGTTAATAAAACCCATTTGGATAACAAGCAGAAAATAATTTGGTCCTATTATAAAAAAAAGGGTAGCAGTGCACTTAAGTCTCTTGTGGAATAAATTAGTACAACAGAAACAAACATTAAGCAAAGTTTAGTGGCATTAAATTTAAAATAATAAAACTTTAAAACCTTTTCAGATTTTTTTGACAGTTGAAAAAAATAGCGAACCTAAAAAGATGATCCTGGCAAATATTTGTCTTAGCTGTTCTCATGTCAAAATCAAATTAACTTTTTCCTCTCATTGTTTGGATAAAGCTTCGAGTCAGTAGGGCATTGTGAAGAGGAGAGATGACAGAGACTGATACTTAATCTCATTTGTTTAGTAGCTGGTCTAAATAGGACCCTCGTTAAATGGGAGTATACAGCCCTGAGTTTTTATCACAATGGTTCTTTGTCAAGTACATGGTGTCCTATAGCACAGATGTACTATAAAGTTCTTCTGCCATGGCCTCTTTTCCAATGTGACATGTGGAGTCAGGGACTACACTGCCTGTGAATGGGCACACAAATAAGAATTTATCTTTACTTTTCTTGGGCGTATGTAGCCTGTCAGTCACGAGAAGAACATATTGTGCTTGGTTGCTTCAGTGTCAGACAACCATACATATAATAGTACCTGTATTTATGTAGTTATTTTATAGAAAGGAGTTTACAAATGCTTTGATAGACAAAGCAAAAAGAAGATTACTCAACAAAAAACAAGGGGAATTAAAGTAATAAAAGAGGTCAAAAGACAAAAAATGCAAAAAGTAAAAATAGAAATATGAAAAATAAATAAACACAAAGAATAAAGCAACTGATGAATGACACATAAAAGCGAGCACATAGGCTTTGGGTAAGAGCAAGGAAATAGAAATACAAATACTAATAGAGATAGAATAAAAGCGATATAAAGGCAACATCACCTCATAAGTTAAAAGTTAAATGAGTTTTGAGTTGATTTAAAAGAAGCCTATAATTCTGCGAGCCTATACTCCTCTGGAGTGATGGTCCAGGAGTAAGACGCTTAGCTGTTTCAGTGAGAGAAAGTGACTCTTGGCTTATTCCAGCAAGAAGGAAGTCAAAGAAGTCGATGCAAAACAAGTGTATCTTTGTTTTTGTTTTCAAGGTCAGTGCGAGAGAATTATTGCTACCATGGTCAAGCAGTGGACTGAGAAGTGACTGAAAGCCTCATTTTAGCCTGATTATGTAAATCTTTATTACTGCAGGTACATCCTTATGCAAACACTTCGGTCAGTGTTAGCGTCATAGATCCACTGGTTACCAAATGCTTGTGTTTGAACTCTGATAACATGAAAAAAGTTATATAGCCCCATCTGGAATGAATATTTCAATCTCAAACAGCATCACAATCTGTAAGTGCTTTTCAAAATACATAGTCTGATTTTCACAGTAATGTTCAGATATTTATTTGCAGAGTGTTCCCTTCAGTCACACAAACTGCGCTGCAGGACAGTGTCACAGATACACAGAAATTTTCATGTTGTCTCTTAGATTCTGTCAACACTTAAACTTTTTTTTACTGTATTTTTATTATGGCTCTACTCTTGATTTTGATATATTTGTATCAAATAAACCAGATATAACAGTGAGATTAAGATGTGCAAGTAGATGGACTTTGGAACCCTTTTGTCATCTTTGAGCTAAACTAAGCAAGCTGGCTGCTGGCTGTTGCTTTATATTTTGCACATAGACATGGCTCATCTAACTCTCAGCGAGACAATGATCAACTATTTGATCCAGAATATTGAACTGTTCTTTTTATTGCAGCAGATCATTGACACCAAGATTTTTTTTTCTGGTGTTGCACTGTACTGGCCAGAGCCTCATTGTTATCTGTTTGTGATAAATGATCTGCTAAGTCTTTAGTCCTCCGTTTCTTGTATGCATTTTATAGGCTGATTTTGATTATTTAGTTCTTTTGTCCAAGTTTTCCAATTGATCGTTAGGTTTTGTGTTTTTTTTAATTAATTTTTTTTTAACTTTTTAAACTATAGTTCACATTATTTGTCATAACGGTTACAAAAAACCTGTATCGGCCCCGGCTGTGCTGCAGAGGCTGCCTGTAGGCTAGGGATGGTTCTTTTTAATTTTAACTCCAGCAACAACGTTCCCATCTTCAGCCATGCCAATGACGGTGCTCCAGAGGCCTTTGAAGAAAATAGAGGGCTAGTGTGAAAGTTTGCAGCCCCCTCCAGCTGACCCATTGACCACACTGACATCAAAAGCTTCCTCTAATTAGTGTCAACAAATATGCAGCTCCTGGCCTGCAGGCTGGTGGGAGAGCTGGGGATTGACTTGCATACAATCAAATATCACCAGACTGGGACGTTTTCAATGGATGATTATGTAAATTGTGGTTGGTTGACAAGTCAGCTCTTCCTGGTGGGGAGGAAGTCACAATTCACCTGTTACTTGACAGCGGAGCAACAATTGCATCTCCACCTTTCATATAGCTCTCATTTACTGCCACATCTTTGAGTTTTAGGTTTGTCTCTACTTGCAGGTGTCCGAGGCAGAGCTTTAAGGAAGTGCAAGAGGCATGACTCATCTTCCTTTTCTCTATCCGGTAACCACTCTTTGTCCTTCAAACCCTCATACAGCACACACTGAGGCATTTACATAGCAACTATGCCACACTCTCATATAGTTAATGCTGCAAAAATAAAATAAAAAGTGCAGGATAAATTAGACTGTAAGGACATCTCATTGGAGGGTTTTGTAAAGACATCTCGTAATTTGAGTTCATTTTTTCTGCAGTTGTATCTCCTAGGAAAATTTTGCTCTCCTCAAGTGATGCATTTGTTTTTTGTGATCTTGTTCATACTACATAATTTAGAATATTAGAAGCCTGCTATTTCATAATAATCAAGTCCTAGAAAACCAACATTTTTTAACTGATAATGGCGCTGGATGAAAAATTAAGAGGTCATCACCAGAGTTAAAACAAGTCATCCTTATATGAAGAAGGTATGAAGATATTTTTACTAAATATTATGCAATCAAGCCCATAGTTGTTGAGCCATTTTTTGCTCAAAATTAGATGAAAAGTCTCTGGATGTAAAATATAGAGTTTAACAACACTAACTATTTACTGACAGTCATGTAAAACACTTTCTAAAATAGCGTCCATGTCACAAATTCAGTGACTCTTCTCTTCTTTAAGGTGTATTCCAGTTCCAGAATATAAGATTGGGTTACTTCTCACACAGGAACAGACCTAAGAAGCTGGTATTTCTTGAACATGGACCTGTTGGACAGTGAATTTCCTCCACCAATGAACGACTTGCCACCCATCGTTCAACCCCCAACACTTTAGGCTGTATCTTAACTTTCAGGAACAAAACAAATCCTTGACAAT
>JAQNCA010000025.1:12261926-12288304 GCA_029783725.1 Acanthurus tractus
TTCTCATTTTTTCAAAAAAAAAACAAATCAGTAAAACAAAAGTCCAAAGTTCAAGGCAAAGATGGATTAATAATTGCAGACTTTTACAGAATTTTTCCAGTGTCTGACGATATTGTCCAGTCCTGATTTTTGAGCACCTGCAGGTAATTGGTATCATACAGTGAAATCTTTATTGTAAACAGGTGAAATGATGAAATTAGACTGTCACACTGGTTCCTCCCACTCAGTGATAGCATTTTACAGCACCTCCATTTCACAATGAGTTTCAGCTCATGCAAAAGGGCTGGGGGGGGTCCGAGTGGTAAGACAGAAGGTCTGTCAAAAATAAAATAGGAAAACTTCCTGTGCTAATCCCTTCACACACCTCAGGGTTTTGGGGGATATTGTCTTTGGTCTGTCTGATCCCTGTCAGCTGTCTGACTTGATGCTCAGAAAATTCATCTGTATCTTTTCTTCTTTGGATAAGCAAGGGGGCCCTGGCTGCTAACACCTCAGTCACCGTAGAAGAATTCACCACCAAGGAAGAAAAGTATGCTTAAGGGCCCCCCCCCCTCCTCTCCCTTTTCCGCTCAGACGTCAACTCAGAGTGTTTTTCTTTCTGAAAACGCTGCTAGAACAAAGGTGAGGTGATCAAGCTGTGTTATAAATGCCCCTGTCAGCTGGGGCTATAGGTAAACACCTGCCCCCTCTCTAACCACCCAGAGGCCCCCGCAGGTTTAGTAAACACTCTAAGGTCACCAGCTGGAAAGGACAATCCAGAACTCGTTAGCATAAAAACTACATTTTCTTCCAGCTTCTCTGATTGTTCTGAGTGAAGTCTCTTGTAAGGCTTCAAATGATTACTTTCGGCCTGTAAAGGTTTCAATTTCAAGGACAAAGACTAATTGGTTGTTGTGTCAAATGTACGTCTGGTTAACTGACAGCTGGTGATTCACCATCTGCTAATGACAAATGTGATGTGGTCAAAAGCTCCAAAAAAAGAAGCAAATAAGAGATTTCCAGAAATGTTAGTTAGTGTCATCCAGAACTGTACCACCATTGATATGTGCAGAAAAGCCCAAAGAATAGCAATTAGCATGGCAATAATAAACTAATCCAGCTGTCATCTGTGGCGGCTTTTAATATTTTATTCCCCTCCTCCTTCAAGATTCAGCGGCAGTAGACACTTACTGCATCCGGCAACACACGTTAACCCATGGTTTGGATTTGCTCCAGTGTACACACAAAAAAAGAGTAGGTGCATTCATGCTTAAGGTTAATGGATAGTTTGTGAGGACATTCCTGAGAAGGTCAAAAATGTAAAAAGGGAATTCCAAATAAGCTTTAGTCTTTAATCTGTTTGATGAGGGCCCTTTTAAAAAAAAAGACATCATGCTGAAGAAAATGAACAAAAGCTCTGACAAGAATGCTTTTTGTCAATATGTAATTACGCTTTTTTAAATTTTCATTCTTTAGTTTGGTGCGCTTACCAAAGTTACCAAACATGGTTTGAAAGGAAAGACACACAACTTCAAGTGTCTCCAGCAACAGGGCAGTTGTGGGGGTCATATCTATCTGTCTGTTTAAAAGAAGGGGTCAGTGGGACTCAGGAAGTCCAGGAAGTTCAGGAGACCTTGAAAAGCTCTCTTCTCGGCTGATATTACCTTTATCAGCCGAGCACATGGCTGTGTATTGATAAACACACTGTGAAAGGGGTGCCAGTGATCCTGATGACAGTCGGGACTCCTTAACAGATGAACCTCCTGTTGTTGGAGATTACAGTCTCCTTTGGGGAAAAAAAAAGAAATAAAAAAAGAAAAACTAAAAAAAAAAAAATTCCACAGTGATTCTCATCTTAAAATTTTTCCAACATGCTGCTATGATAATATTTTATCACCACGTTCGATTGTAAAAAATACAAGGAAAAATGAGTTTAGTTAACTAGCTCTGCAGAAAATTCAGAGCAAGGTCATACATTTCACTCTAGGCTAAACCACAGTTTTTACCAGTAAAATCCAAGCAAACATTTATTTATTTAATATGTTAACTATGACATATTTTAAAGGGTGTTTCCTGGTTTGACGAGGACACGGTTCTCTTTTTATAATTTACACGTTCCTGCTTTCCAGTCTATCATAGTTTTATAGCTATATCATAAATTGGAATTTGCTTACGACCAATCAGATGATGCGTGATGATAAGTTTGATAAGCTCTTTGTAGACCTGTGTTGCAAAGAGTTACTTGTTCAGATCGCAGTTTTGGCCAATGGCCCATCGATGTGAAAATCATCAATGTGTACCTGGAATATTATGGCCAGATTAACACGTGGATGGGTCCTCATTAAGCCCCTGTTCCTCCCTCTTACTTTGCAAATTGTTCAGTTCTCCCTTACTCATATTGCATATGATTTGGTTTTAAGATATTAAGACATGAATACGCAAAACATGAACTCAAACTTCCAAAGAATGAATGTCTTAACAATACATTCTGATGGTCAGCTTTTTCAAGACAGCATTTCGGGGTTGAGGTTTTAGCTCAGTGCTTAAGAACCAGGAGCTTTCCAGGGTTTTGTTAGCCCACCTCACCTGGTTTATAACTAAGCTTTGTTTTTATTACAGTAGCTTTCCAACATCACATTTTACTGCCTGTAGAAACTTCAATATTGAGCCAGATGTACCTTAGAGATGAACCGTGTTTTCCCGCACTTGGTGTTGTAAAAGCACAGAGGGCCATAAAACATTCTGAAACCCTTCGGCATTCTAAAAGTCACATTGATTGTTCTTATCTGTAAAGCCTGCTTTCCAGTTTTTTTAAGCCACAGTTCTGTTTTGATAGAAAGCAGCAGCTTCCTCCCTGTCGCTGCTACAGCTGGACGGTAACAGCGCGGCTCGAGCTCAGGGTTACACGGCCACCTGGCCTCAAGTGCGTCAGTGTGTCATGTGTGGCTTGTTTCCTCACATTGTGCTTGCTTGCTCACTGGCAGCGTCCACTGTATTAACTGCTGAATATGTCATCCTTTGGGGAACCACGTGAGTTAGTAAGAGTTGCCCAGCTGGAACTAGCTGTTTTATTCCTGTGGCCTTCATATATCAGCAGGAAGACGATGACATCTATGTATCAAGTCATGTCCTGACCAGGCTTGAACCAGAATATTCAAGGGATAACATTTTTTATCAGAGAAAGTTCACTTGTAGTTACTAAGACAGAAAGTCTTCGATTAGCAAGTAGGTTAGTTACCATGTTTTGTATTATAAATTAGTTTCCCTTTAATCCTCTGCAGTCATATTTATCAACTTGTGAAATTGGTTATGCGCCAAGAGGAGATGTGAGTCAAACGCTTATGTTACACCAAATTTTTTTTCAAAAATACAACTTTTACATGCAGTTTGAAACTTCTGTTTTAGCCATGTAGTTGATGCAGGTTGGTGAAATGGTTCTGGTCTGAGAAAGCTCTGTACAAAAACTGCATAGTTCAAGAATTTGTTGTAGTAATAGAGTACACATCCATCCGTCCTTGTTGAATGGTGAAATATAAAACCTGATGCCAACAATCCGTCACAACAGCAAATTGTTCAATTTGCTTAATGCTGGAGTAAACAGAGTGTCAGTATCAAGTGACAGCGGGTCATAACTCATATTTTGAAAGCTCATGATGACTTATCACTGAAGACTTTGGCATTTTTCACTAAAATTGTGTGCAACTTTCAGGTGAGTTGGTGATTGTGACAAAAATGTACTTACAATGTGACATGAGCAGAGATAATCTTGCTGTGACATCTTGATGAATTGAAAACAAAGAGCTTTTTCTTTGCACAGTGCCGCACAGAGGCAAGCACACAACACTGTGTGGACACAATAAGCCAACTACCCTCTGACAGTAATTATGTATGAGGAGGTGATTTATGAGGACTGAGATAACTGGAATGTAGCGTTGAGCTAAGAATCCCTGAACAAAAGTCAGCGAAGTGAGACATTAAATAAAAGGATTAACGGGGCAAGAAAGAGATTTCGAAGACTGGAAAAGAGGCGACATGTCAAACATTTATTTAAAACCTCTTAAAAAGTATCAAAATCAATTGATATCAAATTGCATCACAACAGATCACATAAATAGTGTGAATCACGACAACCAGAAATCAGTGCTAAAGCACACTGCGACCAATGCTGGATTGAAGACGTTCGCACAAATTCAAGTTGTATGGATGGTAGTGTTGATGGATTAAACAAGCAGTTCTTAATATTCTTTTAAAACATACACTAGCCTTACACATTAAGTCAAAACCTCTTTCTTTCTTGTAAACATTTTCTGGAGCATAAGTTAAACAACAGCATCTAATCTGTTACGAGATAATGTTTGACAATTTAACAATAAGCTGGTACATTTATTATTTAATGTGGACACACATTTTCCACCTGCGTCAAAAATCAATATATACAGTACGTATGTAGTGAAATTCAGGAGATCAGAGACTTGCAGAATCAAAATAACTTTGTAAAGGAGCTTTTCTCTTGCATTTAAATATCTGTACAATCATTACAAAGATAAAGAAGTTTTGCTTTGCTTTTTATCGAGTGAAAAATTAAACATTTAACCCTATGTCTATTAATTTCAGATTTACTAACTATTAACCAACAGTTTTCATGTAGTTGAAACCAGGTAAAACCACGCTGTGCTGGGACTCAGTTCATCCGTGCTGGTGGGAAGAAAATGAAAAAAGGAATGTGCTTATGTCAGAAAACCAAGAGGCAGTTTGGAAGACAGAGAAAGTCAACAAATATTTACTCTTGTTTTGCCGCAACCGAGCTTTGCTTCTTAATTAGAGTTGTTGCATGTCATCACTCTTGACTGGACACATATTTAGGTGAGCTCTCAAACTGTCACCTGGGGGGTTGTGATTATTGTTTGACCTCATATCATGTTACAGAATAAGTCTGTGCTGGAGTAGAAGGGGAGAATAAAAAAAAAATGCAGGGGCCACAATCCTTCACATTGTTCGGCCCTCTCCTCCTCCTCCTCCTCCTCCCCGCTGCTGATTCTCGACCATCTCTGCTTCCCTGACCCTGATCACAACCTGTGGGGATGATGTTACAGGAAGCCCGATGCTCCTGGGGAGATAGTGCTGCTCCATGATGACAGCCCCCTCTTCACCTCCTCTTTGACTGGCTGCCTGAGGAAGGAGGGAAAGAGGGGAGGGAGAGAGCAATAAGGTGTAGGTGGGACCATAAAAGGGTGAAGAAGAAAAGGTAGAGAATAGTCAGATATGAACTCATCAATAAAGGGAGAAAAACCCTCCTGACATGTTCTGGCCCTTTTTCCCCATTCCTTTATCTCATGACCTGTAGTCCTGCTATATCTCCGACCTCTTATTACCATAGTAACACACAGATAAATACTTTGAAATCCTCAGGGAAGGGTCTTTTGTCTGTTTCAGGCTCTGATAATGATCTGCATGTGGAAATCAGGTCAGCTGTGTCAATGAAGTCACGTCCTCATACTTTGTTATTCAAAGAATCCTCTCTGATTTTACCTGACAGTTTATGTTTTCTATTTTCTTTCATTTCAACCGCATGATTTTGTGACATAATTGTTCCAGGGATCCATAGGTACATGTTGTTGTAGTTGTTATTTCATTATTTAAAATACCAAATTATAACTGCCGGACACAAGATTTTTGTACTTCACTGAAGAATATTAAGTGTAAATGTGCTTTATAGGTTTTTGTTTCAACATCGAGACTGTATAAGTTACATAATGGATTTAAACAGACCTTCAATTTAAACTGTGGCCTCACAAAATCATGCTCATACAAACACACACATATTAAAATGAGATTTAAGGTGAGCCCAGCAGATGAAAGCTAAATCTGTCTTCTAGTCTTAAAAACTCCACATACATCATTCTGTAAATTGAGGATATAGCACTATAGTGAAGAAGGAACAATCAAATTTTATTTTTCAGCAAAAAGGGACTTTAAATGAGCCATAGCTACAGGCAGCATAACTGGATTGTTAAACCACACTTCTTCAGTAGGTTCATTAACTATCCTATACTTCTAAAACTGATTTTGGTTCTGGTATATTCTTTCTTTATAGTTTCTTAAAAAAAATACAATACATCTTTTATATAGTTCTAAAGTAACTATCCTAAGACATACTGCTGCTTTTCCATCTCTAGCTACAAGACAACCCAACAGTGATCACAAGCCATGTAAAGTCAGCTTTGTTGACAGCGACTTGGGTAGGATAGTGATAGTTATTTTTTCCTCTCCTCTCAACACAGCGACGCAGTGACGGCTGCCCCCCCCGCCCCCCGTGCTGGTTGAGTGGGTGGTCGGCTACAAAGACGGCTCCTCTGTCTTTCCTCAACCAAAGGAGCTTCTCTGTCAGTCACAACGGATGTGTTTACAAAAAATGGGCCTAAAGGGGATCCTGTCTCAGCGTGCGGTTGGCGTTCCTTCCTTGCAGCCAGACTCAACCAAGCAGCAAATACAGGGAATAATAACGCCGGACACTCCGCAGAAGATGCTTTTAAGAGAAAAATGAATTTCAAAGAAAATGATTCCATATAAGCCAAAAGGAGTGAACAAACCAGTGAAAGCTAAAGATGCTCACAATAAATGTGTAATCCTTTGGTTTGCAACATGATCCTGCCTATTGCCCTTTAAGCAGTTTTGATAAAGGGATTTACTTGTGAGTTGTTTGACACTTGCCAGACCTCAAAAGTACAACAAACACACAAGAGGATGTGGTGGTGTGGACTCACCATTAGGTGATTACAGGCTTTACCGTAAGAGCACCCGGAGAGAGAGCCGGAGGTAGGGCCCTCGTCAAATGCAATTAAGATGCATGAGAGCATGGGTAGATGTTATCGCCCCGCTAAGAGCACCAGAGCAACTGATCAAGCCATCTTCCCCTCCAGTGCTTCAAGTTCTTGTTTTATGATTTTTTTTAAAAGATGGGCTTTTCTTTTTAATTTGTGTGAAAGTGAAGAGCCTGTTTGTAGAAATTTCCAAAAGTGTCTGTACTAATTTTACTAGACCTATGTTCTTTTAAAGTGAAAAAGGCTTACAGACCCCTGACATGGTCCAGTGGACACACACATGCATATGAGACGCATGCTCGCCAGACACAAACCTGTCCAGTCATAAATTTGGAGGGAGATACGATCATATCCACCTGTCTCTTGGTACGCCCTGAATTTTAAAGGATTATAAATGAGAAGGTAACAAAGTCAAGAAGGGCTGTTTACTCTTGAAAGGTATTATGGCCAAAGTATTGCTCTGCCAGACACCAAGGTCTCAGCTTCATAAACCTCGAAAAGGAATTAATTGCCTGTTTTACTTACGGCAATTGCTTGTAAATAAAATTGTGAACCTGAAGTGTCAAAACCATATCTGTCATCTAGTAATTGAGTATAATGACAGGCAGCTGCGTAGACACAGTTATGCAATGGCTTTTTGGGGTGCATTTTGTTATGGAATTCCAGTTCAAACCTCTGAAATCCCTCTGTGTAACTCAAGATGTGAGCATAATTAAAACAAGGGCATGATTTGTCATCTTCCTGTTAATTTTTTGTTTCGTGGCATGCTATGTTAAGCCTATTTTTTTGTTTCATAAGAACATGAGTGAACGGTTCTTATAAAAACTGTTGATCAGGGACAGGAAAGACAATATTTTTTAAATATAAAGTGTGTGAGAGAGAAGCAGCTTAATGTCATGTAGCTCACACTGTTTCAGGTGTGACACAACATTTATGACACCGTGGCAGATTTATAATGCAGTACCTACCTCACACTGTTTCACTTCTGAGCATGAGAGAGTTGCAAACAACAGCTAACACAAGTCCCCTATTTACACTGCACTCTAACTGCTGGCGAACTCAACCACGGGGCTTTTGCTGATGTTACATGTCTGTTACTTTTTTTAGCAAAAGGCAATGATTGAGTGATATGAGGATGAAGGTTTGTCCAACAAAATATCAAGCAGATTAGACAAAGCGACCAGCTGGTGGTGAGTTCTTACTTCCGCTTTGTTGTCCCTCTCGTCCTGTGGAGCTGGCAGAACCTGGCCGGCTGCTCTGCTGTGGCTCCGACTGGGAAAACTTGGGTTCCAGCGGAAGGCCTTGACGCTGCTGAGCAATGTTCTGGATGGCTGCCGCATCAGGTGTACGAGGAATCCTGGGCTGACTCGCAAATGCTGGAATGTAATCACCACTGATAACAAGGAAAACAGGAGACAGAAGAAGAATGAATCAAATGAACCACGAGAAACACAAACTCTAAATCATCAGCCATAAAAACCATGATACAAAAAGTTGTTGTAAAAACAGATAAACTAACAGTGGCCAATGAAAAAACTCAAAGACGGAAAAAGTTATTACAAAAAAGTTAACAGTAAAACTGAGAGCAGAGCATCTACATGTAAAGGCCACAGTGATCAAGTCAGCCTTTTGATACACAAAGAAAAGCATCCTTTATTTTTTTTCCTTTACGATTGTTTTTTATTTTTATTTTTTTTATCATAGCTGTTCATATTTTTAAATTGATGCCATAAGAAAAATCATTTACAGAGGTCATAATGAGCTGTAAAGTGGTCACAAGACACTACAGCCATGACCATAACTCATTTCCTTATAGGTTTACAGCTGGCTGGGGGTAAAACATCAACCTTGCACAAACTGTCTTTCACGTGACACTTGTCAGCATCAATTACACTTCTATCTGTTGATACACACTCTTTCTGTTGAGTGTGCAAGACTATTTTATTGATACATCCAAGATACCAAGTGGGGACAGCTGTCAGTGGGAGTCATCCACACGATACAGACTATCAAAATACTTGTATTCCATACCACTTCTTATGTCTTACAACTGACAGTAGAAAACACATTTATAGTCATGTTTAACATGGTTTAGCAGCATCGAAATGATCAAAACAAGTAGTAATTTTTCTTTGGACAATATTCAGTATATTTAGAAATTTTACTTAGGAATTATGTGACAAGGAGATTGTTAATGCTGTTTACCTCAAATAATGCAATTTTTTACTAACTATTTTCAACTAAACTGGCAATGTTTGGTTGCTAATTTTGATTATTTAAAATTCTAAGCATTGAAAAAAGCCCTTATTGTGTTGTGAAAACCACAAAGAGGTCAATTTACACTCTCAGGTGGCTCTTCATGAGGATCACATGGCTCTTCTGCCTCCAGTCATATAGCGACAGCCCAAACTCTCCCAATGTCCTTATCAGACAGGAGCCAAATGACCTACTTCCTATGAGGCAATCCTATACCATAATGGATATTTTGGATTTCACTCAAGTCATTCATGTTTCTTCCAGAATGGAACAAAAATGGTTAATTCTGGGCATATTGGCACATACAGGCTTCTGACAGGATCTATATACTTGCATGCTCAGCTCTTTGCAACAACAAACTCAATTTGCAAAAAAAGGTTGTATAAATGGTCATACGCCCATAAAATCATTCCTGCAAAGTCAGCAACTTGAGGAGCAACAGGGTGTCAAGACCTTTGTCTTAAATTTTGTTGTCTGAGTGGAAAAACAGCCTGGTAGGCCTCCTAGGAACCACCTTGTGTTCATGAATGATTCTGAAACAGAACTTTGCCGGAAAAAAAAAAGAGTTTTCATTAACCTTAAAGAACAAAGGCCAAAAAAAAATCTTTTCATTTGATATTTGCCAAATTGCTGTGTTGCTAAGATTCTTTTTACCGATAAATAACTGTGTCCTGAAGTCTCCTCTCACTACACAAGTCTGGTCACTGAACTGGTGTGAGACAAGACCACTGGAGTCAGTATTGTCGAGGTATTTTATGTTACTAAGAAAAGTGAGCAGGGACAACTGATGCGGTTTCCCGGGACTCATTACTCTTGGCGAGATTCGGGAGTCAAGTTCCTCTGGGATTTAAACGAGAGAAGAGGCAGGGGGGATTTGATTGAATGGGTCTCTTTGTGGGCAATGCTAGTTTAAACTTGTTACAGTCTCACAATCCAGCCTGGCAGTGCTGAGTCACCGATCACCGCAGATCAACACTCCTACCAAATCTCTCCGCCGACACACAAATACACTGACACACATCTCAGGGTTTTTCTTTAGCCTCTTGACACTGTTTTTTTTTTTTTTATCCATCATTCCCACACAACTTTGCTATGGTTCGTCCCTTTTCAGAGATTTATTATCTACAGCTGATTAAAGCACCTACAAGCAGATGATTATCATAATAAAACAGTTTTATAAATTGGTCGTTCACTGCACACAATGTATTCTTTATCTTGTTACCATCTCCTTTTAAATTTTAATAACCAATAGTTTCCAACCAGAGACAATGTTCCAACCAACCAGTTCTGACTAAGACATTTATGTGACACAGAGGAAAAGTTTAATAATAAGACTATAAACATATGATACTGCCTCACTCAACCAGGATCCAAAGACAAACTGTATAGTTAAACAAAAACTCTTTGAAGAGCTAAATCCTTGAATAAAAAACAGTTATGATAAATGAAAAAGAAATCACAACAGCAGAAACCCGGCAGCGGAATAACAAACATTCCACAGATCTGGGATGTTCTTTAGAGTGACAAATCTTCTCAGCTATTGTTCAAAGAACCAGCTATGTTCTCACTCAGATACTAACCAACTTTACGAGACAAGGTCAATAATTTTCAAAAACAATGGAACAACTCTACATCACAAAATGAGACACTTACTGTAACAAGTTTAGATTGGCGCTTAAAGTCTCATAATGTTTACACAGGAATGTGGTTTGGTGAATCTTTATTACAGCTGTCAAAAAACACCTTCAGGTCAAGCAATTATGGTTTTAACATCATAGTTTTATTGCACTATTGTGTAAAAGCACTTAAGAAGTTTATTGTGCATGTTGTATGCTTTATCTTTCATAGCTGATTGATGGCTCAGATTGAACTTTTTTATTTTTTTTAATATGACAGAAATAGCAAACAGAGATTAAAAGTTATTGGTGATCCATTAAAATGGCTCGGATGGAAAGATGGCCAAATAGGCAGAAATGTTCCAAAGCAAATGCCTGCAATCTGAACCTGAAACCATTTCTGAGGAAGCTTACACGCTCATGATGCTAGCTTTGACAGAATGTGTTGCTCTTGTTACTCTTGTGTATGTTTGAATGATGATTGAACAGCACATCAGGAGCTCTCACTGGTTTAAAATTTTTAACTACTATGTTTTTCACTTGAGTGCTGAGACGCTACTCGGTGACGGCAGAAACTCTCCCTTTGAGAGGATTTCTCCAAATGTCTGCCATCAGCTTGTTCATAATAACACAAAGCCCCATCTCTTGTTTTTCGTGTGTTCACAGTTATTTTTTGCATGTTAAATACCTGGCAGAGTGTCCATTTTGTTCCTCCTGGGAACGTCCTTTTCTGGCTCTCTCTTCGTATGACCCATCCAACTCTGACTCCTGGGACAACCGGCCACACTCTGAGTCTGTGTGTTCGTGGGCGAGAGAGGTGGTGAAAGTATTAGAGCTTTGAAGACACTCAACAAACAAACATCTTTCTCCAGAATTGCTTACTCCACCTTAAAACTCAACTCAACAAAACTTACAAGAGCAGACAAGGACTATTAAACTTTCACGGTTACCACAAATACGTATTGTGTTATTTTTCTTTATTCCAAATAATGCTATCAATTCTTTTGTGTATTTGTAAATTACATTCAGAACATAAAAACATCCACCAACCGATGCTGTGACGCAGGGAGTCAGCAGTGCTGGGGCGACTGCCTGAGCGTGTAGGAGGTCGGGAGTTGTGTTGGGAAGAAGGCAGACTCCCCTCCTTGCTCTTCTGTCTGTTTGGCGGGTATTCCCTCTCCCTGCTACCCTCACCCTCCTGACTGCCGGGTCGATAATCCCTACACATGACACGATGGACGATGGAGATCAGGTTATGTAAGAACGTGCATAAGGATGTATATTGTGAAAAGGCATAATTTTGTTTTTAGCACATTGTTTCATCTTTATGTAAATAGATTTACTGACCTCCATCAGTACTGCTTTTTCACAATCATATGACATTAGGTCCCTTTCCAGTCAAGTATAAAAGTATAAAAAAATATTCTGATAAGATTTATCTTTTGTTGAACAATCTCCTCTACAAATTATACAAAAAGTGGAAACTAGCAGACATATCAAAATGATAAGCAAAGTTAGCCTTTTATTTCGCTAATATGCTTGTTAGCTTGTACCTGGATGTGTCTGACACATCATTCATGATTAAGTGCTAATCTAAACGTTCACTTTCTGCATTGTCTGCAATGCTTCATATTTTAACATGCTGTATATACAGCCTATATAGTCTGCGAGTTATATAAACAAACACACCACCCTTTAACAGCTGTGAGTTGATGTCCCTTATCTCTTAAACTCTTATCTCATTGTAACATGCAGAAAACATATCTCTCATATCTCTCATAGCTATCTTATCAGTTATTCCTCTGAAACTGTAAAACCTCTTATCCCTGCCATCTGTCTTACAGCCTTAAATGACAACAAACTGTCCCTCAAGTTCTGGTTCCAATTCTTACAGACTCATTCATTTACACAAACTAACTTTCATTATTTCTTTGACCTACTGGGCTAGTTTTAATGGCTCCAGAAACTTGTGGCTAAACAAAGAAAGCAGCACTATTATTGTTAAAATGACCTTTAGGTTAGACTAAAGCTCTGGATGCTTTTGTCAACTGGTCCAACTTGAGGGAACAGAAGTCCTCAGGTGTCTGCGTCTAAATGCAGTAGTCCCTGGGGCTTTACACATCATGTGGAAATGAATGCCTCCTGGATCTGTACAATGAACAACTAAAATACCCTTTGGCAAGAAATTAAATCTGGTCCTGTACACTTCCTGACACTTGCAGGCACCATGAATTTGCATTTTAGCTTTAGAGTGACTTCCAGTTTGGGTTGTCCGATACTGTGTGTGCGTTTAACTTACACAACATTGGTGTTACGATGAGAGCTTGGTGTTACAGGTCGCTGTAAGGGTTCATCAACACTTGGTTGTGGCAGCAAAGGGGTTGACTTCCTCTTCCTTTTTGCCATGTTGGTCATAATCTGAAGAATCAAGAGAATTTATTCACATTTTTTATATATATGGGTTTACTTCTAAAAATTTTGTGGACATTTAAAGACAGCAAAGAAACTGCTCGAGAAATGTGGACGCTTTAAATTCAAGTATTATGAGCACACAGTCAATCTAAATTTCAGTGTCAATACAGGATGAGGATGAAGTCAATCTTAAAAGACTTTAAGCTCTACCAGACTGGGGAAGTGGATGTCTGTGTTTGGCAATAATAACTGTTCAGACACTAATTACCGGAAGAGTCTTCTTTAATGCAAGGCCCTGCTTCCTCCTGTACTTCTTAAACATCACTTTTACATCCCACAGATACTCTCAATGCTGTATTCTCTGCTGCATCTAACATTTACTAGCATGATGACTTCATATTCTTCATGGTTTAGTGTCTAATGTCTTGTTAGAAAAAAAGTGTCAGCAGCAAGTCTGCCTGGCAAACACTGACATGATATTGAAATTGTGCATGGTGAAGAGTGTCGTGAGTGCCGTTTCTTTGCTCTTACTCCCAGGTACTCAGTGGTGAGCAGACTCTCGCCGCACAGTTCCCTTGGCTGTGGTTGGAGGACTTCCTCTGTGTCAATGTCTGTCTCCATTAAATCTTCCTGTCACGAAACAGTGACAGTAAATCAGATGAAAGACACAAAGGTTCACCTCTTGTCATTTTACAGTGAAAGGCTGTGCAATAAAACATTAGCTATACCTCTTTGAGTAAATAAAAATTGAGAGTGTATATAAAAGTATTCAAACTAGAAAATAATGTAATAAATTAAATTAAACTAAATTAAATTAAATAAAGAACTGCTGACAGTTACTTGTATACTTATACAGTTGTCTATTGATGAACACATCTTTAAAATTTAAGGCAGAAAATGAGTTGTGGATATTTCTGTGTCGCTTGCTAGACAACAGCAGCCTGAACAGGATGAGGATGTGGTGAATACTCTCTTTTTCATTCTCTGTGCACCTCACCATACAGACATCACTACTACTTGGTGAATGGGTTATATTAATAGGCTGTGTGGGCTTTAATCACCCCCTGCAGAGTCTTCCTGTCCTGGTCTACATATGACACACGAGGAAATGAAATAAGGTCACTAACCCTCACGGAATTTTTTCGTGACCACGAGGAAAACACAGAGAGACACATACTATAAATACTTAAAATAAATACTCCAGCCACTTTAAGTACTGCCATTCCTTATCTTGATAACCCACTTTCCCACAGAATTCAATCTGCAAGGCCCAGAAACCCCTCTATGCTACCTCACAAACACATAGGTGGGAGACATGCAATATCTGTGTCATACTGAGATAACCATCTGCGGGTTTAGGAAAGGTGTCAAATATAATAATAATGGGTATTCTTCTCTGGTCATGCTTCTTCTCACCCTCATTTTCAGCCAGTCATCAGATTTTTTGCTTTGATCTGCTTTTATTCAAACATATCTAAAGCTGTGCTGAATTCAAAAAGGATGGGATGGGATATTGTGGAAAAAAGCATTCCAATATCCATGTCTAACAAGTTGAAGGGAGGGCTTACATCATTGTCGTCCTCTTCTTCTTCATCGTCTGACTCTGGCCCCTCCTCATCAGCTGGGTTCAATGCAACCAAGGATTAAACAAGTCAGTAAATTTTCTGTATGCCATCAGGCATTCACTAACTGCTAAAATTTAAAATATGTATTTAAGTAAGCATATCTCTAATGTTGGTAAAACCAGATACCCCAACGGCTAATTTAGCACAATTTTATTCTTAAATGCACATACACAGACAGTGTTTTTTAGTACACCCAGCAATCGGCAAAAACACAATTAAAATGAACAAAAAAAACAATTGTTACAGTGAAGTTAAATTCACTAACCCGAGTTTAGCTGTTTAATGATGAATTCAATCTGTCTGTTGAGGTCCGGGTTCTCCTCCTTACTGTAGCAGCGAAGAATCTCCTCTACACTCTAAACACATGAAGGGAAACACTTTAACACTTCTAAAACCAAGGTTTGCATGTTAACGTTGCAGCTGAAAGTCAGTCTCAGAATCAAAATTTGGAAATTGATGCACAAAAGCATGGATGGACTCAAATTGCTAGTTCTAAGCAGTGCAAGTTAGTTCACAAGCGTGTTATTGCTCCTTCCTTAATGAATGTAAATGTTGGAGCCATCTACTTAAATGTGATTTTTGTCAGACAGTATGGGCTCAGTGCCATCCCACTCTAAATTTTCATTTCACAAAGATCAATTACATTTCCAACACCAAACACCAGCTTACAAGTTTCTGGCTTCATATGACTGTGAACACCTGTTGGTCCCCATCTAAACACTGGCTGTCTAGTGACATAAGGAGACAAATGCAGAGCAAAAACACAAAGTGTGTCTGTTTCCTCTGAGCAGGTGAAGACATTTCTGCTATCTCACCATCTCTTTGGCTTCCTGTCTCACAGAGGGAATAGACAGGATACTGTACAGGGCTCCATTCACGTATGGCCGAATCTGAGGGAAACAGAGTTAAACACACATGCACACACAAACAGCCACTGAATTTGCAACAGTGAGGAAACAGTAACACAAGTTAAGGGAGTATGCTTAAGCAATGGATCTTAACACTTTTATATTTCAGTATGTTAGCACGCAATGAGACAAAAAATCCTAGCTGCTGACAACATGTTATATTGCTTTACAGGAAAGCAAAGCCAATTTCTTTTTAGGAATTCCAAACATAAACATTATGGCAAACAGAGATTAATATGCCTATGTTACAGTTATATTGACATTTCTGCTCAACGATTAAAGGTATTTTCATGTAATCAAACAATGCTGTTAAGGTGTTTTGGCCATCACATGTTTTGTGTATGTAACATCTGTATTGGTGCTGAATGATTGTATCACCTCATGGTTCTCATGTCCGAGGAGGTCTGTCAGAACCTTTAGCACATGCTTTGTGTTCTCAGCACACTTCCTTTTTCCTGCACAAGGACAGAAATGTATTAAATATATACACATACTTAACTTAAACAGCTTAAAACGTGATGTCTTTTTTGCTCTTAGAATAAGATGGCTGTTCACTTTTATTTTTTATCAACGACTCCCTGCAGTCCAACAATTTTTATTATTTATTCAAGTTTTATTTCTCTATGAGTACAAGACAAAAAAATAAAGTTACATAAAATGCATTGCAGTGTGGCATTTTGTAAAAAGCAAGACAGGAACAAGAACAAAACTAAAGGTAGCACAGAAAAAGAGTAGACTGTCTTTGTACATAGTGCATGATGAAAACAAGAATACATATGACTTTACAGTACATAAATGACAAAGATAGTGCGGCAAATAGTATATTGCTCAGAGAGAGAAGTAAAAGCTTCAAATTAGCATTTATTCAAAGAATAAACAATAGGGCAAGGTGTGTAGAGCAAGGGCTCTACACATCATAAAATTTTACAAAGAAAAACGGAGACACTGCAGCTTCAAAGGAGATCATATTGGTTTATTAAGCTAAAATTTTACTCTGTACTTTTCCTGGTTGCTCTTTAATGAATTCTTAATACTGTGTAATACAGCATTACCACGTGATCTATAGAGTGATTTAATGGACAACAATTGTAAGGAGTGTGTTGAAATGAAGAAGTTGCTAAACCCCCACAGGTTTATGGTAAAACAAGCTTTCATTTCCACAGAAATCTAGCTTCTGACAGGAAGTTACAATGACCTACTTAAGTATATGCAGAGGTTTAACAAGCAGCCACAGTGAAATTGAAACTAGAGCATGGGAGAGTACATCATCAGTGATGCATCTTATTAATTCGCCTCCACAATGTCTGCTAAATGTCCTCATCTTACAGAGGCAGAGAAACATGTTTGTAATGCTGTATGGCTTTAATTCTAAATCCCGGGTCAAAACAAATTCTGAAACTATTTCAAAACATGGTATCTGACAGAACTGTGGAGAAATGTTTGTAACTCTTTGTTCTCTAAATCTGAAATATTTTGAAAAATTATCTCAACTGGTTTTGTCTTACACCAATAACAGCAAAGTGTCTTACAAGGGAAAAGTTCAAGCCACAGCTAAAAAGGGTCAGGTTATGCAACACTGATGAACTATGTATCTGCTTGTGCCTCGCCTTTACCTTTTGTCCGCAGACACAAGTTCATGAGCAGAGCTGCAGCGTACTCCAGGGTGTAGTCACTCAGGCAGTCTGAATCCTGCAGCTCATCCACCAGCCAGCCAATCAGGTCATCTGCTATCATGGCAGTCTGCTGGCTCCTCCTACACGACATGTTGATAATTGATTACAAGCGACTTGAAGTTAAATACTGGTGTTCCTCAATGGCACTGTAATGAATATCTGATGTCTGATCACATTTAACGAGAAACTGTCAGCTGTTAGTGGTTAGCATTAAATTAAAAATATTTGAGCTTTTCAAAAACTTTCAAAGCTCTCCTCTATTTCTAGTTCATGTAGATTTTTTTGATATTATAGGCGATCTACAAGCTGAGAAAATAAGGTATCCTCTTTTTGGACTATTTCTTTACATTAAAAATGCTGATAAACTGATTTATGGGAAAATTAAAATATCTGTTATTGTTATTGTTTTCTCTGTGTAGTTTCCAAACAATTTTTTACTGAATTGAAATTGTACTAAAATCTAACTTCGGCAAACTTAGCCCAAGAAGCTGACCTGAACAGATGAACTGCCCAAATAATCCTGTATTATAGTATTAGGTGTTTACACTGATGTTTCAGCAGGACTGGAGTCTCCCTCACTTGGAAAAATAAATCTCAAAGGTGTTTGGTTTACCTGAGGCTGAGTTTCTGCAGGGACACCAGCACATTCTCTCTGGTCAGGGAGTCTTTTTCCTCTGTCCTGAGTGCCTCTGTCAGCAGTTTCAACAGAATCGGGATTTGGGAGAGGTACACCCGACCTGTAGGTATTGACACAAGATTAGCCTGATAATGATGGCAAGAAAGACGACTTTTTATAGGAGTTACTGACATTTTAAAACCTCACTATGCAAGTCATTTTGTATTAAAGTACACCCAATTTTTATATGTTACAAGCAGTGACTTCAATGGTGAAAATTACAAGTTTAACAAGTTTTTATAGTAAACCCATGCAAAACAACGGCTAAGTGAAATTATTAATGTTGGGTAAAGATGGAGCAAAACTATTTCTACCATCCAAGCCCCAACATGTTACTGAGTAACTGATTACACTCTTTCAAAATAATCTTACCCCAACCAATTTACTACATCATAGAGAGCAAAATTCATGTCAGCACAAATGATATTTGTCCTTTAAATGTCCTCCATAGTAACTTTCATGCTGCTGTTAAGGATCGTTAGCGGTTTTAAATCTGAACAGAGAGCTGAAGATAAAAGGTTTTTCCATCATACTACAAATGATTCCAGTCAGGCTCATTCATCTTACAGACCAATGATGATGTCTTACGAAATGTAATGCCAGTAGAGCACTTACCCTCTGCAAGGGATGCGAATGCATTGATGAGACGAGCCACATACTGACGGACAATCTCGTTCTTTGAACTCATTAAATGAAGCACAGTTTTCTATGAAAAGATCAAATAGAGAAAAGTTTAAATTACTCCTATTCTATCTCGATAGTTACTAAGATTTCAAGATTTTGTAAAAGGACAGTGTCAACCCATTTTTTCATGCTTCTCTCGCCTCGCAGACTTGTGCAAATATGTGGACCAAAACATTTGACACTTAGAGAGAGTTTTATAACATGACATTTTTCTTATAACTGATGTAGAGCAGAAATGACGTATGTTAGACAGCCAAGCAACGTATACTGCAGCAAATAGAGTGTAATTCTTTCATAGACAGTGTATATCTAACTACTTCACCAAATTAAATACAGTGCTTAAGAATGTGACTGCATTTACTCGTTTTTACCATACCTTTGGTCTAACTCTCACTTGAGGAATCTTTCAGCTGCGTGCCTGCATGTCAAGTGTTAGGGTGGTGCTGACTTGATGATAGGAATGATTTTGTAAGAGTCATGTTTGAAAGGCGGATTATCTCAAAGTAAAGCATCCAAGAGAATAACTGTAAGTTCTCAAGAATCCACTCACACAGTTTAAAAGAACTGGAGGGGGCATGATAACAGTGATAATATAACCCCCCATTGGTACACGAGCTGACCAGCTCATTGGGGAGTTTACTACTTCCCATAAATAGTATGTCTACGAGTGGGGTTGTTAAGCTTTTGGGCTTGGTCAAACACAGAACATTTCTGGTTGTGATTTTATTACAAGTAACTTAAGCCCTTCCTCATTTATTGTGGCTCTCTACAGTAAATGGTGTCATTAAGAGGTGGCTCAGAGCACCGTTTTAAGTACAGAGACAAAGAGCTCAGGTGTGAGGTTAGGATCACTTACTCCTCTGTAAGGGGATTGTCTTCAACCAGGCGCCCTAGGACTAAAGGCCAGGTGAGGCAGAAAGGCCTCTGAGAGCCTTTGGGGAGGTTGAAATTTGGAATATAATCAGGGTTTCCTGGTCAAGCCTTTTGTTAGGTAAATTGCTCAAGAAACTACTACCTGATCTGAGGCCGATAACTTCTCGGAACAGTTTTCCAATCAGAAGAAAAAATGATCGTTAAAAGTAGTTTATGGTCCACTGGTCCATTTATGTAAACTAAAGGTGAAGTTGCAGATTGCAACTCTGTTCAATGTCCACTTTAGAGTGAGAACCTGTGTTGTGTTCAGTTTGTCCATTATGGGCTACACAACACAACAGACACACACACATACCTTAGTTTCAGGGGATTATGCCCCATGATAAATAAATTACGCATATTATATTCCATTTCTGCGATATTCTGCAAATGGGATTCCCCTAAATTCTTGACACTAGACCTTTAAAACTACATACTTTGTAGCTAATACTGTGGTTCAACAGGTGTCAAGACATTATAGAAGAAGTACTTAAATGATGGGAAACCGATGTCAGGGCTATTTGATGATTTTTCCAGTGCTTACTTCTAGTAACTATTAATCATTATATTCAATTTTCTTAAAAAAAGAAAGATAATGTGTCTCTATTTGACAAAATAGTTGAAAGAATTTTTTTTAGGTTGACAGAATTTTCAAATAAGAGAAAAGAACTTTTACTTTAGCTCTTGTAGTTGCATGAAATATATCTTTGTATAAAAAAAAATCCCTCTATCATTTCA
The DNA here is from genome assembly GCA_029783725.1 of Acanthurus tractus. NCBI lineage: Eukaryota > Metazoa > Chordata > Actinopteri > Acanthuriformes > Acanthuridae > Acanthurus > Acanthurus tractus. The sequence continues at coordinate 12,282,227 of JAQNCA010000025.1, forward strand.
GTTAAAATCAGTTTGACATTGTGGAAGAAATCCACCATAGCATTTGCTTCATAGTGATAAAACAGGCCACAGTGTAATTACATTAAAAACTGTAGTTCTATGGTCCCACCTGTTTGGTGCTGTAGCGCTCCAGCAGATCGTTGCTGATATAGGCCTGAAGCACTGTGTCTCTCTGTTCACCAGGCAGTGAGCGAGTCAGTCTCTAAAAAACACATGAAAACCAGACCCATCACTAAAGACTGAACAATGCTGACTGAATAGGAACGATACCATCAACTCCCTCCTGTTCACAACTGCTGTAATTACATGCAGCCCACAGTAAAACCTACAGTTTTTATTCTTCTCCTTATGCATAAATATATACTATAAATATAAAGAGCTGCTAAATGCTTTTGTGTTAACATGATAAACTGTTAGCTAGGCAAAAAAAAAACCAAAGACAGGGAGTAAACTCACAACAAATGGGTCGAGGTGCTGTAATGCCCATGAATTGTGCATCACTTACAACCACTATCTGCCCCATCTCAAGGTCTCATTCACAAAGGCATTGAGTTTATGATGTACAGAACAAAGACACCCATACAATTATTCAGCTGTGTGCAGTCTACCCTTTATTTGCACTTTTCCATGAAAGGCTGCCTTATACTCAACTAGCCACTGTTTCTGGGCGAGGCAGTTTATCAGTTTAGGATAGGTTGAGACTAAGGTTCAGGTTTTTTGAATCCCCACTGTGATTGCAGTAATAACTAATCTGAAACCATTAAACTATGTAGAATATGACTTATGACATTAGAGGTATATATTATAAAAGACTAAAATTATTCACCCAGCGCAGTGCTTGAAGCAGGAGGGATCTGAGTCTGTCTGGGCCCTCAACCAAGTCTTTCTTAAGCTTCTCATAGTCCAGTGAGGGTAGCATTGGAACCTCCTTGGATTTCCTGGTGATAAACAGGTGGTTCATGATTCATTATGGCACTTGTCTATATGATTAGCAGACAGCGCCTTTATGTAAGACTTACTGTGGCGCAATGGATGCTCGCAACATCGTAGAGGCCTGTAGAGGGGAAAAATGAAGAAGACAAAGAGAAACAGAGTGTATTTTAAAAACTGTAATTCGAGAAAGACTTTATAATAAATTTAGTATAGGAAATGTTACCAAGGTGACCGTTCATCATTTATCATTCTCACTATGTTATCAGATGTCTAAAAACAGGCAATAGTATTTTTTTGTACATGCACATATCATGCTTGTGGTGCATGCTCAATCCCAGAACATTCATAACTGTTTGGCGATATTGCCCATGCAGTCAGTGACAAGAAAGCTACATAAGAACTGAGGGATTATAAAGTACTTAAGAGGGCAGGTTAATGTGAAACAGCCATCCCTGTACTGCAGGCCTGCATTGTTGTTTTTTGAAAAAAACAAATGAAAGCTGCTCAAGAGAATAATTCATCACCGTGGTGAAGGTATGGGTGCATAAGGAAGGATGAAAGAACTAATTATCAGGGTTTCTACTACTTAGAGGGGGTTTTTGGCCCTGAAATCCAGTCTGAACCCTAGGTGGTTAGGGCTTCAGTGGGAGCAGTGTAGGGTTGGGGGCTGGGATCCATTTGTCTGAGGTTTCAGGTGGTCTGGCTACATTTTTGCTTTGGTGTTCAGCAGGTAATATGGAAGTGGAGGAGAACGCTGATACTTGGATTCCTTTCCAAATTCCTTTCTTTCTAAACATTTTAGTTGCCCTGAAGAATGCTGAAGGGCAACAGGACATGATTCCCTGAGACATCTAACACTGAGGTACCCTGACTCTGGGGGCACCGATAAAAAGTGACACCTAACATACATACAACACACCCTTGCTGAATGTACATATAGTGAGGTCAACACACTAAGTTTTTCTACCTGTGAATACTTTTGATTTAAGATCAAATTTACAGATTTGAGTGACACAATGTAAAAGCTTGACCTGGATTCTCGGACAATACACAGTTTACATAAGAGGCGCCTCTAATTGTTCACCTCTGCATCATGTATTCTCAACATTTACTCTTTTACAACCATGAGGACAACAACTAAAAGCCATCAATTGTTGATGTTATTGTATAGGCTGCTGACTTTGCTCCCTGACCCTTCCTAAGTTTCTCCCCTGCAGCGGGCTAATACACAGCGGAGTAACAAACTCAAACCTTTGAGCGCCAATAAAACATTACAAAGGCAGAAAAAAGTCTGATAACTACGGTTGATTGCGGTTTTCTGTAATATAAAACTGTTTATTTTGGCTGTGGCTGAATTTTATTTTTTTCCCATACAGCAGTTAAAGGCTTGAGCTGACATTTCATGTGAGTTATTATTTAACTTGTTATATCATATGTTTAACCTGAGTGCCTGCTATCTATGGTGTTAAGAACTGTCCCAACTGTTTTAAGTGTTCTTATTGACTGGTTTTAAGTAATTTAACCCAACCTGTTTGTCGATTTCAGCCTGAGAGAAAGGTTTTTACATCAAGGCACCATGCGTTAGCCATTCTTGTGCTGTCATATTGTCTAAATTCTTTGAAAATCGGTACCTTCAAACAAACGGTAAGAGGAGAAAACTGATGCTGACAGCATTTACTTTAAATAGAAGACTGACAGATAGTCAATAAGGAGTATTGAGAGAAGGAACAATGCATGAGGTCTATGAGAACAAAGTATTTAATGATTAGGTATGCTTTGAAAGAGACGTTCCCATTTTGCTTAACAAGTGCCCTGACAAAAGGGGTCTTTCTTACAACAGACAAATCCAAACATCCTTTAAAACTAGGGCAATCTAGCAGAAACCAGAGGAAAATGGCAGGGAATGTAGAGTTGAAAGGCAGGCCAAGAAATGTATATCAGTAGTCTAGGAAGAGGAGGTGAGAAGAGGTGGAGGAGGAGAAGGAAAAAGAAGACAAGACACTGTGAGGCACAAGCAGAATGAGAGGCAGGAACCTGAGCGATGACAGAAAGTAAAATGAATACATGAAACTTACATAGCCATCATCATAGGGACTCATAGAGTAATACCCCTTTTTGGACAAAAGCATCACACACACAAAAACACACAAAAGCAGAGAGAGGTGATCAGTTCAAAACAGAAAGAAACAAGATTTCACCAACCAGAGTTCAACAACACAATGAAGGCCACTGACAACAAGCGTGATTGTTGTGGGTTTAAGAGTGGACAGTGTCAGTTAAGTCAAACTGTAAGAGCTGTGAAACAAAGGTAATGAACATGAGAAAAACTTCACTCACTTTTTGCTGTTTAATTTGAAATGTTCTTTTGCATGCAAGCAACCATTAAAGGTTGTGTAATTCTAACCAGTGTAGTCATGAGTATTTAACTTTTTAAATATGCCTTTCCACCAGCCTGTATTAATGCATCACCAGGATCCAGTCACCCATTTCCAGGATGCAAACTGCAGGATTACAATATGACTTACACAATGTGAAGAGGACAAAGGGAAATTTTATGACAAATAAACCCTCCTTTTTAAAACAGATTTTAAAAATCCTTTATAATACTCTGTCAACTCAATTAGTATGTGTGACATAATACCCTGAGAACAATCTTCTCTGCTCCTTTTAAGGTGTAAGACTGTGGCTCCTATCAACAGTCCCCTCCCAACATGGCATTTTCCAATGCCTGGACTGAAATCATCTTGCCTTGGGGCTTTGTGTTTTGTTTTTCTTTTGCCAGTGAGGTGTGAAGGGAAAAGAGGGACAACAGAGTAGTCTGTTTGCTTTCACTCACAGTGCCAGGTCTGGTGAAGTCAGTGCTAGGAGCCACAGTCTGTCGCATCTGGCTGCTGAACAGGCGAACATACACACTTTGCAGGTACTCAGGGGAGATCTGAAAAAAAAAAACAACAACAAAGCAGGGCTCTTGAGCTTTAAGATACAGCATGCGAGCAGGGCTGCCATTTTAGTTTCCATCTTAAGAAGCCATGTTACCTAGGGGCATGTGTGTGCAAATTAAAACTTAAATAAAAAGTTTATGGTGTTTTGAGTGAATGCTTGAAACAGTCAACTTTACACGCCAAGCAGTCCAAGTTACATCAGCTGGTGATCTTATTTGTGTCAGATGTTGCTCTTTGTACCTGTAGCCTGTGCGTCACAATGCCTGTTTGTCAGCCCCATATTATGTCCACCTACCATTTTTCCACTGACGGTGGCCTCTAATGAGTCAACCAGCTCAGCAGTGATTCCAATGAGGTTGTGGTAGTCGGCTTGCATCTTGTTGAATTTCCGCACATAGTTAGTGATGCGCCGGTCCGACTCAACCAGCTGGAGCTGCAACTGCTGTATGGCCTCTGAGTCGTCATACAGACAGACACAAAGGTTATAGGGAAACAGGAAAAACAAACAACATTTGATTATATTTGACATTCTCTGTGTAACACTAATTTGAAAGTGTAGAATGGTATAGAAGTTTAGAGGTTTATTGTTCTTTCAAAAAGAGTCGAAAAGTCTTGCACTACAAGTTTTTAACGCCTATCTTTAACCATTAAGCAATTACTTATATTTTAAAAGGGTGTTTTATGTGACATTGTTGAGCTAAATGCATTACCATCCCTTTCTTTCTTATAGTGCGGCTTCCAAATGTGGTAATCTTAAGTGATGGGTGACAATAAAAAGTGTAATAATTACAACATACAAGTCCTTCAGACTTACCCTATCTTATTAATCATTGTTTATTACCTTGACTTGTATACCATTATAGCATTTGGGTACAATGACTCTGTAGAAACAGTACACAGCACTGATCTCACCTCTGTATTAAAGATACAAAAGATTCAAAAGATAAAAAGATACAGAAGTATCCGCTGCTATACCACCAGACTACAGAGCAGCTTCTTACCTCAGGCTGTGAGATTACTTAATGCACCATCTGCACTCCTCCACATTTAACAATTTTACTTTTATTTTTTCTACAATCAATTTATCAATCAAGAGGGAACCTTAATTTAATTTCATTATGCAACCTGTGGCATATTGACCGATAAACTTCCTTGTTTCCTGGTATCCCTGTATATGACCTGTGCTAACTGATAATTAAATGTTCCACATAAGCACCTTTAATTATTCTGATCATTAACAATGGCATTATAAATAGAACTCTAAATCATTTTTTGACAATCAAGTCCTTAACTTATTTTCTTATCAGGGTGTTTGGGGCTCTAATTTGTTGTCATATATATTATTATTTATTGAAGGCTGTCACTCATCACAAGGCAAGACTGAACTTTGTCATTTGTGATTTTCATAATGAAGAGTTTTATTACTTTTATTGGAAATATTTTTCCATTCCTGTACAGAAATGAATAAGTATAGTCTCAAAGTCAAACAACACTACAGTGGGAAAAAAGATTTTTGATAAGCTAATAACACCCCAAAACAATTAACAATGAGTGAGCTTTAAAGAAAAGCTCCTGTGGCCAGCCTCTAAGGTCCGTCTGGGTATTCTGGACAGCATATACTCCAGGACTGGGTTTTGGAACACATCTACAAAGGGTGCCGCTTGTTCGTGAGGGAGCTGACTGAAGCCTCAGAGATAATTTTCAGAGCAACCAAACAGTTGTTAGCCTCTCCTTGATGAACTTGATAAACAGAGACGTGGCACAAGCAGTTGTGACTTGATTGCGGTAGCCTATGCCACCCTAGAATAACGCGTCAGAGATGTGAAAGTTCTCACATAGTTTCTCATGCATTTCCCTCCTCCGTGTGACAAGGAGTGGTCATATCCTGAACATGTGTCTAATCACCACAGGTTAGACACACTTCAATACTTAGTGAACATGACACTGAATAAGTGCAGAGTTAAAAATCTTAGTCAAGATAAATTGTAATCTAAATTAATATACATTAACCTCCTGAGCTTTTATTTGGTGTGCTTTTTTTTATTTCTCCTCGCTATTTGGGATATGTAGGACCTACGTTTTTAACCCTAATACGTATAATAAGTTATATACCAATTAGTTTATAGTTTAGTTATGAAAGTATTATAAGTGTAGTTGTATTATTAACAAACTTTGTCTTTGCACAGGAAGTAGTTTTTGCAAA
>JAQNCA010000025.1:12322901-12337688 GCA_029783725.1 Acanthurus tractus
TATTATCATCATTATTATTATTATTATTATTATTATTATTATTATTATTATTATTATTATTATTATTATTATTATTAACATAATGAAACTAGACTAGACCTAAAAATGTTGTTTTTTTTTTAATTTAAACTTTACCACTTCCTATTTAGGTCACAGATAAATCAACATCCAAAAGTGCTGTTTGGGTTGATTATAAAGTACTTGTAAAAACAGGGGAGGATAGAGAGGATAGGACTGAGTATATTCAAATATATCCTTTCTCCTCTTTCTAAAAGCTGTGCATGTATTCTCACAAAGTGGACTGACCTAGCAGCTGACATCATGGATCGGATGCTCCAAACAAACAAACAAAATCTCTCAGCTGCATGTGCTGTATCAGACATGTGTCTAAGCTTTATTATTAGAGAATAAAAAGAAGCTTAGTTGTTAACTCAGACATCGTGAACTCTACATGACACAGGGTTCAAACAGAGGTTATTGGTTCAAATTAGCTAAAAGATCTACAGAACTGACTAGGGTTATTTGTTATGTGTCAGGCATGATCCACTAGGGGGCAGTATATTACCTTGTTCTGGAGATGCTACTGTCAAGGATAGAGTAAATGACTAGAGATATGACCCTCTGATGAACCACAAACCTGCTGGGAGCTCAGTGGGGCATTGCTGGTTGGTTAAATGCCAACCCTCCACCTGGAGAGGAGAACAGTGACAATAATGCATTTGTATGCGTGTGACAGACTTTGTCTTTGACAAAGTGTTTGTGTTTGCATGTATTCAGTTTTGAAGTGTGGTTTATCATGTTTCAGACTGGCGAGCAGTACAGCAAACACACTGTCATGTGACCCGATCTTTCAGGTGTGTGCAGGGTGTCTTGTCCTTCCTCATTCCTAAAGATCAAACATTGCAAACATTTTCCTCACAGATGGAACTAAGCCTTTTTATGAATTTTGCTGCCAGATCACTCCTCTAAACAACAACCCCCCCCCCCCATTCTGGACTTTTTTAACCCCTCCTTTTTGGCTCTCTTTCTTACTTCCCCACCATCTCTTTATTTTGTTTCCTTACAAAAGCCAGGGCTGGGAGGCACATGATTAGGCTGCCACTAATTGGTATCAGATTCACAGGTTTGGATCAGCACCGCGCCGGCTGGAGCCAAAGCATTGCTCACATCTGTAGAGAGTGGGTCACCGAGAACCCAAGTGTGTCGAACTGCTTGGCCCACCATCAGTTTCTCTTCACAGAATTGCAGGCCTGCCATCACGCACAGTGCTCCGGGCCAGACGAGCTCCAAGCACACACATGTATGACAGCTTTCATGTGAGAGCCAAACTCTGATCAGAGGACCTCCATATTGACACCTTTCATGGTTTGTTAGCACCTTGACAGTGAAGAAGCAGGACAGCTGAGAGGTCTGCAGTGTGACGGAAAGAACCGGCCAGCGTGGAGAGAAGGTTAAGGGAGGCAGGGCAGACAAGCGGATTAGGGAATGGGGTCTGCCTGCCATATTTTCTGGTTTTTGTGGCCTCTAGACACAAAAACTCACATGCACACACTCACGCAAAAAATCTAAACAGAAAGTACAGACACACACACTTGCACTTGTAACTGTTAATGCATTCAGTCAGTCAGCAGTGAGTTTTCTGTGGGTTTTTGTATAATGAGGGAAGAATTTCATGATTGGCCACGTCACTGAATTTGTCTTGGCAGAGCACCCTGGTTGGTTTTGACTTTATCGCAGTGACATGGTTTGGCAGACTGTGTGTGTATGTGTGTGTGTGTGTGAGGGGGGCTAGGTCGACTGCTATGTTTTGTACAGCTTATGGTGAAAACAAGGGGAAAAAAAAAGAAAACAGAAACAGAACAAGAAATGCATGAAGACACCTGCATGCTCACATCACATGTCCTCTTTCCCCAAGGGACATCTTTGACCCAGAAAACAAGTATCTAGCAGGTTGTCAGTGGGTAAAGGATGGTTTGTGGCCATTAAGTTAGTGGAGCGATAGCATGCCCACCTCAGTACACAGACTTCAACAGCAACAAATACTTGGGAGGCTGCCACGGGATATGAGACAGCAGCCACAAGGGGTTTCCTGCCAATAATCTGAAGTTTTCTCTAACGTCAAAGACTTGGCCACTTCAGCACAGCCCCTCTTTTTCTTAACCCCTTATTATACCTGACAAGATCAGTAAGAACACATTTGTTTAAGACAAGGAGGACAAGGACAAGGATGGCTTGAAACACAACTATCCAGCCATACCTTTGAGGCTTACAGTGTCACCAAACCTTAAAAAGATTCTAGCCATAGTGCTAGAGCAGACTGATGCATATCCATGCTAATGAGAGTCACCGGGCAGCAGCTGAAATTTGTGACTAAACATATAATGATACCACATAACAGTGTTCACATTTGTGAACACTGTTAACAAAACATGTCAGGGACATTAATTAAAAGCCTTGATCTCAAATCTCTAAATACTTCAACTACAGATATTTTATTAGAGTTGTAACATATTAATCATAATTCTCTGAGATTGGAGATACAATTAGCATGTACATGTTTTGATACTGTTAGACTGTGAGTCTGTCGTGTCTCTATGAAATCATAGTTGAAACTCGGATCATAGCTGACAGTTGTGGATGTGTGAAAAAGAGTGTTGTAAAGAGCAGGGCTAATATCTGTTCACTCAAGTTGCTTAGTGCAGCAACAGGTTTTAATGGTACAGAGTGACTGACAAAGAAAAGCCATATCAGGGTACCATCAAGAGCATTTGAGGTTGAATTTGAAGCTTTTTAGGCTAAATAGTTATAAAATGCTGTTTTAATGTTCACTCAGGAAGGCAGATTGTTTAAAAATTCATTCTGCAGATATTCTGAGTCGGTTGGATAAGTAGAACTGACAACCTCCCAGTTACGGACCAACTATCTGTAACTCATTGCAGACTTCTCCGGTTACACCCCCCTGCTGGTGCTCTCCTGGTGGCTTCCCAAAATTCTGAAGACCTCTTACTGCTACTCTGGCTCTTCACTGCTGCTTCCCCACTGGTACTGTCTGTGTCACCCTCCTGCTGCTTCTCGAACAACCTTCTGACATATTTTTCAACTAGCTCTCTGTTTCTCATCCACCATCTACTTAGCGCTCCTCTGTCGTAAGGTGGATGGTGGCTTCCACGATGGGGAGCAGAAATTGGAGAATGTCAACTGGTATGAGAGGAGACTTGTGTATGACTTTCTCAAAGAGCCAGTGCTGAGATTGACTGACGTATGCTTGTTAAGGGATGTTAAACCTCATGATCAGAAAATGTCTTTCGGACAGAGTGGAGGGTGTACGCATCCCAGGGGTTTTAATCAAAGATCCCAACCAAAGGCAGAAAATCTGACTCAAGATCTGCATACTGCATACCCTGTTGGATCGAAATGCCTCTTTATCAGTTATTGGGATCTACAAGCACAATGTTTGAATGTCTTGTCTGGTTTGTTCCTCAGACATACCCTTGCCACTGCAAAAAATAAAAAACAAAAAAAACATTTCATATTCTCAGTACCTACCACAGAGAGCATAGAGACACACTCTTGCTGAAGAAAAGAAACCTAATTTATTTTTCACATTTAATTTCTATCTTCATATTTGGCAAGCAAGCAACCTAAAATGGCACCAGTGAGTACAGATAGGAGGCATATGGTGACTTCCAACAGTGACATGCCCCAGTCTGGTATTTGCCAGCAATTTGTAGACAGCTTTTTATTTCAACCTTTCATCAGATAACACACTACAAATCAGAAACTTTGATTGGAAGGGACCACTACAAGGCAGGAGAAAGGGGGGGGAGGGTGCCATTTAAAACTTATTGTTTCCATTCGTTTTGACTGACGTTCATCTCGCCGGCTCCTTAATAGAACCATAGTGAGGTCAGAAAGATTGTTATGTCACTTTTTTAAAAGCTTTTCCTGGAAATACAATCCCTTGGCCATTTTACTAAACTTGAGTCACCCTATCCTTACTCTGTGCCCTACGGCAGCCCTCACACTCTGAACCGCTTCCAAACACAACAACCAAGGATTGAACACAGCATGAGTAAAAAGTGATACAACATGATCTCCCTTTTTTCTTTTACTTGTCCCCCAGTCTTTTCTATTGCAAGTCTCCCCATCTCCCCTGCTGGCACATCCAAACAAATAAAAACTTGATGTAAGGGAATTGAAGCTATGGGGCCTTGTGCCCCCCCCCCCCCTTATATAAGAAAGAGCCTGGAGACAGGAGTTTATAGCCACCCCTTCACCCCCTTTGCTTCTTGTAATCCCCGGTAGAAACCGAAGAGAGGAAGAAAGGGCAGCGTCTGTCAACCAAAGACGTTACAATAACAGAAAGAAAACCAACCAGCTTATGACACCAAAACCCCTCCATAATCTCGGCTACAGGGGAGGCTTTTTGAACAAGTGATAGGACTGGTGTGTGTATGCATCTGCGTGCGTGGACAGTCCACCAGTTCCACTCATGGGTAACAGATGGTGCCTTATCATTGGCTAGGATCGGCCGCGCAGCACACATTCCTAGACATGCTGGTAATGCCTTTTGTGATGTTCAGTTAATGCTAACTTCACATAGAATTACACACCAAATTACCGTCAGAGCGCACTCATTATTCTATGCATTATCATTGGCAAACTCGTCAGACAAAGCACGCTGGGGAGCGTTTATTGAGATAATGGTTGTCTACCGATTGAATGAGCTATTACACCTTCCTGCGTGCCTTGTTTTTAATTATACATCCACACGTCCGTGTCAGCATACGTTGACACCAGCATGACCCATTTGCGCCCGTGATCGAACGGCCATCACACAAACACGCTTCCTCACCTGGCCGTCCTAAAAGCTGGCCTTTTAGCAGCCTCCCTCCCCCTTCACCCCTTTAATAATGCCCTTTTACTTTTGAACACATTATTAAACACTGTCACTCAGGCTAAATACCAGGAATAGTTGGATATGAGCCTAAACAAGGACGGGGGAGTTCATAGAGTACTCTGAGTGATGGATCTGTTTGAGTCCATAAATATGGGTGTTGTGAATAGAGAGAGAAAGGTAAAAGCTGGGAGGCTGAAGGAAGGTTGGAGGGAGGCCAAATGCATTATGGTTGGGGTGAGGAGTTCACGCTGGAGAGCAGCAGGAGGGCTGATGTTCATTCTGACTGCATGCCGTGATGGCCGGTCAGCCAGAAAGATGATTGACACCTGGCATAACTGACTGGATGACTGACAAATGCAGTGGGCATGTTAAAGTCTCTGGGTGAAATGATGGTGGTGGTGATGATGTCCTGCACGTTTGTGTGAGTGCAAAAGAGTGTGTGCCCGAGCAGATGTCTATGTGAGCTCTCTGGTGTATGAACATATGTCTGAGTGCATGCTGTATTTGTCCGGGTGCATTCATGAATGTGCGCCTCCATGAGGTTTAACTTCTCCCATACACATCTGGAACTATTTTTGCAAGAAGGAACCTTCAGGTAATGTAACACATCCTCAGGCAGCCATACTGGGGTTCTGCTTGACCAAATACAGATACTGAATGCTGGCTGCCTATATTTTACAGAAAGCAGCATGGTTTTCTCAGGGTTTATTCAAGAACAATGAAACATTTTGGAAAAGTTTTTTTATTTTCTTTCCATTTTGGAACTATGATAAATATGCAAAAACGACAACTTGTTTGTCTCAACAATTAATATGAGGCTACAGTCAGGAGATGGTTATCTGGATTATTATGAAGACTAAGGGCAGATGGAAGCCTTCATCTCTCCAAAAGTTACAGTACTTTTCCTCTTACCTTTTAAAGCTCTCTAATTAACACCTCATCTCATCAGGGTGCTCAGATGTTAGCTCGCTCATAAGCTTGCTTTGGTAGATAATTATCAGCTCACTAATTAGTTGCAATGTAGACAAAAAATAGCAAAAAGTAAAAAAAAAAAAAAAAATATCACAAGGGACTTTGTTTGTGTGGGAGAGAGGCTACAGGGATGCACTTTTTGAGTCCTGTACCCATAAGTCTGACAGCTTAAAAGCTGCCAAACACTGCATGGAGGTCTTGAATGAGGGCACAAAATGTTCCACAAAAATGCATTGACATATTTGAATAGCCAACACAGTTTTTTGCTGAATGACATTTCATTGCACTGTGGTAAAAGTTGAGCTCGGTTCAACTTGGATGACCCCTGTTTGCCAGAGGCCTCTGCATCAGGACTTCTGTTGTGCCAATGCAGTTGACGAATTGAAATAAATGAGGAGGCAGCAATTTTGGACAAAATGGTCCAAAATAGCCTTAAACATTTCTGACATTCAACAATAATGTGTTGTTGCACTGCAAATTTTGCCAGCTTGTTTGCATGCTTGGAATTCTAAAAACCACCTGTCAGTTCAGCTATAACTTTCAGGGCAGAGAGGGCAAATTTTGATAAATGCAGCCTAATTAAACTGCAGACTAACTGAAATAATATATATATAGCAATGCTACACTAGAAATACACATGTAACTGACATAATGACTGATGGCACTACCAAAGTGGCCCTAGTACCCCCAGTGAGAGACAAAGCACATGAAAAGGCTTAACCAGAGCTGTGACGGCTTTAGCCTACTGGTTACTGCGAAGAGTGACAGGCTGATGGGAAAATGAGTTTCCAAAGCATTGTGAAAGTAGCCACAGTTTACTGATGCCACAAAAGCAAGGCTTGGCACAAAGACATACACTTACACATACACATACACAAGACACACAAGGATCACCTGCCTGGAGACAGGGTGGATTATGGGGAATTAGGGGGCACTGTGTGACTTGGCACCGAAACTGGGGTCCTGTTGTTGTCGGCGCAGGATCTGAAATTCTGCCAAAGCACACTGACACACTCTTACAATGGAAAGCACACGGATGACTGAGGACATCGATATGAGCACAAGCACAAGGTTGAGACAGACACGCGTTTTGCAATGCACTTATGAGATCAAATATACACAACAACACGGATTGTTCAACCTGCAACACATTATATCTCACACATCACAATGCACATTCGCAGTCTCTCACTCTCTCACTTACACACACACAAACACACATCAGCTCCCAGCAGTGTACATGTGTCCCCTATCCAACAGTAGCAACTGTAACAATGACAAGGCTTAGCAGTGCAACAGTAGCCCCCCTGTAGATTGACATATGAGACTGCTGTTCACACAGTGCAACCATTCACAGCCATAGAGCTTGATAACTCACTTTTAGCCAACACTAACCTGCAGCTGTGCACTGTTATAACTAACAGTGAGGCCTTTACATGAAATGTCAATCTTTATTTAGGCTTTTAGTAACAAGCATATCCAGCTAATGTAAACTGTGATGTGGCTTAGTGGATGACGGAAATAATTTAATATCAAGAACCTGTTTGAGTTCATTATGTAGGGGCCATGATTTAAAAAAAAAAGGTTTATTTCACACTCCCCCATTCTACTAACGTATGGAAAGTAGAAGGACTACTCAAACACAAAGTTATTATGAAACACATCGTACGAAATAGTACATTTAAGTGTGACAAAACCAAACTTAAGATTTACTTACTTCCTAAATTAAGAGCTTTAAAACACATTTGCTTTCATCAGCAGATGGAGTTTGCTGGTTGCCATGAAGATTATTCAGTTATCAACAGTATTAAAATCCCATGACATGATAACAGGTGTGAGGGAAATTTTCTGTTAAACCTCCAGAGAGAAAAAAAAAGGGGACTTTGAGCTTAGCATTCATTAAGCGTTATATATTCTATCATATCATGAACTGTAAGTCACCTCATCCAACGCGATGCAAATGGTTGATTCTAAACTATAACATTAAAATTTTATTCCCAGTGAAAAGTGCACCTCCATGTAAGCTGAATTTCTAGGCGTCTCTTATAAAACACAAGTGCACCCACACCCACACAGACACACACTGCACACATATATTCACAGTTGTAAAACAAACATGGCATACACAAGGGAGGACTTTCACTCAAGAGTAATAGCATGGCTATGCAGGCACACTGAAAATAAGTGGAAAGAAAATGCACTGGATGCCAAATATGCACATATACACGCACCCACACCCTGACACACACCAACACACACACTTCTATGCTTGTGAGGAACCTTGATGACATAAAGTACTTTCTAGCCCCTTACCCCTGCTTTAACCATCACAGCTAAATACTTAACTGTAACCCTTTTTTTTGACTCAAACTAACTTCTAATCTAACCCTTGAAACCAAAGCTGAAACCTCAAACAGCCCTTTGATGATCTGTTCGAAAGGGAGGACCAAATGTTCTCAGTTTCAAAAAATGTCCTCAATCCACATGTTAAAAACTCGCATTAGTTCTCACAAAAAAAGACGCATAAGAACACTCACATACCCAGAAACGCCCACACAACATATATGTAAACATGTAATCTACATTCATGTACGAAATAAAGCTTATATACTGCACAAACACACATGGAACAATACACAGAATAAAGCGTGTGGTATTTACACACTTTTTTTGAGTTTAAAACTATGCAGAAGCACACACTGTTTTGGAGTAGGTATATGCAGGTGGTAGCACACTTGCGTAGACACACACGCACAAACACACACACCTACAGTACACCGTATCATGCATATCTCTCACACCCCCTGCCAGTTGTCAGTCACTGCCTTTCAGCACAAGGCCTGAGGGACTAGATTAAATCCTTCTGGAGACAGGATGACGGGTACAGAGGCCTGTGTAGAACACACACACACACACGCAGACACATACACACTCACACAGAGTGAATGACGGCATGTCCTATGCTAACTATCTCTACATGATAAAACTCAGTGTTCTTCGCTGAGATCTTGTGACAGATTTGCAAGAAGACCGCTTTTCTCATATAATAAATTAACTGTCATTCCAATGTCTCAGCATATAATACTCATAAAACATTGTGTGTTTCTGTAAACAGAAATATCTTAACTGCCCCAAAGCTTGATTAATACCAAGTAACAAATTAGAATCGAAACTTTTAGTCGACTGTTACTGAATCCAGACCGGAAATTAAAAGCCCACCAGTAAATATTTTGTTGTGATTGCCTGCAAATAATGAGGGACAAAATAATGTGGGCTTGTAAACATTTCATTGCCTTGGCCTCCGGGGGTAATATAACCAAATGGCTGATTTAGTCCTTATCCGTGCAATATAACAAATCACAAATTAGTCGCTTAGTATTGTGTGTTGCCATGCTTGACGAACCTCTTCTATTTCCCAGTTAATGATATATTGACAATAGCTAAAGCAATTTCTGTATATTTTTCCAACCTCTTTAATTGCATTATGCCTACATGTGGTAAAAGCACCTCCGAAGCTTGAAAGCTAAGGGCCATTGTTGCAGCGGTATTGTCAGGTGATTTGCCTTGCTGAATGCTTGAAATTGCCCAGTTGCTATGTTGTGATTTGTGCAGTGCTCCTCCACTGGCTGTTGACAAAATGTTGGCAGCTGCAGATGAGTTACAGGCATATTTTAGAGGATACTTTGTTTTTGCTTGTCGCATCACAAAGCGGCAGCAGCTAGGCAACCTCAAGTGAAAGCCTCCAGTCCCCGGGCTTGAGAATGAAAGTTATGCCGAGGCAAAACAGATGGTGATGAGACGGTGAAGCTTTTTGGCACGACGCTCCGCAACTTTTGATGCGCTCTTTTGTTGTTCTTGAACGCCGACGTCAAATGTCTTCCTGGCTCTGCTGCGAATGGTCGCAGCAGCTGTAATAATACTGCATTGACAGAAATATGATGGGTTTATGACCTAGTTCCTGCAGTGAAATGGGGCGGACTACTGAGGGCTATGTGAGTCAATCTGACATCATTTGAAATGTGTGTCTAGAAATTATTTGCTCTCGTAATGTGAGCGCATGTTATAATGGTTGTTATCCTTTATTTCAACCAAAACAGCTGAAGGGGCATATTAATCACTACGTAGTCATTGCATTGTGGGTAAGATGATACACATTTCAATCTGCTCAAAATTGGATGGCTCTGCATGGTTGCTTTGGGAGCAAGAAAGTATTTTATTGACAGATGACATAACGTTATGGCTGCCCCCATCTCTTCTCTCAGATGAAAAATATGCTGTGGATTGATGGCTGCAACATCTGAAAAATCCTCTATTTTCTCACCCAACAAGCATTAACTGAACTGCCCCCAGAAGAGAGAACTTGCTGTCAAAGATAGTTATGTGCCAATATATTTATGACACTTATGGCGGCAGATTTCTCCTGGGGAAGGAAATATTTGGAATATTCAAACTTGCATTTTTCTTTAGTGCGAGTGTGTGTAATAGTCATCCAAGCTCTGAGGAGACCTCCAGCACTCCTGTGTCCTTGGGTTTCAAATCCGCATGTGTGACACAGCACCATCCACCTCCAGTATTATTATGTTTTTGATGAACAGGCCATTCGGGCGCAGTCCAAACTCAAGGGCACAGCCCATCTATCTGCCATCTGTCAGCAACTTGTCATCTGGCTGTGGTAATTACACAAGCATAAATACAGCCAAGAGACAGAAGTTTGACGGCTGAATGAGATCTATGTGGAGTGTATTTCTGTGTGTCTCTGGTGACCTAACAAAATACTAGAAAATACCTCTTGTCTTGAAGCTTTCCTCTCAGGAAGTGACCACCGCTGAGTTGGATGTGGCTAAAGCCTTTGACCTTTAATTCCTCGCCTTGTTGCTTGGGTGGTGACCTCTAAAGCAGGCTGGGATTTGGGACTTAAAAATAAAAGGCTGTAATGTATAGAGATGTGTAAGTGAGTTTAAGTGTGTATTAGTGTGTGTGTGTGTGTGTGTTCAGTGGAAATTATACAGATGCAAAAAGACGAGTCTTGCACTTATCATATCATATTTTTCGACACATCTTTGTGTAGTTTTTTCTCTTGATTTTAACCTCTGAGGTTGGGGGGGTCAACCTAGTAAAGTACATGACAGAGTAAAATGCTAATGAATAGGTTCATTTGCTTTAACTTTAATTCATCTGGGGTAGATTCACCAGCTCATCTAACGTCACAGAGTCTGCAAAAGAAAAACCTGTGTAAGATTTTAGTATCTAGTATTGCTAAAAGAGGCTGCACTGGTAGTTCTTCTGGCCAAAGTGGTTTGTTTTTCTTTACATGGCTCTTGCAGTTTTCTTTGGGATACGATCTGACATCGTTTTTAGTGAAAACTTGTTTCTTTGAAGCTTAAATTGCCAGAGCTTCCCAATTCATCTGCAAGCTGAATCTCCTTTAAAGAAAATTAGACTTCTTTCAAGAGACATTCACTGCTTTCACAAGGTAAGAAAAACAGCCGATGAATAAAGATGAAGAGAGGATGGTTTTATGCAAGAACATCTTTTACCAGATATGGGAAAACAATTTGTGTAAGCAATAAAAAAAGACCAATAAACCTGTTGGAGATCATGGAAAGAGACATTTGACTCCAAAGCTCAGCAGAGAGGGTAAAACACCTTAAATCTAAACTCCTGAAATCTCCATTTAAGACTGCTTATAGATTCTTCATCTTTGTGCATCGTAGTGGGAAAGATCAAAATTGTCTGCACGCAGCGTGGGTCAGCTCAGGCTACACAGATCTTACAGAGATTAAATGAAGGCTGATTTACTATCCAAGTACAGAACAAAGCACTGATTTAATGAACTGTTTTCATGTTACTGAATATTCCAAAACTGCTTGGCAATAGGATTTTGAAAATGAGTGTCGATTGGCCGATTGGAGTTTTGCAAAACGAATGCTGGTTGGCTGAGGGATTTTTTTGCAGAACAGCTCCTGATTGGCTGTTGGGATTGTTGTAAAAAGGCTCCTGATTGGTCGAGGGATTTTTGCAAAACAGCTCCTGACTGGCCGAAGGGAATTTTGCAAAACGGCTCCTCATTGGTGGTGGGAAGATTTCATTTGAATTTCAGAATAGTTTCACTTCAAAATGACTGACGCTTGCATGGAGCCACTCCACTCTACTGCTTTCTACTTAGTTTTATCTGGCGCATGTCATCTTGATAAATTTGTACCAATGTGTTTCAGATTTTAAGGTGAGTTATCCACTTCTGGCACGTGTCTTGATGAATCCAATTTGGACTGAGGATAAACTCTTCTTCTTTAGTTGGTGGTGAAATAAAGAAATATTTGAATTTGGTGTTAGTAGTTGTGTTAATTCCCTGAGGCTCTGGTCTTTATGCAGCTTTATGTCATAATGAGTGGGCCAATAAAGGGCAGCCAGCAGTGATAATAAGTATTTAATGTGAGTAAGAAGAATCATATGTACAGTAAAAGTATAGGCAAATTGCCAAAGAAAATTATATTTAATTTAGAGCATCTGGATTTTATGCTAATTAGCTGAATTGTTAGGTTAGGTTTTACAATGTTAATACATATTTTCTGCTTTTCGCCAAATTCCATTACATTTTACTTAAAAAATCGACAATCCTTTGGCTTTACCCATTGAATTTATTTGTCAACATTTCTATAATCTAGCATAACTTCAATCTAGTTTAAGTTTAACTCCAACTAGTAAACTTTTGACACTGGAGTCATTTATAGTAGTTTTTTTTTGCCACTAACAGCCATTGCACAAGCTTCATGAGACATTAACTGCAAACACAAAACTGTTAGTGTAACTGCCATCTCAAACCTGGACTGACTTCAATGTCTAAGAGGAGCCTTCCTTTGTTTTTCTTCCCACCTAAACTAATACATTTGACTTTCAAAGCTTGAGGTAAGGGAGATTTTTCTGCTTATTAAAGAATAAAACAACAGTAAAACTTTAGGCTACTGTGGGAACTTTTAACAAGATCTGTCCAGCTAAATTGTTAAAATCCAGAGAACTTGGTACAAGTGCGATGTCAGAGTGTTCCAGTTTGTCTCTTGTGTATGCATTCTGTTTTATTGGCCCGAGGAAAAACCGTTTAGACTTGCATTTAACTGCAGGACCGGACTGGACTGGGAGCTCTTGTGTGGCTATAGACAGAACACTCCTCTCTTCTTCTCTTGATAGGTAGTTAAAGTTTCAGAGATAAAAGAATTAAAGGGTGTATGGCAAAGTTCCCAAAGCTCAGTGTGGTAGAAGCCTCTAAATATTTCCATTGCTGCTACTCTCTCAGCATCTCCTACGTATTTCCCTGTTGATTCAGAATTCCCCCATTCACCATGTATGACATCAGCCCTTGCTATTTGATCTCTTACTGCAGATGTGTAACCCTGAGAAATTAAGACTTTTCATAAAACCTTGTCAAGCTGTATCTCTGCTTTAGTTTGTGAAGGTGTTCCCTTTCACATCTTTACACTTTCTCTTACATTTCCCTTTTTTATTGGGAACACACACTTACACTGACACTCATACACTGACAACCCTCACTGTCTCTCAGTCACACCTTTGTATTCTGTAAAAGTCTCAATAAACGCTAACCTAATAGTCACTCATCCTCCTCACTTTCACCTTTCTTCTCTCCTTGAGTGCACACCTCTCTCTCTTCTCCTGCTGTGTTTCCCACCTCTCTTGCCCTTCTTCTTCTTCCTTACCACTTATTCTTGAATTCTCAAATGGTACCTTTGCTTGCCTAACCCCTCTCCCTCACCATCAGCACTCTGTCTCTTCCCTTCTCCCCCTCCTGAGTTTGTTTACCAGCCAGTGCTGATTGCTGACCCAGCAGCCTTGCCGTCTCCCCACCACCTGTGTTTAAAACTGTGAGAGGCCAAGGACAGCAGATAGGGGAAACTCTGACGTCTTAACCTTAATCTGATAGAGGTTTCCCTTAGACAGCTTTTTACTGCTATTGTGAATTTGATGCTTGGTTTGTCTAGTCAATTGTTCAAGCCCTTTTGGCAGAATGGAGGACTGGTGTGTTGAAGTCATGAGCCCTGTGTTAATTACAAACAGAAACCTGTGGTTTAGCAGGCCTTTAATTAAAGTTCAGTCAAAATGTTTCTATTTTTATATATTTTTTTAAATTTAATAAACACTGATAAAAAGCAAGTACAACAACCCCCGACGTCCCCTCACACGGTTAGTCACACTAATAGTGTGGGATTGTGCTTAGCAATGTCATGGGCCGGTGTGTTCACTACTTTGTCCCACACTTAAATATCTCAACAACCATTGTATAGACTGCAGAAGTGGCAGAGGGAGTACAGGGGGAGAGAGGTTGTTTAATTGAATATGATCAATATGTAGACCAAGTCAGACCTTGCAGTGAAAATGCAACAACAACATACAAATGCTTACAGAGAGCTGACAAATAGAAATGCAAATCATGCAAATCCAGCAGTCTCATCCCGATGCTCAAACCTGTAGTGATCACCCCAACTGTTGATTGGGTTACTCTTATTCCCGCCACCTTCAGGATCAAAGTGACAAGCAGCTACATGTTTTTGTGGAAGAGCGAGAGGATCACAGAGACACACTGTGATATTCCTAGAAATTTTCTGTGATCATTGTGTCCGTGCAGCTGAATATGCACACCAAGACCAAACTACCTAAATATCTAGATATTATGGGGACGCACGACTGCAGGTACAGTTTTCACTTTAGGGCTGTTGTTGTGAGGTTGGGGTCATCCCCTCTTTTTATGAAAACACTGACTGAGTGTAAGCACACACTTTTGTACAGACATTCCAGATGATGCGACTTTGGTAATCCTCTGTATGAATTTTTTTCAACCATTTAGACTATAATAGCTGTTGCTTTCATTCCTGTGCAGTCTTTATTGGTCTCTGCACACACACACA
>JAQNCA010000025.1:12337788-12352242 GCA_029783725.1 Acanthurus tractus
CACACAATATGAACACAAACACATCACAAGAAAACGAAAGAGCCTACAGTCAATGTAAGAAGTGGACTGCTGTAAGGAGAGAGGGTATAGCTTGAGGGAGCCTAGAAAAGTGCCATAAAAGCAGACAAAAGCGTAACAATAACAACAACCGCAGCCCCTGAGAGCCTTCTTCAATCCTACCTGAATTATTTATGAGCCCAATAAAGTAAAAATAAATATTTATATAGGCAACATTGAAATATTTAACAATTAAATGACATGCTGGTGGTTCACAAAAAGCCTCTTTTGCTTATCAAAAATTCACAGAACCTTTAGACGTTCAGTTGAGAGACTGCTTTGAGTATAACCACATGCAGATTGGGAAGTAAAGTTATTCCATAGTGTTTACCATAGTGTTTTCATTACAAGAGCAGATGCATAAATTCCCTGCTGCTGTTCTTCTGAATTAAAATACTTTAGTGTGTTAAGTATTTGGTATTCATTTATAATATATATATTTTTGATTCAAACATAAAGGTAGTGAGTGGGTTTTTAAGAAGAGGAGATTTCAGTGTGTTCTTTCCCATCTCTGACCTGCTATCTTTGGTCCCTGCTTGTTCAACCAACAATACAAATCAAGGCTGTCAGCTCTGTGCTGGAGAAAATTAATCCTTCTAATTGAATGACCATGTTGACTTGACTATAGTCATTAACCCCCCCACAAACACACTATATCTCTGTTTAGACTTTTATTGACTATTATATACTCCAACATCTCGCTGCTGTGTGTGCAGAAAACCTTTTGGCTGGGCAGCCAAGCTGTGACTGGCAGCTTGGGGTAATGAATTCTATTAAATCATTCCCTCTCTCTTATTAAGAGCACATTAAAAGAGGCCAAAATCTGGGGCAAAGTACACAGAAAGGAGGAAAAACAAACCACTCAACGCAGAATGGATTGGCCCCCTTTTTTTGTTTTTGTGGGACTTGAAACAGGCTGCTCTTTTATTGGCTGTCAGCTCCCACCCCACTGCAGCAGGCAAACAGAGACATGAAAAGAAGTGAAGGGAGAGGGGAACATTTCTGCATTGAGGAGTTAAGAGAGGCTCATCCGGACGTCCTGGGTTAAGCATGAGAAAGACAGGAAGAGAGGGAGAGATGAGAGGAGGGGGAGACAGGGTGAGAAAGAGAAAGGTTTGGAGAGTGCATTAAGTGTAGGGTTTCCAAGAGTGTATGCATTTCAATAGGAAGGGTTTTGTTACTTAAGTGTGAACATGTTTCTTTAAGTTTATGTATGAGTGTGCGTTCATGAGGCGATCTATAGTGTGTGTGTCTACAGATGAGTGTCAGGAGGCAGTAGTTGGAACATTTTACAGGCCTGCGTTTGTCAGTTTTTACCTAAATGCTGCCAGAAAAGTTGAAGTGATAGCCTGTCTCTGTGGAACAATTCCCAGATTACGTATAAGAGACATTAAAATGCCTCATTGTTTGATGTTTCTGGACACATGTACGTGCTGCTCAACAGTTTTTTGGCTGCGCCAACAGGTTGTGTGCATGGATTGCATTTTAGACTTTCACATGCTTTTTTTCTCTGTGATTCAGTGGAGTTTAAATAATTTCTCAAGGGGTGAGTAAGTGTGTGGTCAACGCCAGGCACCCGTCATCCTCAAGCTAACTGAAGAATCTTCTGTTGTTCAACAAGGAAACCCTGTGTCCTCCATGTTTTTTTTGGTTTACTAAAGGCAGTTCTCCATAAAACTAAACTCACTTTCAACTCTTCCTGTGTAATGTTAACTTGTGCTTCCAAGCTCTCTCCCCAAGAACTGCTGTGCATTTCTGAGTCAGTTGTCAGCCTTTACATGACACTTCACATGACACTTGCCCATATGGTGATGCTTGTACAGATGCTTTAATTTAATATTAGCTTGCTTTGTTGATTTTTAACAGTGACACTCTAAAGTGCTGGAAACAAGGAGAAACACTGTTAGGACAGTAGCTTTGTCTACAAATGTTGTGTGTGTTTGCCAGCCTTTTCTAACTGGAAACAGGAATTCATCCATATAGACAGAGGTACAAGCACTACATGTTTGTGGCTAAACAGTTTAGACACATAGTAGGTGTTGGACAGGATATAAAAACTCAGTAACTTTTGCTCTTAACAAAAATGTGTTTGTAGCTCTGAATGTTGGAAAAAGCATAGCAAAAGCTGGCACTGAATGCCTGATCACATTTTTATTTTTTATACTTTTTTACTTATTCCTTGCTCAAAAGGCTTCTGGTTTAAATAAAACCTCTGTCAATTTTAGATTAATGGGGCAAAGTTCTGGCTGTTCTTGTTGAGTTGTGTGTAGATACAGAGCTATGTACTCCAAATAAAGGTTAAAGCAGAACTTAGTTTGAATATGCAGATGTTTCAGTTGTTTAAAGGTGTGTTTTCCATTTCCATTACAAAAGAGAAAGCATCCAGATTTTCCATTTCGATAAAAAACTGAGAATAAACACAGAGAATTTGGTCAAAACATGTGACACAAATATCACTCAGGCTTCTTCTCCACTGAAAGGAAGAAATATAACGGAAGAAAAAAATGTTAAAATGACTTTGCTCAGATCATTAATCTAAAATAATTAGAAATTTTATGTGAATGTTCTTTAACATAAATTACACATTTCCACCTTGTTAACACATTTTTCATTACTGAAGTTATGACTGGTGCACTCTTAATTACATTACTTAATGTCTCCCTCGTTTGCAATGAATTAGTAACTGTACATTTAACACTAACAAGTATTCATTAAATGCTGAAGATTTGTGAAATAACACTGGGGTGAAAATTGGCATTTTACTGGACAGTTTTCTTTGGTCACAATTAGGGTTGCCAACCGTCCCTTAAAAAACGGAATCGTCCCGTATTTGGAAACAAAGTACGGGTCCCGTATTAAGCTGAAACGGAACGCACTTTGTCCCGTATTATCGTGAGAATCAACAGTAGTCTGTAAAATGTCAATAGAAATTAATGAATTATGGGGCGCTTTGTATTGGATGTTACAGCAAATTTATCTCCCGCCTCTCCCGCTCTGTGATTAGTGAGCTGACAGCACCCTGACAAATGAGTATGACGACACAGAATCCAACTTGTCTCACTGGTCCAGTTATTGTCGTTTGCGAAAAAAATACTGGCACAACACAACTAGTATTGTCAACCGTCCCTTAAAAAAACGTAATGGTGCCATGTTGGAAACAAAATACGGGTCCGGTATTTTTATTTCAAGGAGTTGGCAACCCTAGACACAATAAGTCTTAATAGGAAACACAACACAAACTTGTAAACATACACAGAATTAATTAGAGTTAAAGTTAAAGAATAAAAGGCAGGATGTCAATAGTAAGCTTAACACTTTCCGCAGAGAAAATATAACAATGCCAGTAAACAGTTTTTCAACAGAGTGTCCCACTAAACCCACACTGACAACTAGCTTTTTAGTTTTGTCTGCATGTACAGTGGTCTTCAGTGTTGTTTATCCATTTTAGAATAATTTTGTATCAAACTTTATCCTCAACCTTGATTTCCTGTTGTTGCAAAATGGCTGCCAGTGGAGACAACAGGTGGGTCTGGCCTCTGATTCAAAGTGTGGCTTAAAGCCACAAACGCTCAAGGGGGATGAAGTGCCTTTCCTGATTTTCTTTACCCCTTGTTTCTTATAAAAGTTGGATGAGATTGAGCTACAGTTTATCCCCAAATAACTTTATTGATCTTTTTTTCTGCAAGACTTAGATTTGATCCATGTATTAGCTGTAAAAAGTGTCTTCTATCTCGGTTATATTGCACCTTGATCCTGGCTCTCTATATCACTTAAAGACACATGGCAGATTTGTGCGTACTTAGTTCTGCAGAAGGCCCGGTAAACTCATTCCCTTTGGTTGCAGAGATTGAGTAATCAAGCTTACAAAGCAGCCGTGAAGAATGAGGCAACAAAGGCTGTCCCTGTTCTATTCAATTATCTTTCACCCCTGTCTTGTCTCAGTGTATCCCCTAAAACGGTTGTGATATCCTCCATCTCCCTTGCTCTCTGCACCAAACTCTCTCAATCTCTCTCACGTTCACAGCCCCTCTTTTATTTCTGCTCTTTCTCTCTCTAACACACAATGGGTCTCCTCAGCCCGGGTCCTGTTTGATGTTGGACCCCGAACAGTGAAGCCCCCTCTCCCTTTCTGTCGCTCTCTTTATTCCTCTTAAAAATTCTCTCAAATTATTTATCTATTTCAGTCTAGCTGAGGTTCACTCATCGCTATCCCGTCTAAGCTTGTCCCCTCTGTGCCCTTTCCCTTGATAACGGGAGCCGGCTCTGGTCCATCACCACCTCCCACTCAGCCATGGCCCAGGCCTGTGTGATTGACATAGGCTGCACAAGGTTTTTCCCCAGCCCCTCCTCTATGGTCCTCCTGTATCCTCTGTGCTTCTTTTCCTTCCCACAATCCACCTTTGCAGTCTTTCCAAGCCGTGGCATCCAACCATTCTTTAACATTTATCATCATCTGCAGGAGGTTGATAAGATTGATTGAAAGTGACTCAATAAAATCTTCAACTTATTGAAATGTCTTTAAAGTTGCAGTAATGTAACAGGCTCTTTAACCATAAGGAATAAATGACTGGTTGGTACCCTTTTGAAGCGGTATCATCAAACGTGTGCTTTCTTATCAACTCAACATGAAAATAATTAAACGGATGCAGTTCAATCAATTTAAAAATTGTCTGGAGAAGAATAAAAGGGTCTCATGCCAGACTTCATTGTTGTGGTACAATTCCAGAGCTCTTTTCAAAATTACTGCCTTCTTTGTTGTAGTGGTAAAGGATAAAATGTTCAAACTTTACTGTTTTTTTTTTATTGTGAACAAATCCTCTAAAAAGACCAAAACCACAAACACTTAACGCGCTTTCTTGCCTTTTGGTAATCAAAGTAATATAGGACAGGTCACAAATAAATATATATTTTCTTTTTCCAAAACAGGACTAAGAAAGACTTAACTAGTTGTGCACCATAGTTTTCATCACACTGAATTTAAAAGAGTGAAATAAAATGAAAAAATAAATAAAATTTTAAAAAGTGGAGGGACTCATTTCAGCAGTGTATAAATATATACATTTGATACACTATTGAGTATTTTCAGTTACAGGATGGTCATTGTTAAATTAATTTAAAAAAGCAAACATTGCTTTTGCTCAGAGGTGAAGTGCTAGCTCTATCAGTACAGGAGCACATCTCTAATATGTGCGTATGCATGCACACACAGCTAAGTTGTGTCTTCTTTCTAAAGTTCTGTAAAAACCATTCTAAGAAAAAGTTGCAGTGCAGGTAGAGATCAAGTTCATCTAAAAGGCTTTGCTATAAAACCAGCTAGTTGTAGCCTGGAGAAAAAAAATATATAATTCACTATGTTACAGTTTTTTCTTTCACATTGTTCAACTCAGGAGTTAACTCATTAATGAGCTGTTAATTATTAGTGACTAGAGGTTTGTTGCATAGAGAAAAAAATATTTTAGCCTCTAGCTATGGAGGCTAATTTGTGTTTCCAGGATAAATTCATTATTAGTTTGGAGCTTTTTTTCGAACTTACTGTCAAAACATACAAATACAAGATATCACCAGACTTTTAGGGTAATGTTTTGTGATTAACTATTTCAGATTAAATGAAAACTCTGTTTCAAATTACAGCAATAAAAAAACAAACAAATAAATCTAAGAAAAAAATAAAAAAACACTCACATCAAAACCAGGAAAGAAAACCTCTATGATACTTCTGCATCTGTAAGCTCATTGTCTTATTGTTCTCAGCTGTGACCCACACTGTTCTTCCCCTTTAAACCATTGAGTTGATCCCTTGGCCGGTTGGATTCACTGTGAGTGATGTGTTTACGGTTAGGGCTTTGGCCCAATGCACTGCAGCACACAGATATTAATTCTACTGATGGCTTTATCTGCTTTGGGACTCCATGTGTGTACCGTGTGTGTGAGTGGATGCACATGGGTGTGTCTTGCACGTGTCTCAGATTGTGTGAGTACATGTGCAGTACACTTTACTGCAGTCCATGTTGCCATCTGTCTTTTACTATGTAGCCTTAGATACACACTTGTCTCCATCAAATATCCATCTCATGCCGATTGTCCACCTGTGCTCCGCTTTTACGTATAATGTGAATTTGTATGCGGCCTGAGATCATTTCAGTAATGGCCAGCCGTTCCACGTAGATCAGCAGTGACAAGTGTAATCTATCTGTATGGCAGCGACTCCCACTGTGCCCTGCAACCTAATTTACAGCCCATGGGCTCCTCAATAGCAGACACTGCAACACCAACGCAGCACAGCTGGAATACTTTTTTTGAAGATCTTTTCATCTCAAAATGGGTTTTTCTTTCATCCCCAGAAAAGTGAAAATGTGTGACCATGACTATTCTTACTTGTATATGCGCAAAGAGATGTATTTTCAGATTTTTTCTTCTGAAAGGGGAGACGTCAGTGCGCTTGCCTGAAATCTTTTCAAACAAACCCTGGGTCTGAGAGATCTGGTATGTCACAAATCTGAGAACCTTTCACAGGAAAAGAAACATTAAACCTCCGGCACAAGCAGAAATACGATATAAGCACAGAGAGGAGAAGTTTGCATTAGTATAACTACTAATGCTGTGTCAGCCACCGCCAGTTACAAGCAATCAAGCTGACACACAATATGAAGAAATAAAAGATGTTACCTTAACTCACTTTTGGATCCTCCTGAGAGTCTGGGTCTGACTAAGCCCTAAAGATTTATAGCTAAAATTTTTCCTCTTTGTTAACAACAACTATCGGATGATAACTGCTCTCTCTACGGTCAACCAAGCAAAGCCAAGATGTTGCAAGGTTATTGTTTGATAAACCCAGAATTTCCTTATAAGGAAGTAAGAGTAGATGTGCCCTTTTTCATTTTTTACATTTACATTTTTACTTTTTATGTAGAAAAAAAACGTTAAATATTAATCAGAGCATATTTTTTACATTAAAACATGTGCAGGGAGGAACAGGTTGTCAAATATTGATGCTTTTCTGTGCCCCCATGCTCTTCATTCAGACACACAAATGATACCCTTTAGTGTCTGTATGAGATGCATTGGGTTTTCAACTGACTCCAATGCAAGCCCTTTTGAAGCAATAGATGCTCAAGGCAACTTCAGTGTCCATTCACTGTAATCCAATTTTAACTGTACCTTGTGTGTCTGTAAGAGATGTCCAAGAGATGATCTGGGAATGAAAACAGGTTGTTCTGCTATGGCAGACAGCATTCTGACCTTAAAATTGAATACTGAAGGTAAATCAAAGCAGAAGATTTGTTGGTGTCACTCCATCACAGAAGCAGTAAATGCCTGCAGTCACCAGTGAAGGAGAATTCCCTTTTGTTAATGTCCAGACGGATTGCTGATTGAGTTGTTTGGCCATAGAAGATGGCAACACTTCCTATATAAAATCACCTGTGCCCTTTCTCCTCACCCTCTGTTCCCTCAGCAACATTTCATATGATGTCTACTTTTGCTGTCTTAAAAGAGTCCATGTCCCTTGGTTACATATTTTATTTAGTTTCAGATGACGGCGCCCATGCAGCACCTCCTGGTTTTGAACAGCTTGCTGTGTAGATCGTCTAACCAGTAATGCAAAAAATATGTGCCGATGAAAACAGCCCTTCAATTGTTTTGTCTGGGGAAGAAGGAAAACAAGAAAATTCAAAATGATGAAGGAATACACCGCCGAGCTGCCACTGCCCCAGCTACACACCACTCCCAACAAAGCTATCTGATGGCACTGGGGAACCGTAATGTTTGTTATTCACGTTAGAGAGTCAGATCAGAAGAGACAGCTGTTCTCTTCCTAAACATTTTTGATATCAAAAAAGTCAGAAAGGTCACAAGTTTCCCCTCTGCAGTGCTTGTCATCCTGGATCATTATTCACTATCCTCACGGATGACTCTCTCAACAACCATGTACACAAACACACTCTCACACACACACAATTTGCTCTGACAGCAAAAATAATCTCACTGTTTGAATCAAACCTCTGTGGACAGAATTCCAGATTTTTTAGCCAACTTGCTGTCCTTTAGTGTGTGTGTGTGTCATTGTTGTCTTTTGTTAGTGTGCTGAGCTACTCACGAGATGGTTATGTTGTTTTAGTGACTACTGTTTAGTGACTACTGCAAAACTAAGCTATTCCCACATACTGCCCATTTACATAGTCGGGAAACAACTTTTTGGTCAAAAATGTCTTAAGGAAAGATATTGACACAGACTGATCTGACCCAGTGTAGGTGTGTGTTAGCATACAAGAACTGAATATGAGGACAGTAAATGCCTCTTATTTTTTTTTAATTCTGTTTTTTTTTTTCTTTTAAAGCTAGCTCAAGGCTAACAAAGTAATATTTTGGTTTACTCGTAACAGCAGCGAACTAACTAGAGAAAATGTGATCACACAGTGGTAGTTCTTGTGCAAACAGTAGGGCCAGATAGCCCACATGTTAAATCAATGTGCAAAGAAGGAAATATTACCCCACAGCAGATGACTGAGCATCTCACCGTCTCTCTCTTTTTGTCTTGCTTTATCAACTTTCTACTGCTCTCTTTCCTTTTATATAGTGTCTTTATTATTATTTACCGCTGTTATGTAGCAAAGAACTCAGTTAAGTGATTGCGGCAAAAAGAATAATGCGGGGACTGAAGCAGATGAAACACATACTGAGTCTGAGGACACAGCCTTATTATGTGGCCAGGTACATCTATTTTTTTGTACAGTATTTTAGGAATTTTATTTATATGAATATATATCACTACTTACCACTGCTGAAATTATTAGAATTATTTTAATAAGTTTAACTTTTTGTTTTGTTGCTTATTATCATGGAATGAATTTTAATAACTTTTTCCACTGCTGCTTTGATCACTATTATTATACTACATCTGCATATTATGTTACTTTTTTAATGAAAAGTAACTAGTGACCATAAGCTAAAATAAACATCATGGAGTAAAAAGTACAATATTTCCCTCAGTATTGTAATGGGGTAGTATAATATATCAAAAGAAGTATAGAGCTGCATAAAATAGAAATACTCAGTTAAAAATCAAGAAGATCTTTGTCAGAATAGCACCTAACTACATTTTACCACTACAGCCAACACTTGTTTTTCAGTTGCAATGCATCGCAGGTATTGTCAGACTAAAAACGTGTTTGCTGTGTCCAAACATGACAAACATGACATGTGAGCCAGTGACTGCAGAGTCCCTCACACAGATCAGTTTCTCCCTCATATGGCTGATTAGAGTTGAGTTGGTCACGGACATTTGATTGACTTAATAGAGGGGGACAAATGATTTGAGTTATGAAATAATTGCAGGTGACGTCTCTCTTTCTGCCTGTATAATATTTTTTAACCTGCCACTCAAGTTTTTTAAGTCAGCTAAGTGGTGTTATTTCTGGCTACAAAAGCCATATTTTCATTTCTGTTTCCAGCATCTGAAAATGTTTAACTAGAACTCAATCTGTTGAACATATGCACACACATACACACACACACACGCACACACGCACACATGCACACATGCACACGTGCACACATGCACACATGCACACATGCACACATGCTGCATAAACATACACAGAAATTGGCATGCACATGCATACACACATGGACTTGCCATTCTTGCACATTTATCTGTCTAACACACACAAACACACACACAAGACGACAGCCCGATTCAAATCAGCAGATGAGGCAGATTGCTTAACGAAAAACTGTCACTTGTGAGGAACATCGCAGTCCAGGCAGACAGGCAGGGAGGCAGACAGACAGACAGGCAGTGAGGCAGACAGATGACGGCATTCGTTTGTTTCCCAGTCTGAGATGAGTTGTACAGCTGTTAGGATTTTAAAGCACAGAAATGAACTGTCAGTAAACAATAGTGATGGATGGACTTTTAGGGGTTGGATCATGTGTGTGTGGGTGGGTGGGTGGGTGGGTGTGTGTGTGTGTTTGTCTGTTTGTAGTTAATGGTGCAAAAAAATAATAGCTATCATTTAAAAATAAAAAACAAAGAAATAGAACACTGGAGTATACTTGAACAAAACAGAAATATTTGAGAACAGAATATTAACTTCATGTTAATCACACACAGATTACCATGTTATTACACAGCACCCCTGAAATCATTATGTCTTTTTTTTAATCTTGTTTTGTCATTGTAGCTGGTGTTATTGCACCTGAATGCTGACAGTCATCCCCCATTAAACCAGATATACTCGCTGACAGTGTCTGTTATTTTTGTTTATGCTTTGCACAATCATAGTTACAGATTCCCCACCTCCCTACACATATTACTGAGTGTAATCTATTTTCAAAAGGGGCAAAACAAACAGTACAGAAAGTTAAAAAAAACAATTAGGATAGCATTTTTTCAAGTTTTCTATCCATGTTGCAATAGTATTATTGTGAATTTGATTGTCTCATAACATCCTTTAGTAGCCATGTGATGCTTACTTTAAGGTAGAATAAAGTTTCCATTCTGTATTTACTGGAAATATGCAGTTCATTTATCAGTATTGGTGCTGCTTATGTGAAAAAGTTTGAAAAAGACCTTAAATGAGAGTATTGCTTTGTTAATGGTTGTCTCCTCACTGAATGAACATGTAACTTTCCCTTTAACCTATAAGTCTAAAATATTATTTAAAAACCCAGTCACTTCCTTTTCAGTCTATAATTTGGATTTGTAGAGAAGATTTCACACCTGTGATCTTACTTAACACAGACGCTGGAGAAAAGAGAAGCTTATCAAACAGGTTTCAATGAGTGGACAAGAGAAGTTCATCTCCACAGCCTTTCTTTGTGATTTAAGCTGCTAGTTTAAGCAGTGATTGACCTAGCTGAATTACTAAGACTTTTATTTTAGCAGGTAAAAAATTTGATTTTGTTAAACTGCTTAGGTTCACATTCTTTCAGCTCGAGCTCCCCAGCATCGCTGCAGTATGCACTGAAGGTTACTTCAGATGCTCTAAACTTGAGATTAAAGCAGAAAAATTAATAATAAGCTCAAACTGTTAGTAGTGTGACCTTTTGTTCATAATAACCATTAAGTGATGCATTTAGAATCTGAAAGTCGAAACAAATCGACAATTCTCTGCAGCTAAGAAAGGTGGGTTATGAGTTTATATAGTTTCACTTCAGTTGATTTGACTACAGTTTTGATTTTACGACATATATTTTTATTAAAAATAGTATTACATTTCTTGGTAGGTGTTGACATTTTGAATCCTCCAAGAGTTTTAAGCTTTGTAATTTACCAACCAATATTAAACACAACCTGATTAAAAACAAGAAAACAAGAAAACTGCCATCATTAATATAAAAAACAGATGATCTTTTAGTTTAAATGGAAAAAAAAAACATAATGAGACATTGACACATGTCTGTCATTAAAACATTTTTGATTTAAGTCTTTCCTTTACTTTTAGTTACAGCAAAAATAAATAAAATAAATAAAATAAATAAAATAAATAAAATAAATAAATAAAAAATCCTGTGTAAAAATAAATCGCTGGTACCTTGCTGCAGTGTTGGTTCTTTGTAAATTTGTCCATATTGTGTTTTGTGTAACATTGTCCTTTCAGTTGTCTGAGCATCGCTGTGATAAAATCTTATCTGTGACTGGTGGAATTGTCTTTGCTGGAAAATAAACTATCTCTTAAAAAGAGTAGAAATAAGCTTTGTCTATCTGTGTATCTAACAAAATGTTTGACATTGGAAACTCAAATAGTTCACTATTAAAATCCTGAAACCCTCACAGACTAAACTATGGTGACATTGAATAAGGAAATGTTGGTAGTATTTTTTTCTTTTTCTCCTGAATGGAAGTACCGAGCAGTGAAACACAACTCCTTTAATTTAAAGTCGACTGACCTCAACCATGATGGCTACACATGCTTCCACTTCACTAAATGCACACCAAATCTGCTTCGTAGCTTGGAACTGAGGAAGCATGATTCACACTGCGCTCATCTATTAAGGTCAGAATATTGAAGGAAATCCAAAAGCAAAGACAGGCCTTTGTGCACGTCTTTAAAAGCAAATCCTTTCATGTGATTTTTACATCGATGTGCATAGCTGAATGTGGTCTATAAAAAAAGTTCTAACTGCTGATTTTGACAGTGTATCAATAGTGAGTAGGTGTGTGTAGGAGCTTTTGAATGCAGCTTTAAATATATCCCTGCTTCTGCAGTGAATCCTGTGTGCTTAAGTCAGAACAAAAAAATAACTCTCTATTAAACTTCATTTTGGTAAAATTTACAAACTTATTTTATGTAGCAAATTAAGACTTTTTATGCGTAGTTTCCTGCTCTTAGTTTTTGCAAGGACACTTAAAACACATTCTATAAGTATTGTTTTTATTTTACGATTAATGTAGCCGTCAAACATGCACTCAGTAAAAACATAAGAGCTATATTTTGTGTGTATTTGTGCAAGGGGGCTCTCTTTGTAAGTTCAAAGTAAGCCTGCAGCTTCCTACCAGACCACATCAGTGTCCAGTGCCAAGCTGCCTGTTTGGGTTACGTGAGCTCCGCCTCGTGTTTCGCTCAATTTGTAGAATATCATGCAGAGTTACGCTACATTAATTTTTGTGACTGTCTGAAATAATTTGATATTAAAATAGGCTCACAAATTGCGCTGGAAGACTACTGAAACTGTGCATTAATGTTTTCCTCCCTTTTTGAACTCAGATTCTGGTTAATTTGATTTTCCGACACTCTGTCTCTCGGCTTCCCCACACCTACACCACATAAGAAAGCTTAAGCTCCCTCAAGTCTTACCATATGCCCCTGCTTGCTTTCCAAATCCATCTTTCCTCTTGATATGGTTGGCATAGATTAAGTCTAGGGCTTTATTTGCTCAATTTAGCAATCTGCATGTGACATTTTAGAAATGCACACAAGCACTTGGTTTCTGCACAGCGAAGTAGAGCTGGGATAATGTGGAAAAAGACAATAACACATAGTTTTGTTGTACAATCTGTAGCTGTGGCTCTATAGAGTGAGAAATGGCTTTGACAGAGCCGTGCTCTATCCATTATTTACACAGGTACGAAAGAAGTTGGTACCAAAGACCACAGGTTCATGTGTGCATGCGTGTATACTTTATTCAAAGCAGATAGAACCTGCGGCTGAAATAATTGGAGCCATTCATTAAGCCAGGACCAAAGCCAGATTGTGTCAGCTCCCTTGATCTGAATTTAATCAGAAGAGAAAACAGCCCCCCAGCCCCCGGTCCCCCACCCCACCACCCCCAGCTTATTTCGTCGTCCAGTTTAGATCCAAGGACTTGCAATGAACCCTGCATTGAGAGCTTCGCCTTAATTAGTCCATTGTTTCTGCGCGGCCCAGCATGCAACCCTCTCAGCCGAGAGCTTCATGGGAGTTTGTGCAAACTGTCACCTGGGGCAAACTTTACTCACAGGCAATCCCAGAATCCCCCCTCTTACCCCACACCCACACCCTCACCACCACCACCCCTCCACGGTACACAGACAAATTTCCATTCCTCCTCCTTTCTCCTCGCTGACAGATATACATTCAGACAGACTGATGTATGGCGCTATCAAAGGTTTCAATCTGCTATTTCAGCAGCGAGCAAAAGCAAAAGGGAGGGGAAATCATTTGGAATTGTGATTTGTTTTTGCGTTCACACACACATGCAGATGCTCGACTCCAAAACACTGCTCTCTTTTATTTTCTTTACATTACTGTTTACCTAAAGACGTGAACCTAAAAAAGAAACACGGGCAAGTTAGAGATAACAAAAAACCCCATCACAGCTGTTTCTGCACTGACAAGAGTTGATTAGCATATATCTCCAAATAAATTCAGAAACAAAAATCTCATTTTATATTATTTATCTAGGCGGATAACAGCACAGCTGACTGCATGCACTTTTATCCTGTTCACACTGTCCAGGAAACATCAGATTCTAATCAAATGTGAGTAACAAATTGGGATAGTTGGGGTTTCACTGTGATTGTAGCTTGAAATAAATTTGAATGAACACTCATTTGGGCTTTCCAAAATCAGGAGGAAAAGCCCCCAAAAAGATAGAGAGCCACTCACACTCTGTCCACTGCTCTCCAGCTGTCAAGCCAGAGGCATCAACCTCTTAAATTTCAGAAGAGAAAGAAACATGCTGAACATGTCGAATGTGCGTCACTGGCCCCGGCCGACAAAGAGAGCTCAAGAGCGGAGCACTTGAGATCGAACTGTTAAGGCAGAAAGGGTGCTTTTGTCTCAATAAACCAGCAATTACACTCGAGACTGAAGATTTCCGTTGCTGTTTGATCTCAGTAAATTGATATAATTTTCATGTATAGGAAAAAAAAAAGAAAGAAAGTGATTGAGCTCAGATGCACTGTAGAAGGAGCCA
>JAQNCA010000025.1:12354429-12429324 GCA_029783725.1 Acanthurus tractus
AGATAGATAGATAGATAGATAGATAGATAGATAGATAGATAGATAGATAGATAGATAGATAGATTTTGTTTGAATTAAACTGAGTAAGAAAAAGACACTGGGAGAAATTATACCCATAGAATCCACATTTTATGTCTTGTCTTTGTTCTGAATAACCTACATCAGTCGATATTGTCAGGTAAATGCAGCGCCTGAGCCCTGGGCAAGAGCACCTCTCTCACCTCCTGGCTGTGCAGGAAAGAAGTAGGTGATGAGTGCCATGAAAAAGAAGATAACAGAGACAACTGAGTAAACCTAAGCTGAGGGGCACAGGGACAGGGATTTGTTTGAAAGCATAACATTTTGTTATCCAAAGCCAAGCTATTTTAAACCTAAAGGGGGTATCTTGAGAGACCTTCTCAAACTACAAGGAAGGTTTTGTGGTAAGAAAAGTCTTCTGTGTTACTGACAAACCACACGGTCTTCAATGTTGGGTTTGAGATTTGTGTTTTCACTATATGATCTAATTTGTTGGAATACTTTGCAAATTTGCTGAACACACAAACTGAAATAAACTGTTCTGTCTGTATGTAAACTGTTCTTGTTTCCAGTTTCCTTTTTTTTTTACCACAAGATTTATTCTAGGAATACCTGTCTTTTTGAATATTGTGTTAGTTAGCCTGAGTATCTGTTTTGTTCCAGTGTTTTCTAATGTTTCTAATGTTTTTTTTAACAAAAAACATTTTGAAGTCACTACCTTAAAAATTGTGTGAGAATTATCTAGAAAGATGAATATTGCTGAAATTGACTAAATCGTCATCCAGAAGTGATCAGCTGTCAGTCAATAGTTTGGGCAGTCATGTGACCTAATAGACAACAGGTCTAAAAAAGCCACAGTAAAAGCCACTTGTATAGATTGAAAATAATAAATTTACTTATTAAAGAAAGTAGATCAAGTATAAAGTATATAAAGTACAAAAGAAACACTGCAGGATGGGTTACTACATTTGGAAGCTGCCTATAAAACAGCCTGACATCAAGTCACAACAAGGAAATAACAAGAAAACCTTATTAGGAATAACTAAGCTTAAAAAAGGAGGAAATCTCAGGGTGGGCCTGTTCAAAGAGGGACTCCCCCACTAGTACAGCTGAGCAAGCAATATTTCCCGCAACGTTAAACTTTAAGTCACAGCACAAAATTTAATGACTTTCTCAGATTGACCTTTTTTTTTTTTGTGAGCACAAACATACACATGACCCCACCTGTGTCTCATGTTTGTGGTTTGGCTCTGCTGATGCGTCCCCGTCATCACGGGCTGTTTTCCACCTCAATCTCTCTCTCTCTCAGTCTCTCAGCTCTTTTCCCCTGGTGCCACAATCTCTAAACCTCGCCACTAGACCTGTATCATAAATCTTTTCCACCCCCCACATCACCACCTACACCGCCCATTTACCTCCCCTACCGCTCGCTGCCAGCAAAAGCCCTATTAACCCCTTGCAAGGCTCTATATTGTTGTTAAATAATTGAGGTTGCCTCCTACCACAGTGAAAAGCACCTAAATAATGAATAAGATAGGGCGTCTTTTAAAGGTGGAAGAGCCCTATAAATTATTCAGCAGGCAAATCTGTAGTAAAAGACACCTGTTGCATACAGTAGAGAGAGAGATCTCCTGTTGTAGCACTGCTGTTTATTGATGCACCATCTCCCTGGATGTATGCTACACTGGGGACTTTCACTTTTCTGTGCTTGGAGAAAATAAAGCTTTTGATGTTTGAAAAGTGAAATGAAAACATCGCAACATTAGATTTGTATCTGCTGTGAGATACATTGCTGTCCTTGATACAAGCATTGCATTATCCCCTTTATTGGGAAAACAAACATTTTTATATTACTTATTCATGTTTTTATGATCACAATTCCAGAAAATTATGCAGTGATTCACAATAGCATAAATATGATTGCAGAACTAGTATTTAAAAAGACTGACTTTGGATCCAAATAGCTCCTTCCTAAAGTCAGGGACGTCACAGTTGGTTGGAAGAGATTACTTGGCCAAGTGATCCTGCAGAGTAACGGACTTCTGGACACAAACTTAATATTGCACAGGATGAGAGAATTTGAAGTGCACATATTAAACGTAATTATTTGTAATCCTGTACATTAAAAGAAACAATGATGAATATTGAGCCAAATTTGGTAAACAAACTGACCAATGAGGCATCACTAAGTGGAGCATTCTGTTAGCTTGTAGCATTCGCCTGCATTTTCTCCATTTTAGACCAAATAAAGATTTCCAGAAGTTACAGAACAAAGTTGTCATTCATTCACCTGGTCAATGTAAATGTAATTTTTTGCTCTCTTTTTTGGTCCCTACCACCTCCTGAGATAATTGTGGAGCTTGTTAGCTGCTAAATGTTCCTCTATGCTCACCAGCTAGTGGCTGACTGTCTCTAATATTGGGCCAGTTCTGTTCAGAGATTTCTCTAGGTTTTTCTTTAAAACAGCTACCTGCTGTGGCTGAAAACAGTGCTATCAGAGCAGTGAGTGAGAGGAAACACTAAAGCTGCAGACAGGAGGGATAAACAATGGGCTAAAAAAATGATAATTTTTTGAAAGGATAGGTTTGTCACTAGTAAGACATTTTTTGTCTCTTTATTTTCCCATTATCGTCTGAGTTATTTTTAAATTATTTCTAATTTCCATACTGGGAAATGAGCCAGTGGTGAGGAAACTGTCAAACCATATCTGTGAAAACCAAAGTAGGGAAAAAAAATGTCTGTCGACAGTACATTGTTCCTGTCCATGAAAGTTGACAAAGGTGATAACAGTTGAAGTGGAGAGGACAGATGAGAAAATAAATGTTTGGAGCAGCTTTGTGGATGTATCCCCTGTGGCGCAGCAGAGAGCAGATCTCTGTTTGGGGTCACAGACACCGCTGAGAGCACACCTGGCAGCACAGATACAGTCATTTCTCCACCAGAGACTAGAGGTGAGAGAGTGTGTGTGTGAATGTGTGTGTGTGTGTGTGTGTGTGTGTGTGTGTGTGTGTGCGCTCACTGGAGGGAGAGATGGTGACAGAGAAACAGAGGAAGTTATGTGTGTGTCAGTGTCAGTGGGGAAGGTGAGAGAAAAGGCAAAAGACTAAGGGAAGATTGTATACGTGCGTGCATGCATGTGCATCTCTTCGCTGAATATTCAAATGGAAGACAAGCTGTGGCTCAGAAATAGCTTGTAATAAAAGTAAAAGTTAGCGTGACAGTAAAGGAGAAATAGGAAACAGTCTCTGATGAGTGTGTTTTTTAGAGGATCATGTTCCTTTAATTGGATATTTGCTTTTGAAACAAGATGCTGTGACAGGACATGACAGAGTGAAAGATCAATTCCAACCATTTGCTGAAACTACAACCCGTTTTTTTTGGGTGTGGACAGTTTTTGGAATAGCAAAAAGTTCTCGTCTTTCATTCTAAGAGCTAAATGAGGAGATTGATACCTCTCTTATGTCTGTGCTCAACATATGAAGCCAGAGCCAGCAGGCAATAATGTTAGCTAACCATTTAGACTGAAAGCACAGAGAGACAGCAAGTCTCACTTTCTCTGAGGTTAAGAAATCTAAAATCATAACAAGATACTTTTAATTAGTGAGCGTAAGTGGCGTCTTCAGGCCTGAGCATCCAAGTCAACAGCCCCAAGCCTTTAATGAATAGTTCTGGATCTAAAAAAATAAACTTGGAACAAGGGCATTTTATGTGTATGAGAGAGAAAGACACAGAGAGAGAGAGATGAAGGCAGTGGTTAGAAGAACCTCATTCCTAAAGAAAAGGGATGAAGGCAGCAAGGCAGGAGAGGAGGAAGAGTTATCGCCTTCTGCTGCAACATCAGATGAGTCAGGAAGTGAGAGTGCTGCTGACTG
Source organism: Acanthurus tractus (assembly GCA_029783725.1). Taxonomy (NCBI): domain Eukaryota; kingdom Metazoa; phylum Chordata; class Actinopteri; order Acanthuriformes; family Acanthuridae; genus Acanthurus; species Acanthurus tractus. The sequence goes on from JAQNCA010000025.1 coordinate 12,358,320, forward strand.
CCTCATCAACAAGCGTGGAGGTTGGTAAAGGAGATGGATCTTAAGCTAGCCAGCTGGTTTAGCTCAGTGGGTTTCACACTCTAAGGCACAGAATTTATGTAAACAAGTATTTCCAAGGCCCTGTGCTGATTGCATAAACACACAAAGACCATGCATGTATCTTTTATAGGTATTTATAAAAGATAACTGTGCACCGGGAGTCTGTGCACCTTTTATATACATCAGAGCAGCTGTACACACAGTTTTCAATAAATAGCTGCAGGTGAAATGATGAAGAAGATGTGCTTATATGGGAGATGTTTGTTAATGTGGTGTTTCAGTTCTTAGTGATTGTGATTTCAGTGATTATTTCTGTAACATGTCTTCCAGAGGCACATTTATAAAACTTCATTTCATATTATTTGATGAATTTTGTCCATCTTTTTACTTACTTTGCAGCCATCGTCTCTTTCTTAATGATCCTTTAATTCAATCCGGAATTGCAACACTCAACATTAGCTCTTTAAATGAATCACTGATCATCTTTCTTATGTTTAATAAGGATGACTGAGATATCATTGTGATGAAGATTTACAGGTACATGTGACCGATAAGGAGCATACACGAGCTATAAATAGTCACAGCCATGTGTGCAGTTGTTGTGTCGTTATGACAGCTGTTCTGATGCCGTTGGAAAATGTTGCTGATTTGATGCAGTGGGTTAAATTGCACTTTTTTGTCTTTGGGGTTTTTCTCATTGACTGGTCTAATTAGTGGTGGAGCAGACACATGTTTCAATATGCTAACGGATGTTTAAGGGTGTTTCTGCTTCCATTTATGTATAATCATGGGATTGGAAGTGAAGCTTGTGCATATGGCCCAAAATCCGCAATGATTAACACTTATAAAACAGGCATATTTGTAGGCTACGGCTTTATAAATCCCTTGAAAAGAATGTTAATGCCCCTTTCTTTGTGTGAAAACACAGTTTTAATTGTGAACATGCACAGAATTTTATTATCTGGCTCCTAAACAGGAAAGAGGAAAAGTGAAGAGGAGGAGAGAGCAGAGGAGATGAGGAGTGAGACAGTTGGATGAGACACTAAAGGACCCACTAAAGAGGTAAAAAAGAGTGTCAGATAGACAGATAAATTCCAGAGTTCACAGTTTGTATCGGCTCCAGAGGAACTCTCGTCACACAATGGCAGCAACAGCCTTGAGACTTTAGTGGTCAGATTTGAAAAGTGAGCAAACTATTGACAATATTAAATAGAACATTTGACTGTTCGTCCAAGTTAAGGCCCATATTTTTGCTTTCAGTTTTACTTTTATTTTTGAGAGCAAAAAAAGTCAGATTGTGCTCATTTTGTTAATTTTGATAACCTGATGTTTTTCTTCACATCACAATTTTATAGAGCACAGTGTTTCATATCTTGTATTTATTTTATTCTGAAGTAACTTGGAAATGAATTATCATGTGCCAATCTCTCTTGTGAGCTTGATGTGATATTCTTAGATCCTAAAAAAGCCTGAGGATGGGTTTTGCGATGCTGTTAGCTGGATTCTTTAACTTTAAGAGAGAGTCAGACTAGCTTTTACTTCCTATATTCAGTCTTTCTGCTAGGCTAAGATATTTGGCTCCAAAATCTTGTTCCAAGATAAGTGTGCAGATATGAGACTGATTTTGATCTCCTTGGTGAACTCACAACATGTAAGCAAAGATGCAAATTTTCAAATTCTTGGACCGTTCTTTAAATATTGTATTCCTCCTTTATGCTCACAAGCTACAGCAGTTGTATTTCCTCCCCATCTTCTTCTGGTGGATCTATATCAAGAAGCACTTAACCATAGTGGACATCAATGTGGGGCAAAAGGGCCTAGTTCAGCACCTTGTGGCACTTCACTGCCACCAGCTCCGGTGCCAGGTCAGGCGTCACAGATGTCACCGGACATTTTAATGGAAAAAAGTAAATCATTTATAAAGAGATAATCCAGGAGCTCTAAGAGGTCCCCCTGTTATGCTCTGTGAATGCCCATTGTGACAGTACAAAACAGCAGCATTAAACATTGTAGAGAGCGGATGGATACAGACACCTTGACATTTATTCCTATTTAGCAGGCCACTAATTGAATGAGTTATGTTACTCATTAAACACTATGGTAGAAAAATCTATCATGCTCTGCACTGTTCACCTACATATTGTCTGATGCAAACATCACTCGCTTCCATTTACATTTTTTTAAATCTGCAAAACTGCAGAGTGTGACATAAAAAGGTAATAAAAATGTTCTTCCTGACTCTATCTGATATGCCAAAAGGTCTTTTACTCACAGATATAGAGAATGGAGAAACCTGTCAAGGTTTTTGTAAGCAGTGACAAGTGTGAACCTGTCAGTTAAGCTGAGGTTGGTGGGGCATGCTGATTATCTGTGTGACCTGCATTGTTATAGCCTTAGCCTTGTGCTGTTTTGCAGCTCGTTCTGAGTCTTCACACTTGTTCTCATTCATAATGAATACCGACGGAGCTGCAATATTAATAAGCCTCAGAGCCTTGGGCTCTGGGTTTATTTAAGGATTCAGATTATGAGGACAGTGGAGGTGACAGGATCCTTGTGTGTGCATACATGGATGCTATCATGTTTCATTCACTTTTTTTTTTAAATAATGTAAGCAAAATGTCACATATTTGATCCGCTTGTGGCTACTTTGCTTATTGGCCTAAGGCAAGACAGCAAACACCTACCAGTTTGTTTCTTACTTCACAAATCATAACAAAAATTTTAAGACCTGGCTAGTAGAAGATTTTATATGTTAAGATAGGAAAAAAAATATTTACGAGATGTTCAGAGGAAACAAACTAGAGGTCACTTCTTTTCTAGTTTCTGTGGATACAACTGAACTGCTTTACTTCAGTATTTTCAGACACAACAAATTACATTTCAAAACAGGTAGGGTCACTACTTTCTGCTGCTGTCTGGGCTGCTTTCATGTTAGAGTGATGGAAAAGTTGAAGTGGAACATCAGACCATTGGTTGTTCTATAGAATGCAAGTCAACTGAGGACAGATAAGGACTGATCAAAAACATATCCTGACTGAGAATAATTTCCCAGCCACATGTGCTGCATTGCTAATAAACTGTATTAGGCGAAGGGCTCTGAGAGACGGATGAGAGTGTGGAAAAAATGCATGAAACTGAAGTTTATGCAACCAATGTGTGGAAGTGAGGCAGCACCGTGACTTAATCGTATTTGCATTAAAGTGCGACTTATCTTTTAAGAGCTGCTGAGAAAAAAAAAAAATCAGGCGAGAGGTGAAGTGCAAAAAAACTAGTTAAGAAGACCCGTAACAAGTAATAATCTATAAAAGCACCTATTATTTAAGATATAGCTTCTAAATACATCCTTGGCCAATCAGATGTCAGTGAATGTTACATATATAACAAATGTGGTTTAAATTAAAATGGTATTGATTAGTTGACTGATTGATTAGTTTATGTAGTTATTTTAAAATGATTAAAATTAATCCAAGCATCATTTTTAAAGCTCTGTGAGGGATAGGGACTATAGGACTTTTGTGATAAATATTTTGCAGAAAATTCAAATTGCCTGACATTTGGTGGAACAGCGGACTGATGTACTGGACTTGGATGTTTCCTATCACAGAGTTACTTTTGTTTAAACCTAATATAAAGCTTTGTATTCTTATAAAGCTTCTTTATTTTATCAGTATACAAGAGCTCATAGCCATATGTATGCTGCAGTATTACTGGCCAGAGAGATGGAGGAGAAGACTGGCTATCCAACATTAGTGTGAAACTTCTTGCATTTAACTTTCTCTACCAAAGTGTTTCTTTACTCTTCACCAGGGTGAAGTAAATTTCAATCATACTGTCTTTTAGTGCAACTAACTATGATGAGGTTAAAGTATTTGCCAGCACGGACAACTACAACTCCAGCACAGAAATCAAGTGCTAAAACTGCTCTCTGACTGTGGAGGGTATTCCAAAGAATAATGATACATATTCACACTTTCTCTATGACCCTGAGCTTTTTCAAAAATCAGTTGTGTGTGTGAATATTTCCATATTTTGAACCAACATCAGACAGACTTTATCCTGCTAGGTCTTATAAAAAGGGTGTGTGCTACATGTGTGAAAATGTACAATGTTCAAAGCCTTATTCTCAAGACATCCATGTCCATAGTTTATGTGGAAAATGGGTACACAGAGGTCAAAGACTGTTGATGACTTACAAGCAGCATGGCATTTAAATTCTTCCACTGCAAGGACTTTTCCAACATTTTCTTCCATGATGTATATCTGCAATTTTTAATGACACTCAAGACATTATTATTGTAAAAGCCTGACAAAGAGTTCATATTAGCTTTTGTAGCATATTAATGCATGCAAGGATGCCCGTGCTTCTCCTTGATCAGTTTCTCAAAGGTTCAGTCTTGTTCTTGTATACTTCTGTGTACAATCCTAACATAGGACATGCTGGCTTTGATGGCAACCTCTACACTGGAATTCAATAATTCAGTCTGTTTGAATCCAAGAAGGAAGGCAGAGACTGCACTTCAAGATTTTTTTTTTTTGACTCACTTTGATGGAGCAGAATTTCAGATGTTGCACAGATTCACACAGGCAGCTTGCCAAGGCTGAACTTGCATTCAAACTCATTGACACAAAGCATTTGCCAGATCTGATCATTTAGCTGCAAGCTATCAGTGTTACTAATCCCAAGATCATGTCCTCACACGGAGTCCCAGATTTCATTAATGGAATTGTCAAACTCCATTATCAAGATTTAGAATTTGCTTTGTAACATGCACAACAGCGTTTTTCTCAACTTTTCAAATGGATTACAGATGGTAAATCTCAAAATGGCGCGTTAAATCCTGTAAATGCAACAAGCTATCAGATTCATTACTCACAGAAATCAGAGAGAGTTCGTACTGAGTCGCCATTTATTTTCATTCTACTTCTACTTTTCTTCCTTGCCCTTAGCCCAAATCTTGATTTAATTTAAACTAGCCAAGGTAAGCAGCCATGCCAAGTAGAAGTATTGGTTCCAGAGATTAGCTTGCAAACAGAGCTGATGTCATGGCCTTTTCATTCAGAGAGCTCTTTTTGTTGGACAGGCTCTTACAAGGGACTTTACTGAAATGTTGCAAACACTTAACCACGGGCATTAGAGGAATGCAAGCTGTGTTTTATTGGTTTACAAAGGAAGAGAAATGTAGGATAGGAATTTGTTCCTCTATTATATGCTACATTTTATATTTATGACACACTTGCATATATGCAAAGATGCGAAAACTCTGAAAAAAGCTTCAAATTAACATTTTATTATTATGTATAAGAACCCCTCTTTACTTATTTAACCATATGTTTACTCCTGCCTAATAACATTCTTCACAACTGTTTTATGAAATTGTATTTCATTGCTAGAGCACTTCAACAAACATATAGTTAAAATTAAATCATGTATTGGGTTCCTCTAAAAAAATATTACTTTGGCCCTAACATAAAGAAACATTTTGACTGTCACCACAAAGGGACATTCTTTTATCTCAACAAAATGGCAATTGCTATAATTTTGACCAGATTAATATACATAATTCTGGTGCTAATGCTGAACACACCATTGCTCTAGCACAGCAGCAGCAAGCTTTATAACAGTCCAGTTGATCAAAGGAAAGATAAATCTGATACAAAAGATTTGGCCTTGAACAAACACTGGAGCACAACCTCTGGGTTCCAATTGCTGTTTAATATGGATAAACAGCATTGTTAAGTTTACATTAGAATAATTCATACAGCCTTCTTGATAATAAATGGAAGTCACACTGAGAAATTAACAAAATCCTTTTAAAGCAAAAGGGGGTTGATTGGTTATCGTTGGTTATTGATAGTAATGCTGAAGAGGAAGTCCAACAGAGCTTTGTCTTTATTCCAGAGTATGTAGTCTCTAAGTCTCTACAGTGTGCATATGATGTTGTGTGACATTTTGCTCGCAACTTAGCCGGAAAGTCTCACATTGTTTTTCATTAAAGTTTCCTTTATGTGCTTAAAAACACATAAAACAGGCCAGTGTTCACCAAACTGAACTTTCTGTAAGCATGTTTTGTCCTCTAAAGTTTTACTCCTGTTACTCACACCTATAGGAAGAAAACTATGGGCTTGTGATGCTAATGCATTAGGCTAACATGCTGTTTTTGTGCCTCAAAGGTCACACCATTCATCAAAAAGTAGAGACAAATGCCCTCAAAAACATTTATGATCATTACTCAAGAGATTGTGCATTTAGACGTCTGAGACGTCGAGAAAGTCCATTGTGTTTCATAGAGAGGCACGGATTATCTTGAAAGGAACGATTGCCCAGTGTTAAAAGGAAACCAATTTAATGTTTACAAATTCATCTGGAGATCTAAAGCAAACCATCCACTGACTCCCATGAGCTCCTGCAAAGTGGATCCTTGATCCACCGTCTCTTTCCCAGCAGATCGATGGCGGTTGAAGAGTTCATTATCCAAGACAAATCCATATACTTCTCTGCCACATCTTCAGCCGTTCTTCTCATCCCTTCCTCGCTCTGCCTTTTAATTGGCCCTCAGTCATCCGTCATCTCAGCTGCACTTGTTCTTTTACCCACTTTGTCGTTCCATCCTAATGACACAAAGGCTAATTTTACACCCACCAGTCGTTCCGTTTCATTACTGACTGTCCAGACTCCTCTGCTTCAATCAATAACAACCGTACCGAGATGGAGAGAAGCTTTGGGAAAAATAATGTCCACGGGGCACTTGATCTGGAAGAGGAAAGAAGATTTTTCATGTCACTGGATGAGGAGAGTTATCAGAAGCAAATAGCAGGTAGCTAATTGGTCATCGGGGAAGATTTGTGCACTGTCATTGATGTACCGCATCACCCACATCTACCCACACATTAGCAAAGCTCACTGTTCTTCAGTGTTTCACTTTGTGACAATGAAAAACTTTGACAGTGTTAAATCACTGTAAATTATTTAATGTCTGCCAGTAGAGTGAGGTAATTTCACTTATCTAGTTTTTAAATCTACTTAAATCTAAAAGTTTTATAAGTGTTGAAGTGTATCTTCGTACTAATGGGTGTCTGACTATTTTAACGATTTCACCTTTTCAAAAACCTTTATCACATCGCCAAGTATGCTGGAAATTGCTGTTTAAACTCTTAAGTTCCTAAAGTTACTTTGTAGAGTGAATATGAATTGCTTTAATACCTGAGTTTCAGTGAGGTTATTTTAGACAGAGATAAATATCGATAAATTGTTGTCTGTTTGGTCCTGATGGGTTTCATTTTTAAACTACACAACAATGATGTCATACAGACTGACAGCTAAGTAATTCATAAACTGTTTTGGTGACTTTCATCTCATGTCATCATCTTGAATCCGCTGGAAAAGTCTAATTTTTAATGACATTAAGTAATGCAACACTTCACTGCCCCTAAAGAGTATATTCATACTCTATGGTGGCCACAAAGAACTCACTAACAAATAATTGATTATGAGGATAAATAGTCTAAGTCTGGAAATGGACCTCATATCTCATTAATGAATTTACAGGAGGGAAAAGGATGGTCTTATGGTATTATTTCCTGCTAAAATTGCATAAAAAATAAACAATACTAGAGTTTATCTGAACCTGCTGTTGGGCCAGATGATTATTCACAATAAGACCAGGCAAAGTGGGAGCGAGAGGTGGCAGGCATGATTAAAAGCTACACAGTAAAAGATGGATGGATGGAAGTCTGGCACTCACTGTGAAGTACAGTGAGCCGTATCCACCGGTCTTGAAAGTCTTAATTTGTTATACACTGAGTGAAAATTTGATGGATTTGAATGGTATTTTAATGCAAAACTCCTTTTCCTCCTGATAATCTAAGCTTTAAACGGGATAACTGAATGACATTTGACACTAGAATTTATGAGTCAGCGCTTAGGTAGCCATCGTGATTCATTAGATTCAAAACAGGGTTACCAAGCAACCAAGGACACAGTGTCACATGTTTAATATGATGAGATAATGAAATAAAGTTGACCCAACTCTGCAATGGCCAAGCCATGTCATAATGGGCTTAAAACACGCAGGTTTCTTGTTTCTGGGAACCCTTCTGCATCCTCGTAAGATTGCATCTTTTTTTCTCTTTTTTTATGTGTGCAACTTCACACACACACACACACACATCAAGTGAGGAGCTTCTATGAGCACGAACCAATCGGAGACAACCAATCGGTGGAGTCACTTGAAGGCGTTAGGATGTCTGGTGACCAATGGGAGATGGCGTGGCGGGCGGGGCTGGGAACTGATGGTGGAACTTAGTGGCTGTGGCAGCGCTAATGGTAAGTGAGAGGTAATTAGGGAGAAAAGACTCGTGTGCGGCTCTCCATCCGGCGAACAGAGCGGGGAGCCGGCCTCCCCACCGCCTCATTTATCATCATCTGCTTAGCAGGCGGCTCCGAGTCAGGACAAACAGAACAAACCCCCTCCATCTTTCTCCTTCTCTCAGCCGCCCTCTTGCCCCTTCCTCCATCTTTTTCATCCTTTGCTACTTATCCTATGTATGATTCTTCCATCTTTCTCTCATTCTTTCCACCTATTTCACTTTTTTTATTCAGTCCACAGTCTCTTTTATCTTATCTTCTCTTGCGTTTGTTGTTTCCTGTCTTGGTCTTTGCCACCTGCTGTAGATGCTCTCCCTCCATCTTTTTTTTGCTTTCTATTCACCATACTTTAATTTTGTTTTCAACTCTATTGTTCTCTGTCTATTTATCGTATTTCTTTTTACTTTCACTTCAGCTTACTGCATTCCGTTCTGTTCTTCTCTTCTTGTCGTCTACTTTTTATACATTCAATATGCTTTGCCTTCATTGCTTTGGCGCTCTTCTCTCTTGATATCTGCATTGCAATTTTCTTCTTCTGTTTTCCATCTCTCGCCACCACCTCTCTGTGACCCTGGATGTTTATCATTTTTCTTATTTCTACTCTGATTTGTCTCCTCTTTCTCTTCACTGACGTTATTTTCATCAGCTAGATTCTGATCTCTAGATTTCTTGTCTTGCCAGTTCTGTCATTTACGGCATTGAATTTTTTGCAGTACTGCATCTTTTTTCTTTAAAAAAAAGAGAAAAATGTCAGAAGTAGTTTGGAGTTCAATCACGTCATCTTGATTATCATCACCAGCAGGACCACCTTGACCATCATTACCTCTCAAAGCTGAAAAAAACAGAGGAATGTGATGCAGAATATAAACAGACCAGAACAAATGGGAGACAATAAACTTGGAATAAACGAGTTGACGTCTGTAACCAAGTAGATAAATGGATCGTTCTGGGCTGTTGGCAGTTTTACTGCTGTGGCGCATGAATATGCAACTGCTGTGATTTCACAGCAAAAAATTCTGTGTACATTTAACAGCCGAAAATGAGGCCCTCTCTCTTCCCTCACAGATGGATGATGGATGGGAAATTGAACGTTAATCTCTCTCAGGATGAGTCAGCAGAAAGTAGCCAGGGTTCTCAGACCAGAGTAAATTCATTAGCAGTCACACCTCTGTCCTGTGTGGAGTTGTCATTAATTAATTAGTTCTCTTGTACAACTGCAGAAACACGTCACAACACTGGCAGGGATACAGACAACAACACAGCCAATATCGATAATTGGCTGCAACAGGTGACAGAGAAAAATAGGGCAAGACAAGAATGAAAAAAAAAAATACAGAAGTACAAGACATGGACATAACTCCAGGGTGTGACGTGCAAACAGAACTAATTTGTAGCAGAAAGTAATTTGTATCACTCATGACTGGCGGCAGTTGTTGGAGAAACAGGGAACAGATACACTCAGGTACCCCAATTTATCACTTCACCACTCACTTCCTCCCTGTGTCACTGGGATATCTCACAGTGCCCTTCTTTCTGCTCTGTGAGCGGAAAGTGAGGCTGAAAATCTAGATTATGTGAACCAAAAAAAACATATATATATATTACTTTATTGTGATTATTAAACAACTACATGCTTATTTTTCAATGCTTTGGTCATTGTGTTTTTCATTTACTGTCATAACAAAGTTTGTTTATCTGCAAAACTGCAAAATCTTACCAAGTACATCAGTCAGAATCTCTCATTATAGTTAACTTAAGATACAGTCACCTGACAAGTAACAATTCAGTGAGATACATAGACTTGTTTTCTGACTTCCTATCTTATCTCAAGATAACTTCAACATATTTTTAGTTGTTTATTCTTTTCTAACTACAAGCAAAAAACACCTCTTGTAAAAGGATTTTCTCTGTTCGGCTGCTTTCTGTGTCAGATAACTTCAAAATGTATTTGAGAATCACATTAACCTCATAGAAGCTTTTGATGCAATTTATATTAATCATAATATTTAATTGACATTGCTTTTCTTTCTAGCAGATGCACAGTAGTTTTGTACAAATGAAATTATTCTCAGCTTTTAAATCCTGAGTAGAAATAGTTTTCCTGGTTCGTCAAATACACTTTTAAACTGCTTTGATCATCATGCACTTTTACCTAAGTGATTGATAGACTCTTCTGTCTTGCTCCACTGATCTTTGATTCCTCCCACAAGCAGGAATGTGTTTTGTTCGACACAGTTTCTCCAGTCTGAATATTGGCTGTAGCTGACACTCCAGATGTTTGCCCTTTTTGCCCTGACAGAGGTGCGCTCGGCACTGCTTAAAGTAAAAGCCCATAAGAGGTCACATCTATGGCTGTCACCTCCCACATGCAGGAGCAGGTCGGGCAATTAAAAGTAAGACACTTAACCTCACCACATGACATTCGAAATGAGACAATAATCACAAGATAATTTAAGAGTGGATGTGAGTGTAATGACTGTTCATACACAGTCACAAGTCCACAAACCCTTAAACCTCTGTGTTTTGGGGATAGCAGTACAGGCTACGACGACCGACTGTGCAAAATTCTCCACTTACTGCAACTAAACATAATTCATGCAGCTATTTAGCTGGTAAAAGCTGTAGTTACTCATAATTCTACTTAATTTTACTAATCGGAATGTAACACAAAGTGCTTGACACAATAAAAACATTAACCCCTCCCCACCTCTCCAGAGAAAAAGCTAAATAAATTACAGACAATACAAATGAGCTTTAAAGGCAGCAGTACTATATACTGAACCAATTTGAGAGCTGGTGTAAGTAACTCTGACTGATATCAAGTCACTGCCTATTTGCCATTCTGAGCACAAAGTTGACAAGGCGTTGACAAGAACCACAAAGAGTAAATTCATCAAATTGCTGCATGTCAAATTCTATTTGCCTGAGAAGACCTCTCTTGCGCACACTTATTAGCTGCCCTATCATAGCTTAATAGCTACTGTAAATTTGCTCATATCAGATGGCAGGCATTCATTTGGAAAATGACTGTCTTAATCTATATTTTATCAACTGGACCGAAGATATTAATAGTAGATATTCTTATTAGATCTTAGACCTCATCAAGACTCCTGATGTGAAAAATCAGGGTAAGAGACCAAAATGATCCAAGGAAAGTATTCACTGTGATTTCTTTCTTTCTGTCTGTATTCTGGCCTGCAGAGCATGGTAACTACATTCAGCTGGTGTGTACTGTTTATATGCCTCCTCTGTCAGCATGCAGGGGGACACATAAATAAAGCTATTAGGTTGTGGAAAGCTTATGAAACACACAACTGCCTCATGAGTGGAGTAAGCACAGATGGCTCTCAGATCAAGGCCTTAAGGTACCGTAGTCCTGGATCCAAGAACGCCAGCCTGTTCCAATCTGGCTGAAACTGATAAAGTCTTCAATGAGGAGAGTGACTTCATAGCCAAATTACAATGCTGTAGGAGTTGTGTTTAATCCTTGTTATGTGCTTCAGCTGAAGAATGATCCCTCACTTTAGTATCAGTTGGATAAATTTGATGTCCTAAAAGTTTTTTACCCATGCACCAATTCGACACAGACTGAATTTTAACCACACCGGGCTGTGATACAGTCAGTCAGGAGGCTTGAAGATAAAAACTTGAATGGATAACACATTTATCATCTTCAAATCAGAGGAAACTGGCAAAAGTAAGTCAGACAACAGGCAGCTCTGCAGCAAAACGTAAGGCACAGTGACTCTGCTGTGTTGTAGAGGCCAGTGTACCACTTTACACCTTTGCAGTCCACCCCCCCACTTTTTTCCCTGTTCGTCTTCCCTTTCCTCAGCCTCCGCCTGGGCTTATCTACAGTCACACCTCTATTCCATCTTAAGCACTTATCTCCTTCACCGGTGTGCGTCATGCATCCCTAGCCCTGTTGAAGATAGGACATTACACGGCGAGGTTCTCTCGTTTGCTCGAGATTCTCACAGGTGGATGATTCCTGCAGACGGCCATCTTGGAGCAGGGGTATTGGATCCCCGTCCAGGCCGTTCGATTCCTATCCCAACAGTGCGTTTACCCAGGTTTGTTTGTAAAGCTGTGTCCCACCTATCACCTCTCTGCTGGGACTTGCACTGATATGACAGCATGGTGTCTTAGTGGCAATGCAAGCAAGGCAGAAAGTGTGTCGACAAGCCAGAGATTATCGGGTCGATAATGTTGACAAGAAACCAAAACAGCTTGCTTCAACGCTCATCTTAACTTCTATTAAAACTTGAAAATTGTTTAACAAAAAGAAAAAAAACAAGAATTCTTTACTATTTGAATACCTTCATTATGTTAACAAACTGTATGTGTATTGAATGTAGCCACCAGGAGAGTCTATTTTTTTTAACCCTGATTAACTTAGCACTTTTATTCATTACTTTCCACCAAGATATAGCAAAACAGTACAAGCAGACCTAACAGATCTAACTCTAAAGCCAAATAATATGAAAATGATTAAGTTACATGTGATCTTAGAGACAATAGAAAACAATCCTCAGGAGCAGCAGCTAGCTCCATCTGATACTGGCCCCTGCAAGGATGGAAAGGAATATATCAGGGTGGTACATTACGAGAGCGCTTGTTTCCCCCATACCCATGCAGGGAGATAAGGAAGTGATGACACTCATGGGGTAACAAAGGACAGAGAAAAGGAAATTGGAAAAGGGAGGGGGAGCAGGCTGTGGTAGATCAAAATATCTTGGATGGTCTTTCTTGAGATATTGCTCAATGGTTGTCTTTGAATGTGATAGGTGAGCTTGCGATCATGAAGCACCAGATTTGTTAACCATACTGTATGTAGTGTTACTACTGCATCCTACCCTCAGGTTGTGTTTTTCTGTGACAAATCCATGTAGATACACAAACCTCTGATCTTCCCAGAAACACCACAGTTCTCCATACTTAACATTTCCACCAGACCAATTGAAAGCCAAACGACTCGCTCAAGGGCAACCAAAATATTTGTAAAAGGAAAAGAAAGCGTGACTCACTCGCTCATTTATCTTCCCGGCACACTATTTCCCATCAGACAATTTCCCAGCAGTTCTGCGGTTTCTAATTGAAAACCCTCCTTCTTCAACCTTTGATTTAGCATCACCTTTTTATGCACTGAACGAATGAAAGGTTACTTTGAAATGTAATGTAAATGGTACTGTTCTCACAAGCCCATTACAGTTACAAATTATAGTAAAGGGCACCAGCATAAGAGAAGAGCTCAGAAGAAGCTTGAGCAGGCTAATGGTATTTGGTAAGATATTACTTTAATTGCATCACAGCAAAGGCAAAAAAAAGGGGAACAGTTTAGGAAAGTCCTTAAATGAGTTTTCCACAGTGGCTCCTTTGCAAAGTTTCTTCTCTTGTTTTCTTAGTCTGTGGAGGTAATAGACCTGTCGCTGCAGTAATAATGATGAATCTCCTCTGTCTGCTCGGCAGAAGATCGGAGATGGCCCCGAAATATGGATGCAAGTGGCTGGGGTACAGTGGAACTGGGTTTTAATCGGAGTGGAGGGAACACAGAGAGTGTGACCGTGGCGCAGAGTTATAAATCAAAGGGGAAACTTGCCACGGCAAATAGACTGTTGCAGTTTAGCATGAGATGATATTAGAAACTCATGGGAACTGCATTGAAACTACACAGAACTTTGCTTAATACAACAATAAGCATTCAGGGCTCCACTTCTAATCATTTCCTCTTAAAAGTCATCATTGGCGGCAGTGTTTGGGTGGTACCAGTCACAGCATCCCCCCTCACACCCCCACCCCCACCCACCTTCCTTGTCCCTACAGCACAACACTTAATTACACCTCTGCCATTTTAATAGCTTCTGGGTAATGTATTTGATAGCGCAATTATTCCTTCTTGACAACATCACAATTCATTTAGACTTTTTATTAGAGCAGAGAAATTCTTCATCCTTGGGGAAGTGTTGGAGGAAAAAAAAATGGGGGGGGGGGAGACTTTAATAATCTGATCTCAGATCTATATGAATTGCACAACTGTGTCTCATCCCCAACTCCTGGTCCAAGGCCAGTTTTTCACATGGCTTCCACTGTAAATTCATGCCTCCCCCGCTGCAGTGAGGTGTCACTGCAGTCGGTGGTTTATGTCTTGAAAAACAAACGATTGATCTTCAGAGTCGCGCTGCGTATGTGATTTCATCAGTGAGGCAGTAAGAGAAAGAAGACAGACGGCAAAGGTGAAAGCAAAGTGGTTCAGAACATTACGGCAAGTGTGTTTTGAACTTCCATTACCTCACAGCGTTTGCTGGATGTATATAATTTAAAACGTTTGTCCCAAAATGTCATTGAAACAACCAAACAAAAAAAAAGAAAAAGAAAAGCACATCTATTTTCCTCACCCACCTTTTCTTTTTTGTGCTGAGGGTTTTTTTTTATTATTTCTTGTGTCTACAGTTTACAAGGTTGTGACCTTACTTACAATAAGCATTAAAGATCAAATGCTAAATCTAATATTTCTGTTTTCCAGTTGGTCTCACAAAACTATGGCTCAACTAAAAACTATTCAATTTAATCCAGACAAAAAGAAAAAGTATTGTTTAATTTTAGTTCTGGTTCTGGTTGGTGTCACAAAGGACTCATCAGGTATCATGTTATCATAAGCTTAATTAGTATCATTAGGCTGGGTGGACAATAAGGATGGTTCTTGAACAGAAGTCTAATGAATTATGGCCTACTACTGTGGGATTGACAAGTATACAGGGAAGGATAGAAATGTAACAGTTTTAACAGTTTTTGACCTGTTAGTTAGGGAACATATTAGCATTGACATGCATGAGTTCATGCTTGCTTTATGATTTGTACGGATCAAGTGTGAGATGCTTTCTGAACAGATTGAATGTTTAACAGACAAATATATAAGCAGTAAAGCTTTAGACAGTCATGCTAAAATCACATCATGCACGTTAACAAAATAGTGTACTGCCATAGCCACAAAACAAAAAAAGAAACAAACTAACAAACAAACAAGAGCAAAATACTTCTTATACCTTGGTGTTCATTGCTTCCCTTCTTTGCAGTCTTTGTCTCCATTGTCAACTGGCCTCTTTCTAAAATTAATGACACAATATATAATATATCATGATCAATAGCTTCCAAGCACAACAAATGTGTTTGTCTTTTACTGTTTTGGCTGCACAGTTTTTAACAAAGTTCATTTGTGCTGTAAGTTTGTATTTAGTCGCAGACAGAGTTGCTTAGTAAGGCCAAGGCCAATAACTAATCTTAGCCCCAACAGTATCATTAATCACTATTTATTACAATTGAATGACTATGATAAATAAATTCACTTTTAAGAGTACTTTTTACTTTTTGCTAGTTTGTACTCAGATCAAAATTACAGAATTACAGAATTTTTCTTCTCAGCTTTTCAGTATCCTACAATGACAGAAACCCATTTACACATTTAGATATAGCTTAAACTTCCAAGATATCCTCCAGATTAACTGGAAGAATGCATTGTTTGTCCATGACTTTCAGACCTTTACATATAAGTGTTCACTGATCTGATGCAACTATTGGCAGGGAAAACAATTTGTTCTTACCTTAAAAAAATGCTAAGAATCACTATTATAAAGTGAATCTATTTTGTGAAGGGACTCATAATTACAATCTTAAACACACGGTTAAGGTTATGGAACAAAAATATTCTTATTATTAGATATTAACAGCTTGGCTGTTAATAAGAATTGTGAAACAGACAGCTTTCTCATGTGTCTGATGTTTTGTTGACCCTTCCCCTCACACTGACTTTTTTGGCTTTATTTCAACATTAGTCATTTTTCTCTCTTGTCCTTTCAAAGTTAATTATTATACAGTTGCTTGAGGGCTACATCCCTAAACATAAACCTAAGTCATTTTCTGCTTTTGTTCTTCTTGGGAGGGAGTCTCATTTCCACTCTTTCCTGGACTCATATCATTCCTTAATCCTAACATCATTCATCTAAACAACCAGTAAAACAGGAATTTATATTCTGCACCACCCACAGCTCTGGGCTGCACTCTGACTTTTTGCTCTGATAAAACTCTACTGTAAGGCACTGACCCGGAACAGATGCAGACGACCTATATACAGTAAACTGTGAGTGAGCAGCCTCCATCTGCAATAGCAATCTGGTCATTTTGGGTCCTTCAAGGTCTGCAGTCTCTCCCGGCCTGTTCCCATTGCTTTCACTACGCTTTACACTTTGGACACTGAATTGCGTTTCAACTCCCAGAATTGGCTTTCTGGCTGTCTTCTAGACTGATGCTGAAAAGCCTGGGGGCTTGACCTTTTTGGCAGGCAGTGAACTGTCAAGTCTGGTTATATTTTAGTGGTCCTGGACCAGTGTGCAGCTAACTCCTGAGTGTGTTGATTGTGACATTGTCTGGAAGACACCCCAGGCCCTGGTGTCATTAGAGGTCTTCAGTGCTGACCTTTACAGCCAAATCATCCTAATGAAGATATTTGACCTCAGATAGAATCCTAATGAATTTGGTCTGTTAAGGTTCCAGGAGGAAACAAGGGAGGGAAGCTACTATTAAAACAAGAGCTCACAGACAGTTGAGGCATTTGTGGTTAATTGCCTGGGGCACTTGAACAATCATTAACCTTATCCTGCACAACTTTTTCACTCTATCGCCTGCTTTGGGTCAATGAACAGGAGAACTTGTGCCCCTTAGGCTACAACAACGGAAACCATTGAAATACAGGTGACTGTGTAAATGTTTGCAAAGCACTGTTCTCTACTGTTCAGAGATAACACACTCCCGTCCATTCCAGAGGTGAGTAAGATTTAGCTAACGAGCTAAAAGCTGCCAGGCTTTCAGCAGATGAGACATTAGAAATGATTAACAAAAATGAACATTCGACAAACGGATCTGAAATCCAAACAGTGGGTGAATTTGAACTTTATGACAGATCAAAGGTGGGTCGGCCACTGTTTCTTCAACGCCACGCTCGAGGCGGCGGCAGGTATGGAGGGAATTTTGCAGCCCTGTATAGTGAGCATGGTGAACACTGAAGCGTAACGTGGCTTTGTGATAGGATCTCTGTGTTCTTGGTGGGTAATTGGGCTCCGGGGCTACAGACAGACGAAAAGGATGTAAAAAAAGGGAGAGTTGTCAGAAGACTTGGAAGGCCAAGACAAGAGAAGAAACACTGGAAAAGACAAGTCATTTTTTTTGATAGGCTGATCTTCATTTTTTAGAGAGTGTCTGGAAGACGCAGGAGAGGAAGGTGTTGAAAGGGTCTCTTGATTTGTGTGTAGTGAAACTTATGCATGCCTCCATGTATGTAAGAGAGAGAGTGAGAGAGTCTATTAATGCTTGTGTGTGTTTGTTTGAAAGAGAAAGGAAAATTCCTTTACTTTTAAGTTCGTAGAAGTAGTTGGAGGAGCAAAAAATGATCCAATGTGTCCGGCAAGCGTAGGGTTGTTACAGCACTTTTAATGCACGGCATCAATATTTTAGTCAGGCCTATTCTCAAGGGCAATCACGATGAAATCCTACTGATAAAATAAATATTAGAACCACACAGACACACACAGGCACCCACACAGACAGGGGTGTAATGATTAATCGGAGCACCCAAGGTCTTACCTTAGTAACCCCAAGGCTGCAGCTGCAGAGCCCCACATTTGGCATGCAGCCACATAACCTTGCACTTCAGCCATCCTCCCTCTCAACCCCCCTCACCTGTCTTCCAGCAGCACCTGCTCTGCCATTCTGGTGTTCATCACTATTCTGATCATATGTCTTTCTCTCCCAAGTCACTTCACAACCTCCTAGTATGTGCTTGCGTGAATGTGTATGTATATATGTGTACTGCAGAGATACTGTAGGTGCAGGGGGAAAAAAAAAAGACTAAGCGTGTTTACAGCTTTCCTCTGGGCTCATTTAAAAAAAAAAAAAAAAGAGAAGTTTTGCCTCCAATTTAATCTCCATCTAATATTGCTGGGGTGGCTGCCCGCCTACATAATCTTGCATGGCTGCAGTGCCCATATGGCCCAAAGGGAACTCTCATTGTTTTATTACAAATCAGGCAATCTGGGCCCTCTACAGTTCTTGTAATAGCCTGTCCTTGGGTGTTTTTTTATGGCAGGTTTCTCTATTCATTCAAACACACTGCAAAGGCCCCTTTGCAGCGCAAATTGGAGGGAAGGGTGAATGTTAATTGATCATTAAAATTGTATATTAATATGTTTTTTAGAGTGAATCCGAAACATTTATTTGTGCCATCTACACAACGCTACAGGAGACATGCAGGTGCAGAATGCTTAACAGTCGACAAAACCAGGTATTGTGTAACAAACCAAGTATT
Organism: Acanthurus tractus; assembly: GCA_029783725.1. Lineage (NCBI taxonomy): Eukaryota > Metazoa > Chordata > Actinopteri > Acanthuriformes > Acanthuridae > Acanthurus > Acanthurus tractus. Next base: position 12,377,078 of record JAQNCA010000025.1, read on the forward strand.
ACATTGGAGTGGGCAAGAGTCCAACTGCAATCTCCAAGCGGTTATTTTATCATTGTGAGGCATTAGGTCTGTCATCCCATTGGCCAATATATGCCTTGGCTTGATTCCAAACCTGATATGCTGGCAGTGAGATGGTCTAAGGGCTTCCATTTGCCGCTATTTAGATAGCAGTCTGCCTGGCAGGTCTGGCCTTTTCACCCCTCTTGAGGTTTGACTGTCAAGGCCAGAGGTGGCTGAAGTGAAAGACATGCAGGAGAAAAGAGGACAAGGAAGGCAAGGAGGAGGAGTGGAGTGAAGGTTGTTTAAGAATGCCGCTCAGGTTTTCAAATGGTGCAGGGAGGGGCTTCTTTAGGATGACAGAGTGTCTGGCCGATCTGGCGGGAAAGCCAACCCGAATGTGGGGATGGGATGGTTGCCTCGATGCTCAGGGAGGATGCAAGTGATGGATGGTGGTTGTTAGATGCAGTAATTGTGTTCAGGTAATTGACCCCGCTCCCTCCCCTTTTCTCACTCTCCTCCTGGTGAGCCAAGCAAGCACTCCATCTCTCTTTCACTTGTGTTCCACAGATGAGAGAAAGCATCAGCAAAGAGAGAGCAGGTCCAAGTGTTGGAGGCCCACTTATTGGGGATTTTGGAGCTATTTTACTTTAGTACACTGGTGGCCGCTTCTCAACACATTCAGCTAAAGCAACTAATTGATGCATTTTACACGTTAGAAAAACATGGGAAATACTTATTAAGAACAATTTTACCTCATGTGATCCCAACAGTCTGTCTGCAGAATGCAAGAATGCAACAAGCTTGAGAGCTACAGATAAAGCATCACATAACTGTAAGCTTATTAAAAGTGAAGTCCCTGAAACATTGTCTGTTAAAGCAAGATTTAAAAAGTAAGTGAATCATTTAACAGAATATTTAAGTACTATTAATAATACAAACTGCCAAGAGTCTGGAAACAAAGAAAAAATAATCAAAGAAGCACTAGAAACTGAAGCTTTTTCATTAGAAAAAACATGTATACCTTTAGGAATTCAGTATGTACCGAAAACTCTTACTTTAAAAGAAAAATGTCCACAGTTGTTTCATGATTAAAGACACAAGGTGCAGTCAGAAATGTTCATAACTGCTTCTGTTTCACACAAACAGAGCACTTCACAGTAATGTGCATGTAGCAAGTACAGGCCACAACTTTCGTTAGTAGGTGTTTCAAATTTCACTGCTTTATGATGATCCACCACTGAGTTATTCACATTTTTAACCACTCTCTTAATTACATTAAGTGAACTAATTCATTACAGTATTTTTTGAAGTGCAGTGCTTACAAAAAAAGTTGGTAGCAACACTATCAGAATACAAAGTGGTGCAATTTTTCTTTGAGTCAATGAGACGTAGTCAGTGACTGAAGCCATTATCACATTCATCTTTAATATGTTAAGTACAACTGCACATCAGCCTGTTTCTACTGACACATGCAAACGATAAAAGCCTATTTAGACCACAGCACAGACTCACCTTTAGTGATAAAGCCAATCTCACCATCCCTCCCCTGAGTGCCAGTGGAGCAGTGACTAAAGCAGAGAAGGATTGTCATGGCTTGATATGGAGGAGGTGATGATGTACTTCCCTCTTCATGCATCAGCAGATTATGGCAGCATTCATCATTGGTTCCAGACCCTGTGCTAATAATCAGCTGGGTAAGTCTCAATCTACATCCTCTGATTTATACAGAGCTCTGCAGTGGGGTGACAAGTTTTTAAACGGAGCTGCACAATCTAAATCATAAGCACACTGAGTGTCAACTCGATGGGCTCATGCTGAGAGATGTGAGGGAAGAGAGGAATTCACTTCTGTCTGCAAATAAACACTTAACTTTGAAGTAATATTTGCAGTAAATAGCCCCAGAATTGTGTTTACTGCAACATTAACTGCAGTATCCATATTGCTGAGCTTATTATAAATTACCTTAATTTTAGAGTTTTACACCAAAAGTGTTGCATTGGATTTTATTTGATACTAAAGCATTTCTGATTTCTCAACTGCCTGTTCAGAACTAATCAACTCTACAGCCTCAGGACAACCACAATTGACTGCGGGCGATGTCATTATTTTGATGCTAAACATGTCATTCATGAGCTTTATTTTTATTTTTTTTTTTACAATCACTTTTATTGCACCCTTCAATCTCACCTTTTAGGACCAGGCAGTAAAGAAGGCCAATGTCACCCCGCTAACACAGGCCATAAACTTCCTTTCCCCGAATTCCAATTCAAGGGTCTGCTGGACCCGAAGCATGATGACATCACCTTGTCTCATCCAATCAGGGAGCATTTAATGCCCTGTCTTGTTTGACCTTGCTTGCACTGATTCACAGTCTTGATGCTAAGAAGTAAGTGGGTGTGTAATGTCGACGACTTCTTGCAGTTTTCATTCTACTGCTTTCATTCAGTTTGGGAACAGTAGTTAGGGGACACGGGAGGCGCCACATCTCGAAGTAAAATCCTTCACTCACTAAAATGGCCCACACAGCATCTGAATAAAGAACATTTTTAAAAGGGAGAAGATTTGCCGTGGCAATGATTTTTATGATCTCACTTTAGAAATAGTTAAAAATTGAAAAAAATCTGATTTATACGACTATATGCTTAATTAGATTGTCCAATTATGGTGAGCATTTTGGGAGTCTAAGTTATGTTTTAATTGCTGTGTGATGCACCTAAAGAGCAATTATGTACAATATTAGGTTTCCCATTGTGCATTAGGGCACGTCTCAAAGGTTATCTTATGGTATGAGGCTTAAACAGTTATAGCCCTCTCAATTCCTTTTACATCCCCTTGGCTTAATTCAAAAATGGAGTTGCACTGAAATTGTTGAATGAAGAAATAAGGCCCTTTTGCTGTCTTCACCAATTGAATTGACCCAAGAGGCAACTGACCTAATAAGAAAATCCCTCAGCCAAATTGAAATGTGATTAACATCAGATCAGGGAAAAGTTGGCAATAATCAAAGATACATAAATCTGGACTCTCTCTCTCCAAGGTCAGTGATTGCAAAATGCCTCATCTTTGCTCAATCCTGTAATGACATGCGCCTCCACATATTGCTGTCTTTCCTCCTCCATTTTCCTCAGCACTTGGTCCATTTCAGCACCTCTAAATGAGGTCACATTAAAGACGCCACTACAGATTCCCCAAGACAAAGTGAAATTCAATGAAACCCAGTGGAAATAACATTCAGCTGCTTCTTATGTAACAAGCTTTTTATTCCACATTCCCACCCTGCCTTGAATCCAATCTGTGCCCCAGCAACACATCTTTACACTATCCCAGGTGCATTAAATAGAAATCAGGGCTTGGTTACAGGTCTTGTAATGATCATTTGGGCCAGCTAATATCTGACAGTTTATCCAGGCAGGCCGCCACAACGGACTTCCCTCCAACTGACATTGCTGTGACTCCATTAGCCAAAGTGTTGGAAGTAAATGATGGTAGGCAGCGCTTGGCAGAGTTACAGCCCGCTCAGATCAGCCGGCCTCTATCGATTCAATCACAGAATAAAGGATGGGGCAGGGAACAGGCACCCCAGGTGCATTTCTTTCAACTAAGCCACAGTCTGTCTTTTAAGCATTGGCACATTGTGACTTGGGGAGCCATTTATTCCCAACACTGCGCTGGTCAAGTGTGTAGGCTATGGCAGATAATACAGCTGCACGAGGATGCAGCTGCAACATATTTAGGTCAAAGATTAGGCCGGATATGGAATGATTATGTCCACAAGAATATAGTAAACCACAAAAGTGGACACTTTCTCCATTTCCCCAACACAAAAACACAAAACAGAGATTTCAAGAGACTATAGATGTATGAACCAATGTGTCCAAGCCACATAAAAATTAAATTTAAAATACTGTATTTTAACATGTAATGGTGCTTGACTATCCATACACTTATATACACTGTGATCACCTGAATGCATCTCATTATTATGCCCAACTTTAAAATTGATTTTGTTTGCACAGTGAAATATAACAGTCAGGCCCAGGGAATAAAAAAGAGACGGCAAGTAAGAGAGAGAGAAAGACACAAAGACTGTCTTTCAAACAGTCATGTTTACGGCACAGAGGGGTCCCACAGCGTTTCTTTGAAGACAGCTCTAAATCAAATGCTGTTGTCTGTCTAACATAGTGTGTACAAAGAAGCAGCAGCCATTAAACACATACCTTCATTACATTATATATATACATATATATATATATAATATTTTAACAATCAATTTCAAGGCTGATAGAAATTACAATATTATTCTTAATCAAGACAGAAAAGTGTCATCTGTACACCTCGAGACCAATAGTCTAGTCAGAGCATGATGATAAGTGAGAGCAATATAAAATGAATGAATTGTGGTGAAAATACACAGGAGTTCAAAGCAGTCGTTAAAAAATAAGTATTACAGTGAAATACAGGTGAGTTCATAAAATAGATTTTTTTTTAGCATTTGTATCAACTGTCTATAATTCATGTTTTATTGTTTAGGCTATGAAATTCCTCTTTTAGAAGAAAAACTTTGGACAGGAAACTGAATAATAAAAACAGGCAGACTGATATACAGGGAGATGACTCCATAATTTCAAGGGCAACTTGTTTAAATAACTGCTATGGACTTGCTTTTCTTAAACACAGCACTGCCGTGTGTTTCTCTCCTTTTCCATGTGTTTTAGTCCTGAACAGAGACACAGGCTAAAACTCAGAGCTTAACCAGTGAGGCTTTGCTCCAAAATGCAGCTTGCGTGCAACAGTAAGTAAATTAGGACAAATAAGTCTGTGGCATGCTTTTTATTTGATGAACGGCACTTAAACTGGCCATTAGCCACAGCTAAAGAGTTCCCATCACCACACAATTACCTCAATGTCAGTCTGCCATTACTGGCATTTCACAGCCAATGACAATGTCGAACTGCTATGTTGTACTAACAGCTTAACGCACACAATCTTATATGCTCACGGACTCTAAAGAACACGTGGGCATGCACACACACACAACTTGTCAGGTTTCAGTAATGTCTTTCATGTGCCTTCCTCGTGGGAGTCATGGAAAAGAGAAAAAAAAAACTATTGGCAGGACAGCGGCTTGTAAATGTTCCTCTGTGTTTTCAGGGTGAAACTCTGCAGAGAGTGCACGCTGCAGCATCCCACACTGCAACACATGGTGTCCGAACTGAAAGCTTTTACCCCATCCTTAAGGAGCTCTCCTCTTAGATCTCTGCTGAGTGCTCTCATCGTCATGAATAAGATGAGAGTGTTGAGAGGTCAAAAGTTACGGTAGCTTGTTTACATTCAGACCCAGACTTAAATCCCCTTCGTCCTGTCGGGGCTGTAGGTGGTTCTCTAATGTTTTGGTGCAGAGCAACTTTGCACTCTCCTTGGCTTCCTGTTTTCTTGAACTCTGCCTCCACTGATTCTCCCCAGCCCTTTGACGGACTTCCTTGTGTCTTTTTTACTCAGCGGGGGGGATCCTACTTCAAGAGAATCGTCCGCACGGTATATGAAAGTATAAGTATGGTTTTGCGTATGGCTGGGAGTGAGGTGGCAAAATGCTTAAAGAATCTGTCCGGTTGAAGAAGCATTTTTGAGCTCATCAGCAACTTGATGACCTCGTACACCACCTAACTCCTCACAGATAGACTAAGTTGGTACTGTGCCGGGGGGCAATAAAAGTCTCCCTTATTTTCCTCTTCAGCAGTCGAGTATCTTGATGTAGTATCCCCTGGCAATTCTCTGAACCCCTCTCTACTCTCTCATCATACATTTCAGAGGATAAGAAACCCTGCTAAATACGTAAAATGAAAATTTCTGGAGTTCGTTTGCTTAGGGACAAGTGCTGGAAATGGCCCCTACAGACACTGACTTTATCTAAAGAGGGAACATTATCTTCAAGGGCAGCATATGCTCTAAAAGGAGAAAGAGAGTCTTTTCTAACTGTCCATTTAGGTCTGAATAAATGCTTTCTATCAACCATTCAGACTCTCATTGTGATGGCAGCATGTGCTCACTAATTTACAGTCAAATAAGACAAATTTGTAAACGGAAACATGACAAAATACGTTAGAATTATCCATCATATGTTCAACTATTCTACGCACTCACTAAAAAAAATACCCCTGTAAGGAATAAATCCATCAGTAGAGAATAAGTGTTATCTTGATCTCTCTGTCTGGATCTATAGGGGACACTCCACTGAGAAGCTACAGTGTCATTCCACTGTGAATTTTTAACATATCCAAGCTGCTAACAAGAGACAATATTGGAGTTTTTGTCTGACTTGCTTTCTTATAAAAGTTACATTTAGTCCATGTGAGCTCATAGAGATAAGTTGACTGGGTTTGCCTTAATGGTAAATCAGCACACACTATTTCTATCCTCTAACATCAGGCAAAAGAAAACAAAGTTTTAAAAGTTATAGAACAGTTCTAGAAAAGCAGTGTTTGTGCTCTCTGAATTATAGTTTGAGTCACTTTTTGACTTAACCAAGCAGCGGGGAGCTTACAGTCACAGGAAGCATAGTTCTTTGGAATCAATGGTTGTTTTCACTAAATCACTAAAATAAATGTTGGCATCATATGTATGAGCAAATCACAAATATGCTCAATGCAAGAATTTTATCATGGCAACTTGGCTGCATTTTATGATGTGTCAACACTGTGGTTACGTTCTGGTTAGGTTTAGAAATAAAAAAAAAGTCCTTATTGTTAGAAAAAGAGGATGTTCTGACTTAAAACATCCACCACCACAAACACAACTGACAAATATCCCGAAGTGCTGTTAAAAATACATTTGTTGCCGCAAAAACAGTAGTCACGACACACAAACACAAAAACTACCTGTTTTTATCTGTTGCAAAAGGAGCTGACTGCTGGTCTGATCAGACTCTTAAACACTGGTCTGCTGCTTGGCAGCTGTCTCATGAAGCTGATATGATGAGCATGACACAAATTTAATGTATCCATGGCAAGAAGAAATACAGCAATAACAATACCATTTTTTTCAGGCGTCTAAGCTGGTTGTTTTCCTCTCCTTAGATTCTAATTTGATCAATGTGTACATAAATTCCCGAGAAAGGCTTTTAAATGTAGTCATTCATGTAATCTCTTGGAGAATATATAGTGGATCTTGTATATCTGAAGGTTTACGCCGTAATAACTCGAGGTCCTCAGTGCACCATGCCTGGCAAATTATCTCAATTCCTCGAGGAATGCCAAAGTTGATTAAAACTGATGAGATCCGTTTTTGTTTGCTGTCTGTATAAATTTGAGAGACGAAAACAATTGTAAACATTGCCTCTTTTATTCAGCCATTGGCATTGTGCAGGAAAAAGTATTTAGGTTTGATTTCTGCATGCAATGAATGAATAAATAAATGAACAATCACAGTCCAATTTTTTGCAGATAAGTCTTCTAGAACGAGCCGTGCTTGTAATGTAAAACATGAAGTGACACATTTGATTTGGTAAAAATGAATTTCATTTTAATCAACAGATTCTGAACACTCTTCCCTCCTCAGCAGGAAGAAATCTTGAAGACACAGAGGGCACAACAACGAGCTGAAGCAAGTCAGCCAGTTAGGGCACTGGCAGCCGTGGTGAGCACGGCTTAGCTCTGTCTGACGCTGAATTATCAGGACCAGCACATTGGTTGGGCAAAATACCTGCTGTACCCAGCTGTGCCAGCGCTGGTCTTTCCTCTGCCAGGCAGCTTCAGCACCTGCTGAAGCTCCTGTACCACTTCACAGGACAAAGCTGCACACTGAGAAATAGGTTTGATACCAGTGGAAAGGAACAGAGATTGATAGCAGACAGGAAACAGTTTGCGGGCGTGTTGCTTACTTTTCAGCCATGTAGGCCGTGTAGGGTGGTGAATACTTGTTTGTTTATGACTTCTGTGAAAGCGCTGTGCGTGTCATTGGCAAAAAGCCTGCCAGACAGATCGATGATGAGTGGCTGCTGCTGCAGCAGCCATGCTACACATGCCCCGATTTGCCTCTGGCTGGATGAGGTTTGCGCTTGCAATACTGATGCTGTTGCACACGAGGCAAATCACCTTATTTCTGGGATCAGACTATATTATTTATTAATTATAGAGTATTAATCAATTCACACTTCATTGGTAAGTAATGCAAACAGTAAATAAATTAAAATGTCAATTACAGAGTTGCACTTTAAGAGCCAGGTAACAACTAATCTGACAGTCGGATAATCAGGTTGTCTGCTCACTGAGCCAAAATTGATTGGAAGTTTAAATACTAATCTTTTTTTCTTTAGCTTCGTTTCGTTTAAATCAAAAGCAACAAGAAAGGAAAATAAGGAGGAAAGCAGTACAAACTGCTCGAGTGATACAAATCAACTCCCCCAGGTTCATCAGAGAACTTTAAAGAGCCTGTAAAGCAAAAGATGAGAGAAGATTCCTGCAAAACAACAATTTAAGCTCCATTTCTAATACTAATGCTCCTCATCTACCCACTATCCTTAACCAAGTGAGTTTCTACTAAAAGTGAGATATGAAACAACTTAATTTCTTTGAAAAATACAGTTTTTGGATGAAGAGCGCAGCTAATATGCAGTTACTTCTCTAGGCTATTTATTCATCTCCTTGCTCCTTATGAGTACACCATTAAATCCCTGAAAGTTGGATACAAGCTGAAAAACAGCAGAAGAGAGAGATTCAAGTGGGATCCACAGTATTCTCAGTTTCCCATATCTAGCATCAATTTTTGGACTGTATCAAACAGATCTGACTCAGTTGATTGTAAAATGTTAAAATAAAACTTTGGAATAGAGTAAAATATAGAAATAGACTAAAAGCAAGTAGGCAATGTCCTGCAAACACCCACGGCAGAGAGCAATTGGTGCTTTATTGAGAGGGTTTGAAAACCAAAGCCAGGCTTTTACACTTCAATAAAGACATTCACGAACCCGACTTTTCCTTTAGGCAAAGGTTTAATAGCCTGGAGTGCTTTCCTTTCAGGTGAATGCACTTGTTCTAACAGGTGCTTAATAATAGAGGGAAAGTGCAGTGGGAATGGGGATACAAGCCAGAGTCACTGTAAGCAGGTACATGAAACACAATAGGATTAGAGACTAGATTGATCCTGGCTTTGTGTGCTGCTGTTTGGCCAGATTACCACAGCCACCGTTTTATTGTGTGGAAATTGGACCGAAATTTGTTTTCAATTTGCCTACAGCTTGAATTGCCTGCTCCTGTCTGTGTGTGTGTATGTGTGTGAGTGTGTGACACAGAGTGAGAGGTGCGGTGAGGAGAAACGTACCGCTCTTTGCTCTCTACAGTTTCACAGGATTAACCAGTTTCTCTGAGATAATTGTGTCACCAGTGACACTGAATCAACTGTATTCATTTGAAAGCCTGACATGAAACAGTAAAACTTGCAGAGCTGCATTAACCCGAGCACGCAAGTTCACTCCAGCTGGGGGGGCGGGGGGCCGGGGGGGTCGTGCTGGATAACAGTGCGTGCAATTCTAAATGAGCTCCAAAAGACCAAGCAGTAACGCTGAACATTTTCAGGTACAGAGTGTAGCCTGAATTGATTGTGCACCGACTAAGAGCAGGTCACTGCGGCGGCTCTTATTTACTGCCACTTTCTTGTGCTACTGCCAATGCTTGGATGCTAAAAAAAATCAGAATCTAATTACATTCACATTCAGTTTCTACACACTGCAACATGTTGCATTTAATCATTTTGTTTTTTTCAATTTAAAAGCATTTAGCCTCCATTCTATAGTTTAAAGTAGAAAGCAAGAGAAATCAAAAGGGAGATTATAACAAAGGTCACATTCAGCCTTACACAACATCTGACTTTGCATTAGCTACAGAATAACACTGTGAAGGAATAGTGTAATTTTTGACCACTAAAATTATCCAACAAAATGTCCATAAGTACCATATAAGCTCAATTTACCAAATTGGTTGTTGGTTTGTTCACTGTCTATTATGTTGCAAACTAGTGGTTGACCACCACTGTGCAGGTCAGTCAAGGTGGCGGATGGACATCTTTTATGACCAACCTCCAAAGGACATCAGGGTTTGTAGGTCAAACACAACTTTTCCCAAACTCAGCGACATTTCAGTTGCTTTGTATTAAAGCCGCAATGTCAAGATTTTTTCACAGGATTTGCATTTATCAGATTATTCCACTTTTGTTTTTGGCAACATGGGCCAATAATGGTGAAATCTGCTGGTGCTATTGCAAGTTTTTGTATTGCTTTTTGCCCAGGAAGTATTTTACATTGTCTTTATGGACAGTGCCACAAGGGGGAGTCAACACCAGACATTTTTAAATTCTTATAGTAGCTTTAACTTACTTACTCTAGTTGGTTTGTACTGATATTGTACAAACAAATTACCAAAAAAAAGCATTTGCATTGACTGTTATTAAACCTCAGTGACCACGTCTGATAGAATCATTGTGGTCCAAGTGTCTGAAGAAAGTTTCATGCCTATTTAACAATTTTGTCCAGGAGATAGATTTTCTGCTTATGTTTCACGGGCTCAGAAGCTTTAACTATCCTTTACACCAGAATTTCATTTTAACAGACAGGGTCGATCTACAGCATATCAATTAGAGGAGATAAGACTCTAATCTCAGATGCAGCCTCACTTCATGATTAGACTGATAAAACAGCTGTATTATTACATAAAAAAGCCAAGCTTAACCTGCACTCAACCCCTTTTACATTCCCTGACTTTACTACTCTAATGTGCAGAAGTCGTACTGCGCATTGAAAAAGCTCAGCATGCTGCACATATCCATCCAGTTTTACCCCATTTGTTGTTATTATTTGAATTGCATTGGACTGTGGTGACTGTGAATTGGAAATGGGAGGGCGAAGCGGAGACCACCTCAGTCCCAGTATTTTAGGCACAGTTCTGCCCCAGTGAGCCAGGCTGATTGGGATGCAGCAGGGTCTCTCCCCTTCTCTCCTTCTTGCTTTCTCCCCATGTCTCTCGTTCTGCCTGAAACAGACGTTCTGATGAAAAACAGAGGGTGCCAAAATGTTTATGAAGGCAAGGCGCATGCAGGAGCACACACACACACACACACACGCAGAGTACATGTGACTCATTTTGTGCAATGCATACATAAATGTGCATTCACTGGAGCTGCTAACAGTCTCTGAATTTCAATACTGCTTCTATACAGTTTTTTTTTTTTTAATATTTGATTTAACACTTGTTCAATAATAGTGTCGCCTAATTAAATGTGCAAGTTGAAAAGTCATCCTAGCGTCACCATCAGCTTGCAGGCAAAAAGAAGTCAGAACGGAAGAGAGAGGGGGAAGTTTTAAAAGACAAGAGCTTCAGTCTGGAACTGGAACAGCGGATTACAAGAACAGCTCAAAACATGACAACTGTGTCAAACTGTCCACCACATACTAGACCAAGTCCTAACACACAGAATAAAAGTAGATGGCAAGTCAGAAGAAGCCTCTAGTTTTCAACTCTGATCTGAACCTATTTCGTGGAGGTGAGGATGGAAAAACAGAAAGGGAAAATTAAGATTTAATAATGATAACATGATATGTTTCGTACTTTATTGCTCTTAAAAAACAAAACGCTTTTGTGTCAGAAAGGGTTAAATGACAACATATGCTTCCAAAAATTATTCTAGTCTTCGAATTGTTTCCTCATGAAAGCTCCTGATTTCTAAATTTGATAGCTCTAATAAATAAAGTGAAGCAGCTGAATAGATCCTAGCTGTTTGTCCAAGGCAACTAATGCAACTAAAGGCTTCATGTAAACATGGAAAATTAAATGCCAATAGCCAGAAGGTTTGAATACAAACAAAAATATCTGCTGACAAAGAAACCTTGAGCCCTAATATGGCTGCAATAGGAAGAAAGTCATACAAAGTTCATGACAACAAGTAATAGATTTCTATTCATATTAACGGAGGTTTTAATAAATGAAGCAGTTAGGGGTTTTCTGGTTTGGGGTGATTATTAAAGTATTCCTTTGACATTAACACTAAATTAAATAATTACTTGTGTGAACAGGCAAGCAATGCCAATTACAATGAGAAATCAAACTCGTCAAATCTTTGCAGCATCGTTGCAACATTGCTCAATACTAAAATATCACACTGTTCATCAATCAAAGGGCTACTGCTTCAAACTAACAAACTTTTCTCACTTCAGTAAAGGATGTTTCTTTCATTTCTTGTCCATTGTTGCTTATTCTGCTCGATATTTTTTTCCCTGTGCCTGTGCTACCTTGAAACTCAGCGGTATCAGATGCTTAGGTATTGAACTTAACATTGGTATTGAAGCACAGATGATGACCAGTTTGACAGGAGGTGCACATCCATGAGCGAATATTGAATCAATAATACACACAAACACGAGCTGCTCCTTGAATGGGTTTGTATCAGCACAGTCACCGGCAAAGCCCTCAAACTGGCCTCATCCCTCGCAGTGTCTCTTTTTCTATTAGGCTGTTGTGTTGCCGACTGCCTGGCTGTTTTCTTGCTTCGCCCTTAGAGCTTAATATCCCTCTTCCCTGTCTCCTGATCGTACATTTCACCTAATAGTTTACTGAACACCGGAGTCACCAACCTGTGGCCAGAGACTGAAGTGGGATTAATGGAGTAAAGATTGCCTCTGTGCTCAGCATGTTTTTGAACACTCTGCTTTAGTTTCAAAGACTGGAGGGTCTCACTGATGGAGACCAAGTCATGTTCACTTGCATTGCTTTCTGCAGACTTTGTGTTCAAGTTTGGGTGTGTTTTGCACCTCACTTTGGTTCATGAGATGAGGTGCAACCCCCCCCCCCCACAACATCTTCTTGTTCTTAAAAAGCCTTGTATCTACATGTCCGTCTGCAATCAGCCAGGCATACAGTAAAGATCCAACTACGCATTGTTTGTGTTTGTGTATGTCTCTCTCTGTAGCCTGTGCGTTTAAGGGAGAACAAAACACCATCTGAGCATGTCCAGGATTATAATCATCTCCATGGCGACTGCCTCCTCCACCTCCTGCTCCTTCTCTCCCTCTCTGTGTGGGTAATCTGTGGCGTTCGCTCTGCAGCGCCCACTCATTCGTCTCCCATCCCTGCCACGAAATCTGAATTCTGAAATTGCAAAAGGAGTAATAAACAAGATTGACTGCAGCTCTCCCTATTGATCGCTGCTCCAATGTGCTCATATGATTTGTTACCCCCCCTCTTCCCTTCCTCCAACAACAGCACCCAGTGGCCAGGCCACATAGAGACAAGGCAAATTATGATAGGACAGGAATCAATTGCTTCTAGATTAAGCTCCTTGTTCTCCTGAAACTATAGGGAACCAGAAATGAAAAGAGTCATGTACTCAAAAAAAAAAGACATTTGCAAATGATATAAAGCCCAGAAGAGGGACCCTTTTTGCTTTTCATCTGGAGGTGATTGTATCAGTCACCAGTGTGCTGCTACTGACTGGCAGTCAGATTCTCTTCAACAAAAATCTTCAAAATGCTGGTTCTTAATTTCATCTTTTTAATTTTTTTTTTTTTACTTCTGGTCTTATCTTCTTGGTGTCCTCACAGGACAAACGGATTAAATCTACATAGAAAATTAATACTTTGGTACACTATTCAAAAGGAACAAACTGATGAAAAATAAATTAAAGCAGATAAAACCCTGGATGAAGGTCTTTTTTTTTCTTTGAGAATATCTGAACACGACTCACAACTTCATATTGGGTGTTGCTGTCTGCGTCTTTAAAGGAAGAAAAAAGGCTCACAGTTAAACTCTTGTTTTTTGTTTATTGATAAATATTTCACTGAACAAGTTGCTCTTCTCAAGATTAACATCACTGTTTCTCAAAGGAGAAAAACTGACTTAAATACAGGGGAAAAACATATGGATCACAAACTGTTCTCACTTCTGTAACTGAGATTAGACTGCAGCATTTGGAACGAGTGGATGCTCGAGGCTCCTTGTTACTTTTTTTTTTTTTTTTTTTTTAGATGTGTGCACCGACATGAGACCAACTCCCATTTGATACAGTGTTTGATGACACTTTGGTTCTTGCCAGGGACCGAGGAGTGTGATTTGTTAGCCGCTGATAACAATGCGTGTGTGCATTCAGCATAATCGCAGCTATACATGAACGGAGAGCAGAAAGAAGGGAGAGGCAGGGAAAGATTTTTCATCTCCAAGTCGAATCCTGCAGTACACCACCAAATTTGTAAGTGCAATAAGATGTGAGAACCCCTGTCGTTCTCTCCTTCCCTTCCTTTTTGTGTTATGCTTCCGCTCCTCTTATTACCATGTTTACAAATTGTTGGCACCCTGAGAGCTACGTTGGCTTTGGTAGCGGCAGCTTGGAAAATAAAGGGAAGGAATTTTGAAAACATGTCAGTGAGTGAGCTGATATAAGAGGATCAGACATGCAAGAGTGGAATTGGGCCCTTAAGTGTTCCAAAAGAGAATAAAAGGCGAATTAACATTTAATCCCACCCTGGTCAGTACAAGAAGGGGGATGAGAGAAGACAAGAAGGATTCATTTGTGCCACAAAAGGATGTGAGATACAGGGAATGGTGTCAGACAAAGGTTTGCGGTGTGGGAGGATGAGAAAGATGGCGGTGGCGGTGGTGGTGCGGCTGGTGGTGGGGTCATCCCTCCGTCCGTAAGCCAGTAAACAGCAGGAGAAGCCACTCGGGCAGAACAGGTGGAAAATCTCTTCTTTGCTAACATCACCCGGAGGTGAATGAGCTTGTCCTTAATATTTAATAACACCTAGATTCAGTGAGCAGCAAGGTGATGACAAGGAAAAGGGTCAAACAGCAACAAAGCAGAATAAGCTGAAAAACTGAACTTTCCTCGCCTGTGGTTCTCCAAAAAGTTGTGTTTGACTTTTATTATGACACCATCATAAATCTGTAGCTTTTAACTTTAACAGAAGGGGAGTCATGGTATTTTTTTTTTTTTTTACAACATTTTGGGCCTTCTGTTCAGTATCAGGCATGAGAAAACATTTACTGTGTGCGTGAGCGTTGCGAAAAAATCAGTTATCGTACGTAAATCTCCACGTATGCATCCTGCACACAAACAGCTGCCTTTGTTTCATTTGTAAAACGGTCCCATGTCACAACACTGCTTTGAATAAAAGTTTAACATGATACACTGTAATGCACCGAGATAAGCATGGAGGTAATGCATCTCACTGAGTGCAGGCCTGTTTGTTTCATTATGAGAGGGCTGCGGAGATAAAGGTGCAGGGAGATAGCGTGTGTTTGTGTGGAATCCACCGCCGACTATCTCACTTGTGAGCATAAAACATTCCACAACAGAGGAGTAGGCTGTGATACTCGCTGTCAAATAAATTAAGGTGGATCCGACTCTTCTTTCCTCTATAGAGGAGGCATTGTAAACAATAAAAGGGAGGCTTTGTTTGATCAGGGAGTTAAAGCTTCTCCACCCAAGGAAACATACAGACACAGTCCGGCTGGTTACACTGAGGTTTGCTCTTGCGTGACTAGAAAAACGTCAGAGGAGACAAATGAGAAGAGATGCAGGTGCTCTACAACTACAAGGTGAATCTCCAGCTCCCTGTAATGACTTAAAGGTCCCTTAACATGCAGCTGCAAGTCCCCAACAGATGTAATATCTCCATCAGAGAAATATTCATGAAGGTGAAGGATGCACTGTGAGTGGATAAGCAACATCAATTCATTTCCTAAAGTGGACAACTGCTTTCCTATTGGCTTTTCTAGCTATGTTTTTTTTTAAATGTGTGAGTAGTTGTAGCAGAGGAGAAGACAATCACAACCTCTCCAAATGTTGGGTAATGTGCTGTGAAAAGTTAAAACCACAGTTTATGAATAATGACACAAATATGTTTGATCCTTGAAGAGGGCAAAAAAGCTTGGCTTTGGTTGGATTTCAAGGTTTTGTTGCATTCATTTAGAGAAAAAAAACAAGGCTTGCAATAAAACTTCACATGGTTTTTGTCATGAGTTTGAAGGGAAATTTGTCTTGAAGGTAATTAAAACATTCAGCCCTACTAATCCTACAAAACTTTCAGTATTTAACCTTTTCTGGACTTTTTAGTTTGGTCCTGTAGAGTCAAAACAGATTTTTGCTTCTGCTGATCCATATTCACAACCAGGAAGTGTTAACTGTTAGACTTTAAGGCCTGAATAGCTCTTATTCCACAGAGTTTAACAGAATTTATTTATAACTCAGTAGGACTTGAGGACAGATAATGGAGCCTTCTTCTTCCTTATTAAATTAATTAATGATTAAAATAAAAATGAAGTACTAAGGTCTCAGTATTTGTCAATTATAGAAGGTAAAAAAAAAAAAGTCTCTACAGTGACTTGGAGCAAATTAAACTGAGCTGAAAACTCACCACACAACAGAAGCAAATAGTAAAAGAGAGACTTTAGGAACTGGCTTGGTTTTAAAAATGCTTTGTGTCAGCCTGCTCACCATTTCTCCTTGGCTGATTAGACGCCATTGGCAGAATCTTTTTCTTTTTTTTTTCACTTCAATTTTAAATTTTCAAGCCCTCACTCATGGCACATTACCATTATCGCTAACTGTGAGACTCCATCGAGCTGTCTGGTACCTGTGGACATGCGTGAAAATCGCTGCAAAATGCTAGTCTAAATGTAAATGGACTCAGGTAATTGTTATCTTTTGTGAGTAGAACTTTTCTCATTGACTACTCCTTTTAGGGTATTCTGATTTTTTTCATTCAGGATAATTTGAATTTAATGCCCTAGATGCATGGTGAAATAGGGTCATGGAACCTGCAAAGAAATGCCTTTCTGATTCTTTAACCCCTGTGATTGTAAGTGCCTTTAATTTGAGTAGAGTTATAACAACACTGTCTCATCTGTAAAAGTGACCTTTGCAAACTATTACAGTGTGTCTGATATTGTCACACATCTATTTACCATGGTAATAACCTCTCTCCTGCATTGTTCAACTCCTGCACTACATCCGCAGAGCCCCAGATTTAATTGAGCCTGGTTTAAATGTTTCCCAAGGATCTTCGATTTCTTTGGCAATACCTGTGTCCCCATCTGCTCTCAATTTGTTAAACCCTGGCAGAATGCTGGATTTTCTAATATCCAGATTTTTTAAAGTAATGTTCTGTGAAACACGTGAAGTTAACAAATGTAAAATAGTCGTTAACCCCGAGACATGTCTGCAGATGTGATAGAGAAAAGGGGGGGAAAAAAGAAAGATGAGATCTGATGGAGGTTCTGTTTCCTTTTGATCGGGCAGATGCGAAACCTGTTAATGTTTCCCTAAATGTCATGGATTTAGTTTATGGCCAGATAGGTTTTAGCATCTCATGACCCTGGTTATTTTTATTCTTTCCACCTCAGCCATCCTGACACTACCAGCCCCCTTTTTTTTTACTGCAGAGGTTTACTTTAATTCTTCCATGTCTTTCTCTCTCTGTTGCTCAAACACACACACACTCACACACACACACACACACCTCAGAGCAACACCATCTCCCTGCGTGACATGCTTCATGCGCCGAGGGATCCACTGCTGATAAGCAAACCCACCGCATCACCACCAAAAACTGATTTCAGGTCTCCAAAGCAGAACTGTCCACAGAGAACTATCTCCACAAAGCTGCTACGCATGAGCTGGCGAGCTGTCTTATTGATCTGCCTTCCCTCACAGTCCAGCCTGGGCATTCACTCTTGTTTGCTACGCCTTAGCGAGTCCACTTTGGAAAACATAACCCATGGGAGAGACGAGGCAGATTTTTTTTTAAATAAAAAAAAAAAAAAAAAAACTCACACTCTCCAAATAATAAACTTTTGTTCCAGTCAGCCACTGCGGGCTACATGCAGTGATGTCAGCTAATAAAATGGAAATTGTATGCATGCTTTGCAGGAGAGACGAGCGGGGCTTTACATATGGTGCCATGCACAGTAAAGTGAAAGAGGCTAATCTGGCACTGATGCTTGCACATGCGTTAATGTGGGTGTGTGTGAGTGCGAACAAGCACTGAGCATAAGTGAAAGCATGCATGCTTCCAAACGTCACGCTACAGCTACCTAGTGTATAGATTCCACATCCGTATCGTGAGAGTGTTAAGGGGTTAAAGTTCACTGCATCATCTTGGGGCTTATGTATTCCCCCCTCTCCAGCCCCGCAATTGCACGCTATTTATCTTGTTCATTGAAATACCATGAAAACGTATCTGGAGTTAATAAGCCAGTGATGAATCTTCTCCGATAAAACATCTTTAAAACCTCGAGTCCAGTTGTTTTTTGTTATTTTTCTTCTTTTAGGTATTTTATGACCTCCCTGGTTGAGGATTTTCATGCACAATTCTGAAAACTGTGAAGGATTTAGACTGTCTTGACTCCCTCACTCCCTCTCCTCTTGTGTGGGTTTGTGGGGAGACAACACACCCCTGCTATCTAATTGTAAGGTAGAATTTTTGGCCTTGTGCCTCGACTGCGACTGTAGGTGGGTGGATGGGTGTTATTTTTTAGTGTTTTCTACATGACCATTGGAGCCTCTTTTTTTGTGGGTTAAGGATCACATTGCTGTAATGGAATAGTTGCACTGTGGGGAAGGTGGTGAGTCATGCCTCCAGTGTGTGTGAAAATAAATGTGGTGGGGGTTTGGACGGGCAAACAGAGTTTGGGCGTGCATTTTACTTGTATATGCCCATTTACGTTAGTCATGTGGATACACAGCAAGCATCCAAGTGTGTGCGTCATTCATGTTCAAAAGCCCTGTGCTTCACTGGGATGCAAACCCCTGTTATGCTGTGCCCCAACTCCCTTTTTTGGATGGTTCTGCCCACCCCAGTGGAGTTACCACTTTCTGGAGCAAAATTAAGTGCTGCTCCATGAAGCGTTTTAGTATCCTATCAAGTTATGTCCAGGTTTTCAAGCAAATATGAAATCTGAAACTTATAATTGAACCACAGTGCGTTAACAGAACAAAAACAGCAATTTGTAATTTTGGATACTCACTTTGCAAAAGAAACGTACGCTAGTGGAGTTGGATCATATTCGCCAACAGAAATGTGCTTATTTTCATGTGCCAGAGGCTGCCAGTAACAGAGTGTTTACTCACGGAATTGCCTTTTATGCTGATGTTGTCCAGTTTTTCAAATTTTTTTTTTTTATAATTAATAGGCAAACAGGCAGCAGTCATATTGAGGTATGCAGCTAAATGTAGCCACTCTCTGTGTGTGTTAATCCCAGATGCCCAACATTTATACAGGTGGTTGAAGGAGCCCAAATTACTAATATGTTGGAGAAGGTAAAGCAAGCAGTGCCTTTTCTATTCAAGGAAGCTGGTTAGGTTCATAGTTAACAGGTTTCTTGCTATTTTTAATAGATGCTTTATTGAATTGGCCTTTACTTTTCCTTTTGTCTATTGCTATGCTTCTTTTACTGGAAGGTAAAAGTAAAAACATTTCAAAAAGTTACTTAACAGAAAAGTGTGTTCAACAAACAGTTGTTGAAGAAAGCAGAATCCATCCAGTCTGACGCCACCAACCTTCAGCATCTAGAGTTTGAGACTTTGTCTTTTTCACCTGTGTGAAATACCCACCACTACATTACAAAAAAAGTGACAGGTATAAACACTCATCGAAATCCTCTGCCATTACACTAAATCCCTTTAGAAGATAGGATAATCTATATAAACTTTATTGTATAAAACTTTGTAGATGAATCAAAAAAAGATGTTCATCTTTGTCATGCACTTTATATGTTTACTTGTTACTGTCTGATCTTTATGTTTTTGATATTCCCTTATGTGGGTCTTGATAATGTGTTTTTAGTTGTCTACTTCTCTTTACTCCTGCAAAATTAATTGGCCCACAGGGGAAATCCTGTAATCAAAAAATCAAGTCGTAGAAATAGATTAAAGAGAAGGCAAAATGATAAGAAATTCACTATCCCAAACAAGTAAGACAAAAAGTCCCGTCCTGCTTAACATTTCACCGGCACTGAGCCTGCCTGAAGGGTCACATGACAGACCTTAACAGGCTCTTCTGGTGTTAATACAAAACTGGTTAACTTTAATTCTCATGCAACTATCAACAGCTCCAAAGAAGACATTTAACCTTAGGCCTATGATTCTTTTCAAAAAAACCCATTTCCACCAATGGTGCACAACTTTAATTGAATTTAATTAACCTCGATCTCTGGCTCTCAGATGTTGTGTAAAGCTCCTGGCGTCAGCATTATCTGTGTCATCAAGCAGACACAAAATGGGCCTTTTTGTCGCATTTGCTTGCTAGTAGAGTTAAAGGTCAGAGATCTATGTTTTTGATCTCAACAAAGTTCTGCAAACTGATGTGATCTCATAAGGCTTGCTCTAATCTCCTAAGTTCATTTAGTAAAACATAAAGAACAGTCTCACACACAATATATGAAACCAAGGATATCAATCTGTTTACTGATAAGTGATGGGAACCGAAGTGTATCATTGACCCTAACAGCTGCTCTGTTTGCCAGAGGAGGGCTGTGTGCAATGCTCATATAACCTCCTGGAGAAGGACTGAGGATTTCAGATGTGATAAGGTAATTGCCCAATGTTTAGACAGAGGTTCCACTGGTCCTGTGTCTCTAGTTCACTGTCGAGGAGGTTAACGACTAGGAGCCCAGACAGTGATTAAACATTTATACAGGACATCTAACCCCTTATATATCAAATGATCTCTGCAGCATAGGCCTCTGACTGTCCAGCTCATCTTACGTCTCTTCCAAAATCCTGCAGCCCTCATCAGCCTCGTCTGTCTCCAGACCTTCACAGTACACATGGGAACTGTTACCCTCTGAACGCTGCTCATGTTTTTTCATCATCTTTTTGGAATGATGTATGCATCTTCAAACAATATGGGTTATGGCTGCTACAGCATGAAACATGGCATATTACACACATAAAACCGAAAACTTCCTGTCTCGGATTCTGAGCATTTATGAGCAGACTCTTTTCAGCACAGGACAACTGCTTTAGCTGCTGTGGCATGAGAGGAGCTGCGTTCGCCATTATGCGAATGTTCAAAAAAAAACCTTGGATCATTTAGCTGTTATGAGCTACACTCTGCAAGCCAACTTTACCAAGGAAGCAAAACCTTTTTACCAGCATCCCAATGTGTTGAAAAGTCTTATCCGGAGAGCATTTTATAAGCTTTAAACTGAAGTCTATAGCGTCATAGCCCTGGAAGCTCCTCCCAGAATGGTGGTTTTATGTGTCGTGGCTGGCCACTGAAAAAAGGGGGGTGTGAGGTTACCATTTTGCCACAGGGTGAACCTGTGCTTTGCAATACTTTCTCTCCGGCAGCTTCAACCTTTTAATTTGTATAATGCATTTAGAAACAAAGCCAAGACAATATAAAGAGTTTAACTTCCCATGGTGCTTTCCCTCACAGTCTACTCTCTAAATTGAAGGAAGTAAGAGAATAAAAGGATGGATCAATAAATCCTTACCAGCAGTGTCCCTGGTAGCAAAGCTGCTCCGTCACATCCTGTAATAGTTATTCCCACAAGACCTTTTCACCTGCTACCTTCCTCATCTGTTCACTATTGTCTCCAAGCCTATCATGTGATTGCTACAATAGAGTATCAGGCAAAGGATGGTGTAGGTTTTTGGCTGATTGTTAATGCCTAAGGGTACAGAGATAGCAATAAACAGGGCTTTTGTTTACTGATAATGTTCCTCTGTTTTTCTACTCTTGTCTCCAGGGAGCTTTTCCATGCACACTTTGAACCTCAGGGTGTCCTTTAGAGATGCTATTCTAGAGATCGATATGAATGACTGTGGTCATTGGGGACATGGCCCTATTTGGAACATATGCACTGCTGTGTAAGAATATGGAGTGAACTATGGGCAGTCAAACCACATGACAGGCTTCAGGCGCTGGTCTGGTTTCAATCTCAGATAAATAAATCACAGCTTAATACCTGTCCCATATAATTCCTGCACTACGCCTGTGACTGGAATACAGGCTTGGAGGGGGGGATAAACCAGAATGTGCACTGCTTATCAAAAAAAAAAAGAAAGTGAAAAAGAGAGATGATGATGAGAGTGAAGGGCCAGCAGCTATGGATGAGAGGCCAAACGTTAGTTCTGGCAGACTTTTAGGCAGGATCTGTCTCCCTCCCTCCCTCCCTTCCTCCCTCCCTCCCTCCCAGTCATGCCTGTCCCTTTTCCAGCTCGGACAGGGGGATAGAAGTCTGGGATTGGGTTACTCTGATTAGAAGATTGCACAGGCTGACGCGCCAGGATAAAGGATGGGCAAGCCATGTTGGATGTAACCCAAGCTAGTAGCTAGTCTCTGGGTTAATTGGTAGGATTAGAGAGACAGGTGTTCGTGGCTTGTAAGGGGGAACAAGTTACACCTGAGACACAGGTATGGACAGGCGTTTCAGCGCAGCATAAAATTGCCACATTAAGCACTATTATGTTTCTTGGTGAGCACTCACATATGCACTCAGAGGCAATCTTATATAGCTTAAGGATCCTCACACATGTAACAACCTGTACTCCTACAATGAAGTTTTGTCTTACATGCATATTTTAACACAAGCTAATTGAGGCTTGCTTTAAAGTACTCTTTAGTCTTTCCGCGCACAGACACAAAACATTCGGCTCGAATTGTCCTGATCTGAAAGGCTAATGTTTTGGGAAGGGGAGGATTAAGATAAGTCTTTAATTTGCAGCATCTTTCAGGACTGTTGTGTACACAAGCCTTGGAGATTAGGCTCTAGCAAACACTGCTCAATTAAGTAGTGAAGATAAAGTTGCAGTGGGGGTCCAAATACTTGCAGAAAGCAATATAAACAAACCAGGTTGACACATTTACAGTCAATTTGTAAAGGGGTAATTAAAGACCTTTTCTAACTGCTTTCTCCGGCTGCTTTATTGCCACCCAAGGAAGATATACAAATCCACTATACTTGGGCTTTATGCACAGCTTTGAACAACAACAGATGCCTTGGGTATTTAAGTGTAACCTACCCTTTCCTAAAAAACCTTCGTACTTAGTAACTATGACTACCAGGCTTTCTTTTCATCATCACCTGAAACTAAACACCTGAACAAAGCCTGTGAGAAGAAGAGCATGACCAGGCCACAAAGAGGCTATTTGGTCAAGCTGGAGCAGCTTAATGCCTGATGGTCCTTCCCATGCTTCATGATAATGTCTGGCCATGTTTCCTCCTTCGTTCCTCTCTTCTGTTACCAATCCTCATCTTTTCTCCTGTTTACTACTTCTCTTTCCAAAACATAGTGAATGCCACTGATTGACCTTGCCGGCTAAAGTTAATAGCGATGAGACACACAGTCGACTTGAAACGACAGCTGGATGGTACGGATCTGAAATCTGCAAGGAGGAAAGGAGAAAGCCTCTTATTCATCATCATTGGTAGCTCCTTCTCCTTTGATGCCTTGTTTCTGTCACCCACTGGCTCCGTATGGGCCTTTTAAAACTCCATAACAGGTTTACAGCATGGCAGATTCGTTTAACATTACATTACACCACAGGAGTCCTGGGCTGTTGCCTCTAAACTGAAGGGGAAAAAAGGCAAAATGACAAAAAGTGAGGTGGCCGTGGTCCAAAACTCTCAACCCACTCAGAAACAAGTGGCTCTGTGTTTCTCTGCAGCCAACAATAGAAGCCCTAGCTACATGTTGATAATCCCTGCCGTGTTTTATGTGCTCATTAAGTATGGATTCATAATCGTGTTAAGAGCTTGCCAGAATGATCCAACACACAACAAGGAAGGAGGTGGAGCCTTTGTGTAAGCAAGCACCTTGCTTGAGCTCATCGTTCGTTGCGAGGCCCCACGTCTTGGGAGTTGATTAAATAGCTCTGTTTTAATGAATGAATAATGAAGATGGTGATATACTTGGGTTGTGTATCACATGTCAGTATTTACACTTGTTTGCGTGGGTTCAGCCTCCCTGGATATGTGTGGTGCCAGTACAGTAGATGAGGGCCATTTCTTTAATGCTTTAATCAAGAATATTACAGACACATAAAAAACACTCTCTCGTGATACGTAATGACTTTTGTGTGAATTTTTTCATTTTACATTAATGCCATCATTTTATATGCAATGCAATTTAACAGTATCATAAAATACAGCTCTTTAAAAGCTGAATTAGCATCTCTCTGACAATGTCAGAAAAACTAATCATGATCTGTTTATTGCTTGGCAAGACAGTGTTGAATTACACTGGATGTGCTTTCTTGGTTTACCTAATAAACAGGTTACTATGAATGTGTCATCAATCTGTCACATAATATGTATGAGGCTCATAAGAGGTAAATAGTACACATGCTTTTAAGTGTTTGAGGCAAAATATATTACAGTAATCTAACTCTTTCCTGTTTCAAGATAAGAGCTTGAAAACAGCCTAAGTCAAGTAAACTTATATGCTTTTCTCCCAATTCTTAATCCTTGGTGCCTCTGAGGACATTTTTCAACTTATGAACTTTTCTCGAACACCCCTATCTGATTTGTCATGCTCAGAAATTCCAATTTTCCTCATATCTGATAGGCGGTTGACAGCTATGAGCCTCGTAATGATTGGTCGAGAGAGGCTCTGTTTAACAGGCGATCAGTATGCTCAGTGATGGGTGAGGATTCCATTAGGAGGAAATTAGGAAACTCAAGAATAGGAGTAGCAATAACGGCTGATATTAGACCTCTAAATCATCCGGCTCTCAAACCTCATAGCTGCCCAATCCTTCCTGTCTAGTCCTGTCTCTCTGCTTGTTCCCCATTTTCCCGTATGCTCTAGTCTTTGAGACCTTGTCAGACTGAAAGAGCTCAATCAGTCAGCTTGTTTCTCTCTGGACTCCTGTTCTAGCTGTTGATAAATCAAGCTCTATTCTCTCATGGCACCAAAACACACATAGAGAGGAGGACACACATTCCGCACTGTCTTGATCAGGGACTCATGTTATCAATTTTGCTGAGAGTCTCAAGGCTGTTGGGGACTGTGTCTATGTCTGCCTGTGTTAGCCTGTGTTCGTGTGTGTATGTGGGTGTATGGGAGTGTATAATTGTGTCCCCAAAATTTTACATAAGAGCAGATAGACCCACCTCCACACATCAATATCTTCACACGGGCATCTAACAATTCAGAGGCAAAAGCAAAGTATTGGTCAGATCTAATTAATGTTATTATGGACTGAGTTTTGCTATCATCAGTCGGCTGTAGGTATTTTTTTCAATGCATTACCATTTTTGTCTGCTGTAATTATCACTGTGCAACAAAATTACAGTCCACAATTCTGCTAAATTGTAATGCATTCTGTAACGCATTCTGTTATCTGCAGTTAAAATTTTAGACAGCAAATTTATCATTTAAAAAGAAAGAGACATGTGATAACAGCTACCCACAATAATTTGGCCTTAATCTGCCGCATCAACACCTTGTTGTACCTTATGCATTATTTATATACAACTGCATTTACTCTCTTGATCATATAGGTATCTATCAAGTAATTGCTCTGGTCTGGGAGCACAGCAAGCAGCCAGATAATCACACAGTTTTTAAATGATAGTAATCTTGCCTTCAGAGCTTATACATTAGCTCTACCACATCTCACCCCTGCCAATTTTTAAATCTTTTTGCCATATTTCAACAGAGTTGTGGCTGTAATGAGGGCCATGTGGCAAGGCTGTTTCGTGTGTGTTTTATGTGATCACAGAAGCCTTGTGGGCGTATGACATAGGCGCTGATGCCGGGTTTGCTTGCTACTTAGCGAGACCCTTTGTTCAGGTCAGTGAGCATAAGCGCCACAACAAAGCGCGACACTTAGCAAGAGCAACTCTCTGTGGGGTCCCCTTAATGTTGTCACATGCATGACATGGCAGACATCCGGACCAGATTCAGACATAGACAGCCCCCTCTATGCTGATGATGGCTGACACTGAAACAGTGCTCAGAGTCAGCAGCTATAGCTCAAAGCCCGTACAGTTGTAGAAATATTTTTTCATAAACATTTACATACTTCTTGGACGGTTTGCTGAATGCATTCTTTGTTCAACAACAGCATGGTTTTCAGGCCCACAGCTGCACTTGTTTACACATGGGAGATGCCATATGTGCACCACCACTGGTGCATTAAAGCTCAATGTTCCATATTATTATATGTTTAATGTTTTTTTAATCATGAATATGTGTGTAATGTATAATTAACAAATTGCAAGACTGAGATGCTATTCTTACTGGTAGTTTGCAGATATGGCAGTAATGATGATATTTATTTAATTCATTTGAAGATTTGCAGAGCAGCCAAAATACATATTCCAATTCCAATTTCTTAAAATTTTTATAGTATTCATAATTCTATGGCACTTACAATCAAACAATAGATGTCCAGTCCATCTGAAACAATAGTTATTATGTTTTAAAATTATTATATTATTATATTATAAATTATTATAAATTTTAAATTATTATATTATATTATATAATTATATAAAATACATTTTATCTTGAACAACTATGAAATAAGACTGACACATGAAAATTTTAATATATGGAGAAACATCCATCCAGTAACAATAAAGAATTCAGGTTTAGGTAAATAGTCTATACAGGATGGATTTGTTTCAAAATTAAGGTTACTGGTTTACAGAAAACTATTTCAACTTACATAATTGTTCTGCTCTGCTCAGTTCAATCGCTTTATGGTACAGTGATATTTTCAGAACAATAAAGGTATCAAATCCAATCACTTCAAGAGAAATTGACCCTGCTGAATGTGTCCAGGTGTCCAAATAATGCAGTTGGTTCTTTAAGAGTACAAATTGTACTTCCCCAGAGTTGTGTTCTTTTACTGTAGCTGCGAGAATGCATGAAATCACCTATAGCCTTGTATAGGACATTAGTTGAAGACTAAGAAAATTGTAATTCTCATAATAATGGCTGCCTCCAGTGTAACTTAATAGGAGCTCTTGAATAAGAGACAATATTTCTCAACTGAGCTGAACTGGACGGCTTTCCATGCTCACTGCACAATGTCTCTGCTTGTGCCAGTTTCCACATTCAAGTCACAGAGTGCACAGTCACAGTAAGAGCTGCATACCACGAACACAAGTGAATTAAAATCACCATAAATTAGTATCAAATTGAAAAAGACCAATTTTTGAGCTCACAAACATCAGGATATTTAGGAATTTCCTTTGGCCTCAGGAACCAAAGGTACTTTGTTCTAGAACTGAAGCGTGTCCTAACCTGAGGGGAGAGTTGTAATAGTGCGAAGAGAGAAACACATTTTAAACCGCTGCAAATGCAATTGAGGAGGAAGAATTTGATTAAGAGGGTGGTAATCAAGTCAGTGTGCTATAACCAGAGGCTTGGTGCTACAAACTGCTATTGCACAAGTGTAACGAGAGTGAATTTAGCACCCGGCGTGGGCATTTTGTTAATCCAGCTCTGTAATTTAGTCCTTCCTCCCGCATCTTTCAATTACCATTATCATAAAATGAAGTGAGGCCTGAGAAGCTCAATGTGCTGCAGAGTTTTTAATTACCTGCTCCAAAGCTTTGTATTTTCATCTCTATTAAAGATTAAGTTTTAAGTTCCTGAAACGTCATTCAGAGCCTCTTCACTGCTCCGAAATACGGTGGATTGATCTAAAGGTGTTCATCAGTGAAAAACTGAGCAGATACGAAGTTTTCATTTGAAACTAGTGGAGTGAGTCTCACTACTTGTATGTGACTGTGTAAAAACTGTAGCATATGTAATGATACAGACCTTGTGTAAATAAACTCAGGCTAACATTTGCACCTGGACCAATTCATATGCAGTGATAAATTATGAAAAAAACATCTCACTTCTGTGTACCTTCAATAGAACTCGATATTTAGTCTTTTTATGTGTGTGTGTGTGTGTGTGTGTGTATGTGTGTGTGTGTTTGTGTGTGTGTGTGTGAGTGCGCACGTGTGCAGGCAATAATTTCTTTTCTATAAAATACAAGTAATGAAGAAAAAAAACACCTTTTTTAAAGGTCAGAGGCCAAAGACAACATACCAATTTGCACACTGCTAGTCTGAAGTTTCATATAAACAATAAGGCTAATTCTAACCTCAGGCATTTCCCTCTCCACACCAACTAGCACCTTTTGGTTCAAGTCATTGTTAATAAGCTTCCCTGATGGGTCCAACTTATGATAAAATGCAGCAATGCTGAGCAGGGTTCATGGGGCCAATCGTTAAAGAGATGAAATAAACTCCTCGGGGAGTCAAGGAGACCTAAATTGCTCTTTTAATTCATTAACAAGCAGATGTAGACCATCCATATTCAGTTCCCAATGGGGACTTACCAACCTAGGCAGGGATTAAAGGGTATTCTATATAGGAAGCCGCAAGCTCACTGACCCACCACTCATCAGCCTCACTGTGTGGGAACTATCAATCAGGCTTCCACAGCCCCCACAGAAAGGCTCATCTTAATTGTGGCTTGGGTCTTCATCAAATATGGATAGCAAGACCTCCCAGTAATGTCTTAATTACTTAAGAAAGGACGGCTCTGCCCAGTTTGCCGATCAGCCTGTCTGGGTACATAGGCAATGAGAAGCAGCCCCAAGGATGGAAAGATCTCTCACTTTGTTCTCCTGCTTCCTCCATCTCTACCTCCCTCTCTGTCTGCATCGATCTCATCAGCATGGATGCCAGCTGACAGGAAATCAATCCGAGAGCCTTCTTAATAAAGCCCTTGACTCATTTTCAGTTCCTCCTCCACGCCCCACGTATTGTGCTTGTCTCACTCTTCCTTACACTGGTGAGTCTGTATCTTTGAGACCTCCAGAGGGTCTACAGACACAGCTGTTGCTTACTCTGAGAAAGTTTCCTTGTTCAAATTACCTGATATTTGAATTAATTACTGATAGTGTCACAGATGGTCAAATGTACCCCTCAGTTTTAATGACAGGCTTATAAGGACATTGCTCTATTTTTCATAAATATTAATTGTAAAGGTAATTTTATTAATTACAATGACGACAACTTAGGGCAGGAAATCAGCAACAAACTTGTTTTGAGCAAGCTAACCTCTCTATTATCTAATCTTCCACCGGTGAGTAATCTCATTAGCTGCAGATGTGTTCTGGCCATGCTGTTTACATAATGAATTGCTAGGTTTGCTTGATTGGTTGCTATGCCAACCCCTGATTTCCAGGGAGCTTGTTTGCAGTCTGGATGCTTTAATTGATGACTGACAACTTTTTGCTTGTGCACTCTGTGTATGCATGTATGGATTCAACCTTTTACACATGAGTAACAACATTTTTTTTCCCCCACACAGATTATTTATTTTGCTTTATAATGGATATCATTTCCAAATATCGAACTGGGACCAAGGTTGTCATGTAACTTGATATTACAACTTTAGTAACTCAAATAAAATATATATAAATATATAAAATAAAATATATACAAATCATAAAGGAGCACTTTGAAAAAAAGCCTAAGTCATGTAAGACAAAATGTTTTAATACTGCATACGGCGATTAATTTAATAATTTTACAGCATTTATGTATCTTAGCAATTTCTTGCATCAGTATTAAGGTAAGAGCAAATTAAGTAGAATACTATAAAAGTAATAATGTTTATAACGTGTTCAATAAAAAGGGTGCTCAATTTACTGTGACATTACAACAGTTCCCACAATGTGCTTACTTAGTCAACCCCCTGGATTTTAACATTAGTCATGGATGCCATGTAGAGACAGTCTATCCAGAAAAGATCCCAGGTGGGACAAATAAGCCAGGCGTCAAGAGCCTGGGAGGCTGCCCTTGGCCCTGGAGGTCAAGAGGTGAAGGCGACTTAGTAGTATTTCTCTGCTACGCTGCATAAAATCCCACT
Source organism: Acanthurus tractus (assembly GCA_029783725.1). Lineage (NCBI taxonomy): Eukaryota > Metazoa > Chordata > Actinopteri > Acanthuriformes > Acanthuridae > Acanthurus > Acanthurus tractus. Next base: position 12,406,952 of record JAQNCA010000025.1, read on the forward strand.
TGGAAAATCCAGATAATCCTTCATCTCTGTTGCTTGGAATGCTGTAACACAACTTGGTACACAAAGATGTACACAAACATGGACGCATTTGGGACAAGGACACATCGGCTGTAAACACATAGTAAGTCCATCTGTACATTCACACAGAAAACTAGAGCACACACACACATGCACACGCACTCACACACATACACACACACACACTAAACCAATAGGGCCCAGCTCACCACAATGCGGATAATCTCCTTTATCTAGCCAAGCAGTGCTTACCAGGTCAACTTCCAGATTACCCTTCTGCGTCTATGTGAGTGTATGTGTGTGTGTTTACTACTTATCTTCTGGTGAATGTTTGTTTGCCAACACCGTGCTGCTGCTTCCGACATTGCTCTTATTTTCTTTACGCTGCGTTGCATATCTGGACTTTGGAGAAAACTTAAATACACATTTTTTTCTGCACTGGCTTGTCTTATTGTAGGGACACTGGGTGTCATCTATGGACTGTTTACATCAGACACATGACAACATTTTAATACTTAAAAAAAGGCATGTGTATGTTTCCTACAAATAACCTCTTGTAGTTGTATGAAAAATGACAACTAGATCTCAAACAGCATTTGCCCTCTACTGGACCTTACTGGTAGACTCACCTGTAATGGGAAATATGTATTTTCTCACTGAAAATTTGTCTACACATGGTGAGACTGTCAGGACATTGCAGAGTTCTGGCGCATCCCAATATCAGTTTATGCTTTCCTGGGAGAAGCCAGTTTCAAATAAATAATTGTTTTTTGGAAAGCAGAGTCCTGACAGCACATGTTGGCAAGGTTTACATACCCCTCCCAACATGGTTTTTTTTTTGTTTTAATTCTGAAATATGTTAATTTATCTTCTGTTCATGTGAAAATCTTTTTATTTAATCAAAAAAAATCGACTTAAATAGCAACAAGCAAACATCCTCCCATCCTAGATGCCTCAGCAAAATCTGTCAAACCAGATAGCAGAGCGCTGAGTTTCAGTCAAATTAAGCATTTCCAAAACTCACATAATGTGGTCCCTCTTCTAAAAATGGAGATTGAGAGAGGAGATATTTGTGTTTTCATGTATGACAAAGTCAGAGTCGCTCACCCCACTAATGAGCGTTATGCCTGACACGATGCTGTCAGAAGACGCATTTTGTTGGGCTAACAGTCTTTCCCTCAAAAACACACACACATCGGACTGTTTTAGTCAGAGCTCTTTATCTGAGCCTTAGCTACACAGCCCTTTCTTTGGACTGGATATATAGAGCCTGGCGAACTGCCTTTCTGTTTTCCCCCTAGGAGAGGTGCTCCACAGCTGGTGGCATGCTCTCTAACACAGTGTTTTGAGGCATGGGGATGTGGCTGCTTTTACAGAGTGGATGGAAAGAACTTTGGGAATGGGTTAGTCTCTTCAGTTTGTCACTTCTTCCAACCTTCATAGGCATTAAAGAGACAAACACATTCTTTTAGGAGAAGATAGCATCCCCCCTCTGAGACATTTTGTGGTTGTTTTTTACAGTTTGTGTACTTTCTGGTTCTCAAGAAGACAGGAGGTTTAAGACTCATTTTGGATCTTCATTCCACGAGCCAACACATCCCCCACAAAACATTTTGCATTTCAAATACATAGAGTCTGCTGGAAGTACTGCAAACAGACAATGGGTTTACAACAGTTGACTTAAACGATGCACACTTTCATGTCCAGGTGGTTGCAAGACACAGGAAATTTCTACATTTTACATCTCAGTTGATAACCTTCGACAGGTTGCCATATGGAAGTTCCCTCGAGCCCCACACTTCCAGCAGGTGTGTGGAAACAAACCTGCAGGGTGGAGTGAACTTTTATGTTTAGTGTTCACAGATGTGTCTTTACAAAAGGTTGGGAGGGACTGACCTGAAGACAGCATGTTGGTCTCTTCAGGAAAACAGACACACTGACCTGCTCAGACACTGATTTTTATCCTTCTACAATTTAAACCCATGGGAAGCTTATGTTGGTGAAAATAGACAGCTGCACTATGGTGGCCTACAAAAATATATAGGCGGAGTCAGGTTTGTGTTTATGCTGTTAAAAAACCTGTGACTGTGGCCCTCAGAGTATCTGCTGGCTCTGATAGACATTCACTGCTGGGTACAGAGAACGGGGATGCTGTTCTCAAGGGATGGACCCCTTTCACTCTGATGTAGTGAAGGAAAATTGACACCCTTCTGTAATGTTACCTGATTTTTGGGTATCTATCAATCTAGCTGTTCACCGAGGTTATCTCTGATGCAGCAAGACAACACACCACTGTGGGTGGACACATAAGCACGCATGCTATGGCCAGAAAAGCTACTTTATGCTTTTCCTCTGCTTTGTCCAATCCCTGTACTTCAGGAGAGGATGAGTCAAAAGCATCTGACAACCATCTTAATAATAAATAACAGCTGATCAACAGCATAGTAGCCAGAGATGTTACAAATGACCACACTGAGTTAGACCCTCAAGGCTCGATCCTTGGAAAGGACAAGTTGATGTAGGCTGGATTTGTCAAACAGACCATCAAAGCAGGGAGGACGAAATTAGCTGTTTCCTGTTGAGGGGCAAAATGGATGGAATTTCCAAAATGATGCAACAATAGACGTCTGGATTCTGTGGCTTGTCTTGGTGGATCTGTCCTTACACTGTTACAGTACCTGCTGGAGAAAAGACTGTCTTATGCCACTAAAATGCAGCCAGTAAACTCACATAAATGCCACAAGGTTTCTGAAGACAGGCTGGTCTTTGGTAACCCTTCGTGAAGAGGATTTTGCGTAGGGTCAGGAGGCAGTGTCCAGTGATATCTGCCTTTGTCTCTGAATGGATGCTGTACTTTAGGCTCCACTTAAAGCAAACTGTATACATAACTCTGTTTTTGTAAAAGCCTTGCTGGACAATCTATGTTAACATAATCTTCCAGTTTACCGTAAATGAATGCATATAACAAGAGATATACCTAAAAAAACATCACGGAAGTTTAATTGCACCTCCGTACTGTATTTAATCATGCTGTGGTTTCCCTTATGCACACTTTGATTAACTGCATAAAGAAAAAGTCTCGAGTTAATTGTGTGGCCACTGAGCTTGGCTGAGTGAGGAACCTAATCTTATTAATTGTTATCGGTTTAATTAGAATATAGGCAAGGGTTTCCTTTTGCCAGAATATCCTCTTTCCCTCATTTACATAGGCTAATTTCTTTAATTAAGCTTTCATTTTAAGACATTGTGTGACCCCTTGTTTTGCATTTTTTGGTTTTTGTGGGATATTTTTTTGTCCACTGTACTCATGTGGTCATGTGTGAGTCACTGAGGGAGATGTATGGAGTTTTTTTTAAAATGTCCTCTTCCTCTGAAGAACAAATGAGATCAGATGTGTCAAATGCACAGGTTATGGCTTTGATCACCATGGAGAGTTAATGTGCCATGGGAGCTGTCAGCCTCAACAGGGGGCGCTGTGGATATGCTCCCAACGGCTTCTGTGCTGCAGCTAAGGAGTGTAAAATCAAAGGGAATCACTTCAACCATCGTGCTCCCAATCACCGCTAATTACTGGTCCGTGACTCAATTAGGTGAATGATTAATGACTTTCCAGAGAGATGTGGAAGGATTCAATTACAAACAACACACAGAGACAAACTGCATTCACCTCGGCTGTGTTAGGAGTCAGGGTTTGAAATGAAGCAGGCTTTAGCAAAATAACTTACATGGCATTTTCATTTTAATTGTAAAATTTAGAGAAATTTCCACACTCAGCTTATAGTTTATCCTCATAAGAGGTGTTGTTCTTAATAATGTGCAACCGTTTTCATACAGTATATCGCATTGGCTGCTGGCCTTGATGAACTGCTTATTAGAATGAACTGGCAAAATGCCCCCAGAAAGAGCCGATCTGGGGGAGTCTGGCACATTTTTATCCAAGTAGAGGTTTTGGATTAAACAAATCTATGATAAAGTGAACGTCTTGCTAGGCCAAATCTCTGTCTGCGCTCCTCCCCGGCTCTCACCCCTGTGTCTCAAACAAAGTGACATTTGAAAGAGTGCAGAGAGAGAGAGAGTGGGCAGATGAAGGGAGGTGCTGGGAGTGGGAGAACAGGGAGGTAGCCACAAAGCCATCTGGCTGGAGGAGATGAATTTCAATGATTTTTTCTCTCAGGAAATCACAGAAATACCTTCAACGCAGACAGATGAAAAAACGTGAAGCCTGTTATGTATTAGTCCAATATTAAACAAATGTCATCTATTTTTGTCTTCCTCCTCTGCTAAGGAGATCAGTACAGTTCTGAACTGCTACTGAAACCCACCAGTGTCTCAATAGAGAGAGACTTCCAAATGTGAATATTAGAAACGCATTACACTACTTTTTGTGTAAACTCCTGCAGAGTCTTTCCTTTATTTATGTGTCAGAACAAGGCATATCAAGGCTAAAAAAGGGAAGTAAACACAATCGGGTCACAATTGAGATTTTGCTTTTGCTTGGAAAAAGAGAATTGGCTTGGGGCAATAATGCATCAGTGCCTTGGCCTGAGACAACATCACCTCAGGCTTCTCTGCAGCAGCTCAAGCTGTGATAGCAACAAGCCTGCCACTCACCTTCCACACCTGCGCTGAAATATTCCAATGAGCTCACACTGACATCCAACAACTTAGATAACCATGACAGAGCTAATTTGGATTTTGTGTGGCTTGCGAAATCTTTTCTTTGTGGCTTTTGTTTCAGAGAGAATTTGAATGACAGTTTTTACAGCTTGAGCTCATCACTAATCCAACATTTATTGAAAAATATTTCAATGCTTGAAGCGTGCAGATTCTGACTGGTAACATAAACTCACATGATTCATGTCACACTGTCTTTTAATAGCCAATTGTATGACAGTTAAATTGCACTGTTTCAAACTAAATTTTCTTAACCCTGCTCTCTCTTTTTGCTTTATATGAATTATTTTTTAACATTTGGTCTATCCTGCATGATGTTGCAAGATGTGTTTTTTATTTCATGTCAAAAATTGTACACGACATCATCTTTTCATTGTCAACTTTTTCATGCATCATATTTTTAATTTCCTCTATTCGTCATTACTTGACTGTTATTTCCTGTAATCAGTAGCTGCTTCTCTCAACATACAGATGTTGAAAGTTGTACAACAAAGTGCATCTCTTTTGATAAGGATTCATTTGTCAAAGTGTGTCTACCCAATCATGTAATATCTGACTACACAAAACTAAGATCCACAACACACGCACACAGTTTTTTTCGATAAAACCTCTGATCTTGTCCATACCATTTGTAAAATATTTTGTTGGTGCAAAGGCAACTTTGTCCTCAGTTGAACATCTCTCTGCAATCCACAGAGAAAACATCTATATCTATAAATTGTACCTCTTCCACTTATTCCCTTTTCTCTTTACCTTTGTTCAAGCATTGTAACACTTAAGATGAGCTAAGCTGAATTTTTAGACAACTGTCTGATTCCTTTTCTTCTTGATGAATATGAGTCACCCCAGCAACACTGTGTACTATGTAATGACTGAAAATACATTGTCACCTGCAACAAAGTACCAGTAAGTGTGCAGTTCCATGTTGTGACATTTACAGATTTCAGGCTGTCATTGGAACACCAGCAGTATGTGAGGGGTATAGAAAACGTCTTTCCCACAGTGGAACAATGAAAACAACATAGCGTGCTTGAATGTGTTTGTACTTGTTTCTCTCTAATTCCAATCTTTGAATGAGGGATAGTCTTTCCTGCACACCTCCATTGTCCCCACAGAATGCATTTTTTGTTTTTTTAACAATAACTCATGAACTGCACGAACCAGTGAGACTGTTTCCATCATCATAGACTGAATATTTTTTTTCTCCCATTTTAAATGCAACAATCCATCTTTTTTCATTCTAACTCATTCCTGTCTGTTTAAGAAGTTTTAACTAACTGCTAACTATGTGTCCTTTTCTTGTGGCGATAAAAGTGAAAGTGTCCTCTAGTCAAACACACTTTTTCACATCAACACAAACCCTATAAAAGACACAAATGTTGTCAGAAACTAAATTTGGGAGGGATAAGCAATGTGGTGGGACAAAATAACAGGTCCTAACATACCTGAAACCCTAACAGTAGCATGGGTTGCCAAGTGATGCAGGCCCACACCCTAAAAAGCCATCAGTCATAATATTTACCCTTAGGTTGTCATATGTTTATTTTTTTCGGTGTTCTTTCTCTCCTTTTCATCCTTACATGTCCTGCCAGCAAACTCTCATTGGCAGCACAGTGTCTAATTTAATAAATGGTTCACTGAAACACGCCTTTGAAATAAAGAATATCATGAGACGCAGACAGAGGGGAAGACACAAAAGACAAGAAAGTAGAAGTGATGTATGCTCTGTTTATCAGAAACTACATTCTTGCTCACCAAAGATCATAGGGAACAAGACAACCCCAACAAACACAAGTGAAAATCCACCTACAGATCTTTACCCAATCCAGGCTTAAGTCTTTTTCCCCCTCTCTCTCATGTTTCCTGGACTTCGTCACGCTTCATTTTGACATGACTGGTTTCTTTTCTATAACAGATGGCCCACACTTCTTTTCGGAGACCTCGAACTGAGTTTGCTCTCAGAAGAGTAGATGTGCATCATAGTCAGGGGTTGGAGGGTCTTGAGAAAAAGTTACAATTCCTTTTTTTGCGGATGATACGCACATTTATCTAAATGGCTAGCACATGCTAGACATTTAAAGCAACCAGAAGTCCGACTGTGACATGTCTCCTCCTTCTCTCTCTAGAAAATGTGCTTATGAGCAAAAAGAAAATATTTGAGAGAAAATATGAAGTGTGGGAGTCTACACACTCCCAGCAGGTCACCTTTTAGAGACATGGAAAGGAAGAACGGCATGGATGGTGCAATATCTTATCCTTTAAAAACAAAACAGAACACAGGCCTGGGCTTTCTCCTCTTGATTTCCAGTCATTCTCTCTGCCTCCATTTACCCCGTCTGCTAAGGATGTACATGTATCTGTGCAGACATCGGCTTGGTCTGATTTATGGCTATGTGGATGTACAACTAGAAAGAGAATCAAATGGATAGCCTGCATGTGTTCTTTATTTATAGCTAACACAAATGAAAAGTGAGCTCATCCTCTCCCTCTTGGTTTCTCCCTCCTTCCTCACTTTCTCTCACCCTGTACAACCGCCCCTCCATTTCCTACAGCAAAGCATCTGGAAAGAGTTATTGTCACCACTCCACCACAAGAAAGGCAAGTGTCAGCCCCACAGGACCAAGTTGATTTGGAGAAGACGGTGTGAACGAGAACAAGAGTGAGTGTGCAGAAGTCACTGTTCATGGCCAGAAAGTGGTGCCTAATATTGGTTGTGACAGCCTTTTCTGTTGATGATGTGAAGTTTAACATTTAACATTGTCCTTAAACTGCCTGATACTATAACAATTCAATGAATATCTGAATCAGCATTTCATTCCTTCATTTGTATATTGGCATGTTGTCGTGTTTCAATAATTTTACAATTGTAATTCTTTTTTAAAGTCAATTTCTACACCATGTTTCCCTGAAATGATCCCCTTTGAATAATTCTGAAGCAAACACCAAATAAGTTTCATAACAAAAAAAATTTATTGCAATACATTACATGCAAAATTTAGACCAGCTGCTTCAGTACAAAGCTATAAGTGTCTGTCTTATACAACCCAGTCAACCATAGTAAATTATTTGGGGTTTGAAGACAACCTTCTGTGTCCATCAGATGGGGAATAGAATATGTGATAGAATGGTATTTAAAGATGACTGTTAAAGCAGAGCTGTTCTGTAGGTATGAAGTAGTAAAACAGAAGGTAGACTGCATGAATTCTACTTTTCCACTGGGAGGCCTTTTTTTTCCTTTAGAGAGATCCCTACTGCATGATAAGAGAAACAAAATTACAGTACAAAATTAATTAAGATCCAGCAAAACGATTACTGGATTAGTCTAGCATTAATTGAAAACTCAGACGAAGACCATATATCACAAAGATTAAGAACATCTGAGCCTCTTGTGTTCAAGGAAACAATATCAGGAAGGAGTTTTATTTCAAAAAACGCCTCCCAGTGTAATAGTGGTGGCAGGGGGTAAATCAATTACCACATCTAGTTAAGGTACAATTTTAAGACACAAAGTTGTCAGATCATACGAACGTGACGACAGTCCGACAGGAAAGTATGTAAATTACATAGCTGTCGCACTCGGTTTCTTTGCATGTTTACACCCTGTCCACCACTCACAGGTACACAAACACGTCCTCCTACCCCATGCTCTAAAAATAGAAATCACCAGTTTCCAACTTCCACAGCTATCCTTTTGAGTTATTTTTGGGTTTTGCCAACTAAGCCAGTTAACACTTCAAATGCAACACCTTCAGATTTACAGTGAGAAGGAAGGAGCAGCGATAGCATAGCCGCGGGGTTAGCAGGCTGCAGCTTTTCTTTTCTCCCCCCTCCCCACATGTGCCCCTCATCCCTCCCGCCCTTCCCCAGCCTCCACCATGTGGGATCAGCGCCTTGTGTGTGCTACTGAAGGCAAAGGCTGCTATTAAAAAGAGAGATGCCCTCCCTGAGCCTAGCAGGCACACCGGGTCTGCCTGTCTCTTCAGCCTTCAGGCTCTAGATGTCCAATAAAGGTAATCCCTCCATTGCAACGTTCGGTTGAGTGGATGGTTGAGTGTCTTTTGGCAGACATGGATGGTGGGCTGACAGGAAGGTATGGATTTGACCGGGATGAGGTCATTGTTTACCTGCAGAGGTTGTAATGAAGTGGTGTGGTGCTGCAGGGAAGAACTCTGCGCAAAAGGGAGTGTATGAGCAAGAAATCTCAAACAAAAGCACAAATCTCTCCCAATCTGATCAGTCTCACACTCCATCTTTTTCCGTCTATGAGTGTAAACATGTACATACAGTGTGTGTTTAGAAGAGAGAGATTATGCTGGTATGTGCAAGCCTTGTGTGTTTGTGCTTGTAAATGGAAGGATCCAGGTAGAAGCCAGACAGCCACTGCCATCACTCACACCAACAGTGAGACTTCGACTCTGCTGAGCCTTTACTCTGAGATAAGGCAGTGGATCCCTTTGGCTCTGCAGTTTGATCAATCTGCAGATTTACAACCACCACTGCAGCACACTGATGAAGCATACGAGCTGTAAATTCTGCTTCCCTCATAGAAAATACTCCCATCTCTCTCATGTATTGATGCAACATCCTTAAAATCTTTCCTTTCTAGTTTTAATGTAATATCTAGCTAGTGGATGATCTCAATCAACTAATACTTGGTCTTCTCTGTTTCTGTTCTGTTTTTTTTCTTCACACACTTGGTGAACATCCACCCTTACCCAGAAATTGCACGATTACTCGTTTATATTCCTTATATTTCCTTGTATTCCCCAATGTTAGTGCTGATCTGTCAGGCACTCAGCAAGACTCTGTCTGGCCCTCTGAGAAGCTTCCCTGTGTAAGTATGTTTTTATTGTGGTTATTTGAAGTTCATCACAGCTTTGATGGCAGGGTTTGTTTTTCTTGTATTATCCTATTATTATCTATCCTTATTAGTGTCTTCATAACTCCTTTCAATTACTTTTAGGTCAGTAGTCTTTTTCTGTTCAATGCATTGATTTTTGAAAGAATTGCCCCCATTTTACCGTCAACATTAAAAAACTTAATCCATAAAAAATAAGGCAACCTTGGCACTCTTACGAGCAGACTAGTTTGGAATAGGATTTTGACCTACATATGTAGTCAGCATGATGCTCATCCAGGGAGTTTCCCTGCTGAGTCATCCTAACTAGACTTTGGCAAAAAAATCTTATGCCTCCCAAGCTTCGATCAGGTTCTGGTGACAAACACAAACCCCTCCGGCTCTTTTCACAGGCTTTTATGATTTCGCAGAAGCAGTGCACACCGGACTAGGACTGAAAATGCCTCTCCCTTGGGATGTTACTTGAGACATGATAAAGTCTCCAAAGTCTGAAAAGCATGGAGGTGATGAAGCAAGCACAAAGCCTGGGATCCCCTATTCCTGTTTTGTGAATGGGGCCGGGCCTGGGTAAAAGGATAAAGGGGGGCTTAATGGCAACCTGCCTAACCTCCTGACCCTACTTTGTTGGAAGGGAGGAACCGGGGGTACCTGACTAAGGCTCCATTCAGGAATAATAAAAGCTTGGATATTCGACATGTGGTTCAAATTCCTCCCGTCTCTGCAAGGACTTTGTAAAGGCCAAAGGGATACATTGAATTTTTTCTACTCCTTTTGCAGTATTTGTAGTAACGCATCCAACAGCTTTTGCGATTATGATTGCTACTTGTGTGTAACCTTGACAACTTTCCTCGAGGTGTGTATTTTTAGTAATGCTCATTATCCAGAAATGACCACATTATTAGTATCACAAAGACGCACCCTCATTTGCTCTGTCCTTAATATCTGGCAGCTGTAGTCAGTATTTATGAATTTGATGTACATAGTTACTAATCCAAGTCAGTTGGGACAGGTTGGAGGTGAGATCATTACTCCTGGTAAAACTGACATCTGAGGCCCAGAGTGGGATAAAAAAACACTCTGATCTCCTTCCCACATGCTCTCTAGCCTTGGAACTCTCCCTCAGTAGCCAGAATCCTACAGACGGTGGATCAAACGAAACCTTGCTTCCCTAGAACTGGTCTCTCCTCATTTATTCCCATCGTTAGCATCATTCCCCTCTATGTTCAATATGTCAGGGAAATACAAGCTCCCTTGACTTACTTGTATTTATTTCCTGCTTGTTAATCCTTTAGTGAATTAAGTGCCAGTGGCCGTCTGGGTTCACCAGACATTCATACAAGAGGGTAGCAGAGTGAAAGAACAGAGGCTCTCCCCTGTCGGTACAGTTTGCTCTACACCTATTGCCCTATAGGGGGAGCCATGACCTCACAATATTGCTGTAGCACTTGTTCTCTGTTCAAGGTATTCTCCTGTTCTCCTTCACATTGCTTCTAATATTGTACTTAAAAACAACTTAATGCCCCAGTCTTTTGAATACTTCAGAAACAGATTATGCTTTGATCAAGTGCAATGCATCTTGCTTAGTGACATGATAGGACAGATGGGCAGCGGCATGCGGCAGGTAATGATACATGATATATGTGCTTTTGCCTACACAATGGACCTTAGTGGCTGAGTAATAGGTGTCACTGTCAGTCAATCTGATAACTGCTCTATGGAAGCTAAAATATGTAGCATCATGCTGTTGTTAGAGAAAAAAAAAGTAAAAAAAAAATACACCAGGAGTGTCAAAAAGCCTGTGTGGCCTTAAACAACTCACCCAAAAAACAATACTTATATAATTACAAGAAAACACTCTATTTTTAAATATAATAAATTAATGAGGTTGCATATTCAGGTATTAAAATTCTTTAATTGAAAAAAATGAAATACATACAAAATGACATTATAAAAGTAGTTTATCTTTGCTTTTAAAATGTTTATCTGATTTTGTTATTCGTTTGTTTGTATAAGTATATAACTTGGTGCAAATCTTTTGTCACAAATTATGTTTTATCCCTATGAACTTCAAGTATTTAAACAACCCCTGTGAGAATGACAATGAAAAGAGACAGTCAAAGAGCTTTATTTTTTTTCTTTTCTAGGAGCGGTGCAAATGCAGGTCTAAGTTCTGTGCATCTGAAGTGCATGTATGTGGGCACATTTTTCAGTTATTTGATGAACACAAAACACAGCATATTGCAACTGTAAAGTAGGAGGAATGGATCATTAGAAAGTGCGTCACAGCTGACTTCAGTCATGGCCAAACAAATCAGCTTCCCTCATCCCCTTTAAAACTGCTGTGGCACAGCGTATTGTCAACTTTGTAATGACTAAAGAAGAATAAGACCAGCGCTGCCAGCAGAATTTTATGTGGGAGGAAAATGACTTTCTTTCCAGGAGGTACAGGCTTAAAAATCACTGAATTTATGGTACAACTAGTAGGTCTCCACGGGCTGATGATGTTAATTGGCTTGGGAAGAGGTAACTAACATTATAAATGCCTTTCCCCCTGGTATTATGAGAACAGCTGCCCAGTGTAGAAAGGGGTTCAGTGATATAAGACAAAGACCAAACAAAAAAAAGCTGGAAAATGTGGATAACTTTAGTCAAAACTTTATTTAATATGTAATCATTAATTAAATAAAAGGTGAACAAAGGACAATTATTCAATATGTGAAATCAGGTGCTGAAATATTGTTGGTGAGTAGGTGATTTACACACAATCACTGTTACTCACATTATTCACATTGTGATATTAAGAAAAGAATGGCATGAGGAACTTTGAATGCGTTTCTTTTCTTAGTTAGACCTGTTTTGAGCAGTCAGAAGCACAGACTTGATTTCCCCTCAAATCTGACTCCAAAGTTACACTGCACAAACAAATCTTTACCAATACACTCCTTGTTTTGTTGTTTATCCATCTTGGTGCAATCATGTTGAACCACAAGAATAGCAATTCAATGCAAGCGTGAAAAAAAGCCCCTTGCGCTGTATCAAACTACAGATCACTTGGATCTGTGCTTACACCAGCTTTGTGCTGGTACCAAAATAGGGCCCTTAGTGTGCATCTGAGTGCATAACACACACTATTGAAAGTACACTATTCCTCTGACCCTGTTTGAGCTACAGGGCAAATACATCAACCATACACTGAAAAAAAACAACAATAAAGAAGGGGTTTTCAACAAATCTCCGTTTTCCAGAGATAAATGTGGCTCTAACGGAGAGGCTCTAAATGGGTCGAGAAAAAAATAGAAGAATTTTGATGTTTGTTTGACCCAGAGATTATACATGCCTGTGGTATGATGTACGTCATGGTCTGGGTGACACAAGGCTATTGGTAGGATGTTGGTTGTTGTATGCAGACCATCATGCAAAAGAAACTGCTTGGCCTGAGGCAAGATCTACAGTTTCACGTCTGTGATGCTGCGCTTCAATTGCCCAAAGCTCACTTAGGCAGGACTAACATCTCACATCACATTACTGTAGACTGAACAGTTATCTCTCAGCTGTGCAGACAGATCCATTTTACATGCTACAGAAACTACACGATGTGTGTCCACTATGCCCTCATGAATAACTACAACAATATTAAAGATAATAACATTATTGCTTTGACCAAAACCAGAAATGCTAAATAGTTCTGGGCCACTCCAGATGATCAGCGCTTCATCACCTCATCATCTTTTATCTCTCTGCAACTACATCATCAAACAAAAACCTCAATATTGGAAGGTTTGGCAAAACCCTGGATACATTCAGTGACACTTGTTTTTAAATCTAGTGCGAACATTTTCAGGGCTTATTTTTATGGTAGAGAAGGTATGCATTTTATGGAGGTTTAAGAAATGCTTTGCGATGGAAAATAAGCAAAGCTACTACAACAGTTAAAATAAGAGCAAGGTCTTGGTCACAGTAAATAAAAAGGAGTATATTCACTGCAAGTCTGTGAAAAGGCATACATTCCTGTCTGATGTATGAAAGTCAGACATGTTATATGCAATTTATGCCCTAGTAACCAGATGGATAAGGTGCATAAAGTATGACCAGAGCATCCCCATTTGATCCCAGCTGAGATCCTTAGTTGCATATCTCACCCTCATTTGCTCCCTGGGTTTCCTGTGTCTGCCTCTTCCTTGTCTAATATCACTAAAAATGTCAAAGCAATCATTTTAAATAAGAAAAATAATATCTGCATTGATGGTGAATGATGGCGTTGCACATATAATTGGATGTAACCTAATTTTCAAATATGGATGTGAATATGAGGCCAAGGTAATTGCATTTAAACATGTTACTTAAATGCTATTTCATAACTCAGTGCATATTATGCATAATATTTTATACGTGGCATATTATTTTTAAAGTTGTAAATTAATTAAAAAGCTGCATGTTATTTTTGAAAGGTGCATGTGCGCTCACAGACATGCAAAAACAGTCTGAAGTGGTTTTAAGTCAAGTCTTTACTGAAAATGGACAATTTGTACAACAGTTCATACTGAACTGCACCACCATGGACAACAAAAGAAGGGACACTAAGACTCATCTGTTCACATCTACTCAACCACTACTTGTGTTTTTGTTTTTTTTACCTCATATTGACCACCAAAGAATAATTAAAAACTCACAAAGACACATTCACTATTGTTCAAATATGAGTCAGCACAAAAGCCACACCCCGTTACATGCATATCACCAAAACCACATGCTGGTGCAAACCTAAACACTCTTGCGTGCACCTACTAGCATATCACATTTGCAGGCATCTCATTAGAACCCACAAATATTGATGACTTTTTCCCAACATATTATGCAAAAATAATGATGTTAAGATTGCTATCATGTGACTGCTACAGCTGGGGTTGTGTGTGTTAGTCTCTGCTAATACAGCGAGTGGGTCCTAGCTCATTACTCTGGCAGAGAGAGGCTGCTTTATCTACTATCTGGCCCATTTTAAATGCTAGCCTATTTTTAAATGGGTTCCTACACACCGCCTTGTTAGCAGCAAAGAACCTAATCTCTCAACAGGCTTCACTACACTCTCTCTCTAAGTACCCGAGTCTCTCTCTCACTTATTGTCTGGCTTTCTCCTTCCTTGTTGTGCCTCAAATCATTAACGAATGGGAGACAATGTGCTGCATCTTTTCTCTATTCAAATAATAAATTTATGCCATGCACAAAAAAAAAATGTGATCATGTCCATGAAACCCTATTGCAATTGCTGGACATTTTTGAAAATGAAAAGACAGTTACTTAAAAATATTTTTTGTTATTGCTGATGTTATAAAGTTTATAGTACAAGATGGACTTTTCTATTGGTTCTTTACTACCTGACTTTAAATTTAACACCTGTATCGAATATTTGGTACACTGGTATACTGCTGAAAATATTCTATTCAGTGTGGAGGAGTTGTGCATTTGCACAGGTAATTGTCTTTGCCTCAGCACTGAAGATTGACTCTGTCTCACATCTACAAAATGATCTATAGTGAGATTCAGAGAAGTGCTTCCCTCTGTAGCAAATCCTGAGAGCTTGTTACCTGCAATGCTTCGAGGATTATTCACGTTGTCTATCTTCCTTGCTTTCTGTCATGTCCTACCTCTTTTTTTTTCTTCTCCATCTGTTTCTCTTTGCCCCTCATTGCTCAGGGTAAAATCAGCTTTGTGGCTTATTGGAACTTTGTCCTGTCAGTCTGTCTTTCGACCTCTCTGTTTCTCTCTTTTGTGGGGCACAGGGGACACCCAATCTCTAAGCAGTGTGTTATGCTTTTAGTTGTTTCTTTTTAAAAAAATGGCCTGATAAGGGATACTCACCATAAAATGAAAATATCCTTTTACATTCATTAATCACCATTTTACATTCTTTATGCCAAATTAGTTGTAAATTCTGAAAACAAAGATATAGATGTTCATGTTTTTTCTTTGCATCCAATTGTATTTGCACAGTTCGCAATGTATCACTTATTAATCACACACTAAAAACTTTCTAAAGAGTGCTTTTTTTTTTCTTTACGTCTCAAATGTTGGCATACCTCAGTGATACATCTTTGCATTGGCATGTGTGATGATTGGCTGCAGGAATCTGCTGTGAAGGACGGTCTCTTTGTCTTTGGAGGGAGCTCATTAGGTGTGCAGACATTTGCCCCATCCTCTTTAGTGCTTACTCCGTCAACACCATTTGTGCATTTCATTTTTCACGCCTGCTCTTTCACTCCACTCCCTCTGCATCGTCCCCGCCCCCTGTCAACCCCAGCCCTCCTCTTGCTGTTTTCCCCATTTGCCACCCGCCCCTTCCCCTCCGGTTTTCTAGCCCTCGTCTTGGGCCAGTGAAAATATAGAGCATTCCGCTGCAAGGGCTGATATTTCTGAAGCCAAGTAACACATACATTTATGTTTCAAGCACCCATGACTGTGACAGACATGTATATAATGTTATCAGACTCTGTCAGACATGCCAGCTCTCTGCTGTTGTTCATTGGAAAGCTTTTTAACGTGTCAGGCTAGTGTGTGGTGGAAACCTACAGTGGCTTTCTCCTGTACCATGACTCTCATTTTGCAGGTGTTGACACACTACTGCGCATGAGTATGAAACACATTTTACATTTAAATTCAAAGTATTTAGCTGATGCTCTTATCCAGAGTGACTTACAAAGAGCAAGCAGCATAGGGGGGTTGTCAGTGTCTCGCTGTAGCAAACTACAGACTATCATGGCAGCTGCAAGGATGTTTTTTGTGACATTTTGGATGTTGAATTTAATATAATAGGCTCTCACAATATTATGTTGAAGTGGTAAGCTAGCGGTGAGCTATATTAAGTATGAATGTGTATACATTAAGTGTAGTGAGACGGTACTGATGAAGCAAAGTGTTCTTTTTATATTAAGTGGAAGCAAAGAAGTTCAATTTTCTAAACCTATAGGGGGTAGAAGTCTGTCTTTATCTGATAATGAGCTCCATCAGAGATGTCCTCTCTTTCCTTTCTGCACTCCTGCTGAAGAATTCATGGGCCAATATACAACCAATCACTGGCTCCTAAGCCCTGAGCCTACATCATATGGCACTGTCTTCCCTCCATTCTCACAGACAGTGTCACACTCTGAAAGGGCTAACATTTCAATGGCACAATGTAAATGTCCCAGTATTTCATTTTCTTTAGCAGATTCAAATGGCACTTGGATGTGACAGAAAAACTCAAATGTGTGGAAACTGCACAAGGTGACGTCACCCAACTCCACATTGCATGCTGTCCTTTATCACTTCTATCGGTTCTATCACTGTCTGGGTCTGCAGGATTTCTGTTTCTGGCCCTTGGCCATGATTCCATCCATCTGGAGGTTAGTGGCATTTGATGGGATTGGACCCCCCCCTTTTCTCCTTATAGGGTACTTTCATGACACAGGAGTGACTTACTGCTAACCTGGGCTACAGTGCCTAACCTTTAGCTGGTCAGGATCATTAGGGCTAATGTAATGACATGTTGCGGCAGCACAGATTCATTGGGCTCCGCCTACCTTACCAAGAGACTCCAGTAGAGCCACCATTTTAATCATGTCATTGCTTCTGACTCAGACCTCACATATATACTGTAGATTTTGTCCTCATTAACCAGATGACTACATCACAAAAGGTGCCTAAAATTAAACACTTAAATTACACACACCCAGGGAGCACACGCTAACGTACCCGTTGACATTGTTACAGGGTGCCCACTTCAGGTTTGAGGGTGGTGTTGATGTGTTGGTGGAGGTCCAAAGCAGCTCTTCAAAATTAAACTGTGGAAAAGCCCCACAGTCAACATTGGCATAGATAGTGCCACTGGCAAATCGGGTCGAATGTGCAAAAGTCACCTTGACAGTTTCCACAACAGTGCTGTCATTGGTAGACAGCGATGTCGTCCAAATAGATGGTGAGTGTTAAGCACGTTAAAGGACATTACACACACACAATCCAAAGGAGACACTGCAAATGTTGAAACAGGAAAAGCAAACAGAGGCTACAGTGTTTTACCCATTATTGCGATAGTCGCAGGCAAATTCATCACATTAATTCACTTTGTGACTGTGTGTATAGTGTGCAGGTGTATGATGTGCTGGCTTTTACCTTTTTGTTTTTTTTCTCTGTTGATCATGGTCCTTTTGTGTAATAATAAACTGAGCAATATTGGTTTTTGCCCAAACCTCTTAAGTCACCTCCCTTCCACCTGACTTGATATGCGCCATTTCCCCTCACAACAGAGGATTAGTGATTTACCTGCATTACTACAATGCAATGTACATGTTGAGCTGACAGATTTAGTGACTCTCACCAACAGGATTTATCATCATAATATGCACTTTATTGTTCCTTGTAAAAGTTCCCTGTCATATTAAGTGGGATTGAGCAGGTATAACAAACTGTGACAGCATCTTTGATGAATGTTTCTCTAGTCACAATTGAAAATTTCACTGTTTACAGTTCCTCAGAAGCAATTTTGCTACATAAATCATAATCTGTGTATATGAGCTGTCAAAGTCAAGCATTTTGAGAGCAGGCCACACCACATTTGTTGACTCCATCATGCCAAAATGGTTGGATATGCTGACAACATATCTGGATTATGAAGCTGTAAACTTTTTGCAAGGTTCATTTTTTTTCCTGAAACAGTTAAATTTTGACTAGTGTCTGCAAATAGAGCTCCACCACAATCACCAAAACATTTGACATATCATTTATATACAGTTTACATTAAGTGTGGACATTTTAAGTGCAAACTCAATTTATGATGAATTTTTCGTAAAACAGAAATTCAATTCTCTAATATGTGTTGAGCAATAGCTGTAATATTGTCTGAAATGAATGTTCTGGAATGCAGTTCAAGCCAATTCTATGTATGTTTTTTTTTATTCCAGAATACAGTAACTTATATCTTCAGGTGTGGTTCATCATGAGCCAAGACAGTGAAAATCCCATCTTCAGCCTACAAGCGTTCCTAATACTCACTCTGTAATAGCACTGAGTTCCCGCAGAGTCCTATTGGACTGCTGTTTGGCAGGGGGGGCTATTGATTTCATTAAGAAGACGTGTGGAGCACATTACAGAATGATGACTGCTTCATGGGAGGTCAACAAGAAATCAATATGAAATTATATTACAGCTTCGACTGGCTGGGGTAAGGCCAGCTTCTAAGCACAACTGCCAACACCCGAATGGAACGCGAAGGAAGGATTTTTCCTGCAGGAATTTCATGTGGGAGTGGAACATGGTGAAGGCAATAAAAGTGCTGCAGATTAACCACTGCCTTGTCTGTCAGAATGAAGCTCACCTAGTTGAAGTGGACTTGCAGACCAAAAAAATTATGATCCTACTGAGAGCCTTAACAGTGTTAGAGACGAAAACATGAAAAATAAAGAATGTTTCAAAACAGCATGGTGCCTGTAATGATACAGTTAAACACCCTTTTGCACAAACTCCAGTGCATTGTTCCAAAAAGAGACAGCTGACATTAAGCAATGGGCTTAAATGGCCTTGTTAATCAAAGAGGGTAACCTGGATTTAGTAAATACATTTAATATCAGAATCACCTTTGAAGCTTTAATCCTTTTACACACAACATCAGCTCTATTTGCCAAAAATTACTGGTGTTTAGAACTAACATGCATGTTGCAATTGAACATCCACATTGATATTTCCCTCAAATTATTTATAAAAATGTAAAAGTACAAAAGTGTAGGGCATAGAGTTGACAGGACTACACCTAAAATATTAACATTATTGCTGAGATATTATTATTTGTGTTTAAATCTTTACACATAAATCAATGCAATTTTGCACATTGGCACAAAATGGGATTTGTTTGGTATTCTCCTGCAGGATACACAAAAATATACCACTGGTTAAATAAAATGTGGCAGGCAGTGCGAGCATATATAATACAATATGACACACTGAGGTAAGAAATATATTTTCCAGTACTGTTGTAATAAAAGAGATAGATGTGTTAATATGGCTCTTTAAAGTAAAGCATGTCCAGCAAAAATAAAAGGGAAGTAACCAAACAGCTACACATCATGCATTTATAGTCCCTCAGCATAACACTGGAGACAAAGGCAGTCTGAAAATATATTCAAATCCAGCCTCCCTCCCCCATGCTAGACACTGGCGTACCCTCTTGTGGAGCAAGGGAAAACCCTGATCATTAAAATAATCATCACCCCCGCACGGGTGTTAATACTCATATAACTGATAAAAAATGACATTTGAAATAGCATGTCTGACCTCTTTAGAATGTCTCGCTCCAGGTCTTTCTCCTCAGTAAAACATGTTCTCAAACTAATGGAGTTCATAGTCACAGTTCTCTACGGTGGGGTTTCATCTACTACTGCACTGTATCATTAAACACTATGTATAATTTATTGATGCCCTACATTCCATATACTACATTCCAATGCACAGATTCATGTTGTGCTGCTCTTTGCCACTCTATTGAACTGAATTAATAATAGAAGAGTGTTTGGCCTGATCAGAAAATGGTGGAGGAACAACAACAAAAACAAAAAAGGCAAAATACTGTGGAGAAAGCTCAGTTTTCTGCTTAAGCACAGCGGATTCCAAAGGGACACAGAGAAGCCTGCTGCTTTTGTATAAAGTATGTTTTTTTATTTAATTTTTTTTTAAATTTGGCAGAGTTAGTAGATGTAAAAAAAATAACTGTGGGGTGGATTTACAGTACCATATTGCTCCGTAAAACCATACGTGAGCATAGTAAGGGTATTCTAAAACACGGTGACACATGCAGCCTTATGTAGTAGAGAAATGAGAAAGTCACTCATCAGGTCACCAACACACAAATGCGTTTATGGAGGTTTCTGCAACCCCAGGCTGGTGAACACGAAACAAGTTTATGCAAATGAGCGTGCAGAGTGAGAGCTAATGAGATTTATCAAAGCTGATGCTGTAACCGTGGGAGGCATGGTTTAGTTGGCTTGTGAGGAGCGAAAATAAGTGTCAGGAAAAGCTTGCCCAAGGCAGATGATTTATACCTGCTTATCAAAAATAGGATATCTACTAACATCAGGCTGCCGCGAAAGACCTTGATCATTGTTGATTAATTACAGTGTGAATTACTTCTGAATTAATTACATTCTCTACCAGACGTTATTAAGACTCTAAAGATTCAAAAGTTCTCAATTGAAACGTTTGTCTGCTTGTATTTTCTCAATATAATATTTGATTGTGTGTGCAAAACTAATCATATCATATAATAACACCAGCATGTTCAATTTATTATGTGTTACAGATAAATGGAAGTCTTCTGAGAATCAAACTTTTTTTATTGATTGAGCCATGCCTTCCTTCTTTTCACAAAAGCCTCTTCCAATGGGAATTCTGGGTAAAGGTAATGAGATACTAGAGTCTTGGGATGGGGTGGGAGACTGGTGGGAGCTAAAGCCATTTCACCAATGAAGCCATGAAGTCTCAGTGAAGCAAAAAAAAAAAGTGCAGAGTGAATGACAAGTTAATTGGCGGGATCTGTGGACCTCAGGGTCTGGTCCTGATGTGGAGGCCAGACGGGGTGGGATGGTATGCCAGCTAATCCGCCTTTGTCCCCCCCACCCACACACATACACACACACACACATACTCCAGGGACCAGCTCCTTAGAGAGGAAGGACCTGTTCAAGTGAGTACCTTAACAATCTGATTGTTCCAGCTCCAGTCCCAGTCTCACAAGGCTCAGTTTATTTTTACTTTGGCTGCAATGGCCTTTGGCTGTACTCGTTGGTTTATTGACTTCAAAGAAAGAATGTCTCACTGCTAGCTTTGGATTAATCAGCTATTATTTGAAATGGCATGTTACAGCATTTCATTCAAAACAATCTATTTGGATATACTGTACAAACAGCTCATTAGGTCTTTATTAAAAAACTGTGAGCATACATTTACTAGGCCTAAAAAGCCTTTTTGCTGCAGCTTTACAATAGACACATCATATGCACCAGAGCTATCCAAACAAGATGAGGAATACTTAAATACAAGTCATAAAGGTCCCCTTATTATAACTTCTAATGTGTAACAGGTTGAGAAAAAGTGAAATTTTTTGGAACTATGGGACAAAATTGTCTTAAAGAAACTCCTTTGTTGTGTGTTACT
Organism: Acanthurus tractus; assembly: GCA_029783725.1. Classification (NCBI taxonomy): domain Eukaryota; kingdom Metazoa; phylum Chordata; class Actinopteri; order Acanthuriformes; family Acanthuridae; genus Acanthurus; species Acanthurus tractus. The sequence continues at coordinate 12,428,673 of JAQNCA010000025.1, forward strand.
AACAAACATAAGGTAGCCAAGCAGAGACCCTGATGTTAGTTTATTGGTGAACATCACTCTGTTTTGCAAGTTAAGCTCCATTAGATATTAGAACTAATATTTATTGTTTCTATTTCTGTTTATAGTTCAGTTCAGCTTTTTCAGACCTATTTTTCAATTAATTAGATGTAAATGGATGAGGTGTTACATTTCTACAGTTTCTATAAGTCGAGAGCTTTTACTGGATCTCTGGCTTGTTTTTTTTTAGTGCATCCAAATGCATTCTGTTATTACTGTCACCTTTTTAAATTACTTACAACCAGTGTTGGTCAAGTTACTTGGAAAAAGTAATTAGTTACTGATTACTTCTCCAAGAAAGTAATCCAGTTACTTTAGTTATTACTTATTTTTAAAAGTAATTAGTTACTTTGATTACTTTACTTAGTTACTTATCAAAAACATGATGCACAACCTGAATACACTATAAAGCAATAAAGCCTTCCAGCCTAATTCTATCCTTTCTGCATATTCCACCATGCAAAATTGAACTAAATGAAACTGTGGGCCCTATCGTACACCCGGCGCAAAGGCAATGCGCCAGTGACGCAGATGTCATTCCTATCTTACACCCAGCGCAAACGTCATTTTTGCCACTAGTGTAAGATAGCAAATC